>CADEHL010001091.1:0-548560 GCA_902827135.1 Harpagifer antarcticus | reverse complement strand
GAGGGTTGCCTCCCTACGCCTGCGGGTATGGGGGGGAAAACTCTGACTGTTGTGTGTGCTTATGCACCCAACAGCAGTTCAGAGTATACGGCCTTCTTGGAGACCCTGGAAAGAGTCCTGTATGGGGCTCCTGAAGGGGACTCTTTAAATCTTGCTGGGAGACTTCAACGCACATGTGGGCAATGATGGAGACAGTTGGAGGGGCGTGATTGGGAGGAACGGCCCCCTGATCTGAACCGGAGTGGTGGTTGGTACTGGACTTCTGTGCTAGTCATGGATTGGCCATAACAAACACCATGTTCGAGCATAGGGATGCTCATAAGTATACGTGGTACCAGAGCACCTAGGCAGAAGGTCCATGATCGATTTCGTTATCGTATCATCGGACCTGAGGCCGTATGTTTTGGACACTCGGGTAAAGAGAGGGGCGGAGTTGTCAACTGATCACCATCTGGTGGTGAGTTGGGTCGAGTGGCAGGGGAAGCCTCTGGATAGACCTGGTAAGCCCAAACGTGTAGTTCGGGGTGAACTTGGGAACGTCTGGAGGAGGCCCAGGTTCAGGAGGCCTTCAACTCACACCTCCGGCGGAGCTTTTCGGGCATTCCTGTGGAGGTTGGGGACATTGAACCAGAGTGGTCGGTGTTCAAAGCCCTCTATTTGCCGAAGCCGCGGCGGGGAGCTGTGGTCTCACAGGTCCCTAGGTGCCTCAAGGGGCGGTAACCCTCGAACCTCCTGGTGGACACCGGTGGTCAGGGAAGCCGTCCGACTGAAGAAGGAGGCCTTCAGGGATTTGTTATCCCGGGGGACTCCCGAGGCAGGGTACCGACAGGCCCGAAGGGCAGCAGCCTCAGCCGTGGCCGAGGCAAAGCAGCGGGTGTGGGAGAAGTTCGGAGAGGACATGGAAAAGGACTTTCGGGCGGCACCAAAGTTGTTCTGGAAAACTGTCCGACACCTCAGGAGGGGGAAGCAGGGAACCATCCAAGCTGTGTACAGTAAGGATGGGACGTTGTTGACCTCAACTGATGGAGTGTTAGGGCGTTGGAAGGAGCACTTTGAGGAACTCCTGAACCCGACAACTCCGTCCTCTATGTTAGAGGCAGAGCTGGAGTATGACGGGGGATCAACACCAATCTCCCGGGGGGAGGTCACTGAGGTTGTTAAACAACTCCACAGTGGCAAAGCCCCGGGGGTGGATGAGATCCGCCCAGAAATGCGAAGGCTCTGGGTGTTGAGGGACTGTCTTGGTTGACACGTCTCATCAACATTGCGTGGAAGTCGGAAACGGTACCGAAGGAGTGGCAGACCGGGGTGGTGGTTCCCCTTTTTAAAAAGGGGGACCAGAGGGTGTGTGCCAATTACAGAGGCATCACACTACTCAGCCTCCCCGGGAAAGTTTACTCTAAGGTACTCGAAAGGAGGGTCAGGCCGATTGTCGAACCTCAGATTGAGGAGGAACAATGCGGATTCCGTCCTGGTCGTGGGAACGACGGATCAGCTTTTTACTCTCGCAAGGATCCTGGAGGGGGCTTGGGAGTACGCTTATCCGGTCTACATGTGTTTTGTGGACTTGGAGAAGGCGTATGACCGGGTTCCCAGGGAGTTACTGTGGGAGGTGCTGCGGGAGTATGGGGTGAGGGGGTCTCTACTCAGGGCCATCCAATCTCTGTACTCCCAAAGCGAGAGCTGTGTCCGGGTCCTCGGCAGTAAGTCGGACCCATTTCCGGTGAGGGTTGGCCTGCGCCAGGGCTGCGCTTTGTCACCAATCCTGTTTGTAATATACATGGATCGGATTTCGAGGCGTAGTCATGGGGGGGGGGGGTCTGCAGTTTGGTGGGCTAAGGATTGCACCACTGCTTTTTGCAGATGATGTGCTTCTTGATGGCTTCATCGGTCTCGACCTTCAGCACTCACTGGATCGGTTCGCAAACCGAGTGTGAAGCGGCTGGGATGAGGATCAGCACCTCCAAATCTGAGGCCCATGGTTCTCAGCAGGAAACCGATGGATTGTCCACTCCAAGTAGGGAATGAGTCCTTACCCCAAGTGAAGGAGTTCAAGTATCTCGGGTTTTGTTCTCGAGTGAGGGAACAATGGGAGCGTGAGATGGGCCGGAGAATCGGAGCAGCGGGAGCGGTACTGCAGTCGGCTTTACCGCACCGTTGTGACGAAAAGGGAGCTGAGCCAGAAGGCAAAGCTCTCTGTCTACCGGGCCATTTTCGTTCCTACCCTCACCTATCGTCATGAAGGATGGGTCATGACCGAAAGAACGAGATCGCGGATACAAGCGGCCGAGATGGGTTTTCTCCGCAGGGTGGCTGGTGTCTCCCTTAGGGATAAGGTGAGAAGTTCGGTCATCCGGGAGGGACTCGGAGTTGAGCCGCTCCTCCTTCGCGTCGAAAGGAGCCAGTTGAGGTGGTTCGGGCACCTAGTTAGTATGCCACCTGGGCGCCTCCCTAGGGAGGTGTTCCAGGCACGTCCAGCTGGGAAGAGACCAAGGGGTAGACCTAGGACCAGGTGGAGGGATTATATCTCTTCGCTGGCCTGGGAGCGCCTTGGGATCCCCCAGTCAGAGCTGGTTGATGTCGCCAGGGAAAAGGAAGTTTGGGGCTCTCTGCTGGAACTGCTACCCCCGCGACCCGACCACGGATAAGCGGAAGAAGATGGATGGATGGAACTGTAAGATACACGTTTATGTATGCAAAAAGTTAAAACTAGAAAAAATGAAATACTTTGTCTAAATAGATGTTATTTAAGAATGTGACTCTAAAAGGCAAGTTTGCGATTTTATCACTTTTTTACTGACACTAGGCAGATTTAGCTTTTTTTTTATCTTGTTGTCTTTCTCTTACTTTTTGGATAGAGTTTTATGACAACTTTACAACTGGTAGAAAGTTAAGTACTTTTTCTGAACAGATTTTCTTTAAGACTGTGACTCTTAAAGGCACTTTGGGATTTTAAGACAATCCAGTTTTCTGGAAATAACTTAAATGATTTTAGTTTTTTCTCCTACAAAGATACTTATCGTTACACTTTATTGGATGCAAAACTTTATAACTTGGTAAAATATTCATTGATTTGTAATGAATTGAGTTTCTTAAAGAATCAAACACTAAATGGAGAGTTTGTGATTTTAACACTGTTTCGATGAAACAATGCAGTTTTGATAACTTGACTTGACTAACATTACTTTTTTAAATATATGTTTTTTTTCTGCAACCAAGATACTTTTAGATACAGTTTGTTGTCTGAAAACTTTACAACAGGTAGAATGTCAATTACTTTGTAACAAATGTATTTTCTTAAAGACTGTGACTCTAAAAGGCAAGTTTATGATTTTAACACTTTTTTACTGACACTAGGCAGATTATGGCTTTTTTCGCTCGCCAAGATACTTTTAGACACACTTTGAGGTATCCAAAACCTTAAAACTAGAAAATGAATTACATTGTCTGAATAGATTTTCTTCAAAGGCACTTTGAGTGTTTTCAGTGGAACAATCCAGTTTTTGTTAACATCAAGGCTTTTTTCTCTTTTCTTGTTTTACTAAGATACTTTTAGATACAGTTTGTTGTCTGAAAACTTTACAACTGGTAGAATGTCAGTCACTGTGTAACACTTTTATTTTCTTAAAGACTGTGACTCTAAAAGGCAAGTTTTGTGATTTTAACACTTATTCACTGACACTAGGCATATTTTGTCTTTTTTCCCTTTTCTTGTGTTACTAAGATACTTTTAGACACACTTTGATGTATGCAACACTTAACAACTGGTAGAATATGAAGTACTTTGTAAGGAATTGGGTTTCTTTGAATGGCCTAGGCAGATTTTGGCTTTTTTCTCTTGCCAATATACTTTTAGACACACTTTGAGGTATGCAAAACCTTAAAACTAGAAAATGAAGTACATTGTCTGATTAGATTTTTTCTTAAAGACTGTTTCTCTAAAAGGTAAGTTTGTGATTTTAACACGTTTTTACTGACACTCGGCAGATTTGTGTTTAATTCTCTCACAAAGTAAGATACACTTTTTATGTATGCAAAACCTTAAACATTTTTGAAAATAAAATACTTTGTCTGAATACATTTTCTTTAAAGGCACTTTTGATTTTAATGCTATTTCAGTGGAACAATCCAGTTTTGTTGACAACAATGATTTTTTCTCTTTTCTTGTGTTACTAAGATACTTTTAGATACACTTTGATGTATGCAACACTTAACAACTGGTAGAATATGAAGTACTTTATAAGGAATTCGGTTTATTTTAATGGTCGTTTTTTAAACACTTCAGTTCAGTTAAACAGTGTGGGTTTTTTTTCTGATAACCTTACATATTTTAGTTATTTTCTGCTACCAAGATACTTTGAGATACACTTTGATGTATGCAACACTTTTTTTGATTTTCAACATACTATTTGTACACAATGACTTTTCCATTTTTTTTTTCTGACAAACTATACTTTTGACTTTTTCCGCAAAATCATGACAAACTATTACTTATTCTTAATTTTGACCTCTTGCTGATTGGTTGGAAATTATAGATGAAAAAGCTACAAAGCTTAAAGAACTTTTTTAAAAACTCTCAATTCTACAGATGACTCCCCCATTCAACGCAATAAGTCCCACCCTCCACTCAGCAAATCATCTAAAACGAAGGACCCCACTTGCTCCTTGGGCCAAGACATCTCTGTTTATGGACACAGTGAAATCAGTGTTGGTTGATATTGTGGAGAGTGTGATGCATCGGTACAGAGAAGAAATCTGCAATGGATGCCGAGTCAGTCACCCCGGCCAGAGGCAACACGATTGTCTGAATGACATGCCGATTTTTTTCTTCAGAAACAATTACAACGCGTTAATTCACCGACTTCATTGCTGAGATTGACCAGACTCTTATTGATAAAGAAATGTACACGGATGATTGGAGGATCCAAGGCGCTTCGGAGGCTTTTTTGCACAATCTCAAAAATTGCAGACGCCTCAAGGAGAGACTTGAAAAGATCCATGCCGAGTTGTATTGAGAAGAAGAAGACTAATAACCAGCGGTTGATTGAAGCCAGGGTTTTTTTTTCTTTTTCGATACATTGACTTTTTCTTTAAAGTAAAATAAAAATGGGGAACTACTATGCAAAACGCTCTGTATATATTGATCAGAATGTAGTCAATACCCTTTTAATAAGTGTGGTGATGAGGACGATTGAAAACAGAATGAGTAGTGACCCCCGTGTAAATAGAATGGCTGAAGTTTGTAAACTAGAAGACATTTTGGATATCGTTCGTTCTGGCAGTACTATTCCGGGTAATTGGGAAACGATTGTAAACGAAACATTTAAAGTGGTCCTGGAATCTTCATTTTCCGAAACATTCTGTAACATTATCGAAGAAATGAAACACACATCAAAAGTGTATCATGTGCTCTCATTGTATGCTCTGTTTGTAGATGTAATGCATCTTTGTGTCAAAAACAGCATACACATGAATAAGTGAAAAAACTCCATCATGATATTTCCAGTAATCAGGGGAAATCTAAGCTGGAGACGGTCCTGGGGATGTTACAATCAGTATAACTTTTGATTTTGTCTGTATAAAAAATGAAAATGTAAATAGGACATTTTTAAAAAATAAAAAAAGTGTTTTTTACATTTAAAAACTGTTGTCTTCATTATACACTGAACACAAATATAAATGCAACACTTTTGTTTTTGCTCCCATTTTTCATGAGATGAAATCAAAGATCTAAAACATTTTCTATATACACAAAATAACCAATTTCTCTCAAATATTGTTCACAAATCTGAAAAAATCTGTGATAGTGAGCACTTCTCCTTTGCCGAGATAATCCATCCCACCTCACAGGTGTGGCATATCAAGATGCTGATTAGACAGCATGATTATTGCACAGGTGTGCCTTAGAATGGCCACAATAAAAGGCCACTCTAAAATGTTCAGTTTGATCACACAGCACAATGCCACAGATGTCGCAAGTTTTGAGGGAGTGTGCAATTGGCATGCTGACAGCAGGAATGTCCACCAGAGCCCGTGAATTGAATGTTCATTTCTCTACCATAAGCCGTCTCCAAAAGCCCAGGACCTCCACATCCAGCATTTTCACCTCCAAGATCGTCTGAGACCAGCCACTCTGACAGCTGCTGCAACAATCGTTTTGCATAACCAAAGAATTTCTGCACAAACTGTCAGAAACCGTCTCAGGGAAGCTCATCTGCATGCTCGTCGTCCTCATCGGGGTCTCAACCTGACTCCGGTTCGTCGTCGTAACCGACTTGAGTGGGCAAATGCTCACATTCGATGGCGTCTGGCACGTTGGAGAGGTGTTCTCTTCACGGATGAATCCCGGTTTTCACTGTTCAGGGCAGATGGCAGACAGCGTGTGTGGCGTCGTGTGGGTGAGCGGTTGTCTGATGTCAATGTTGTGAATCGAGTGGCCCATGGTGGTGGTGGGGTTATGGTATGGGCAGGCGTATGTTATGGACGACGAACACAGGTGCATTTTATTGATGGCATTGTGAATGCACAGAGATACCTTGACGAGATCCTGAGGCCCATTGTTGTGCCATTCATCCACGACCATCACCTCATGTTGCAGCATGATAATGCACGGCCCCATGTTGCAAGGATCTGTACACAATTCCTGGAGGCTGAAAACATCCCAGTTCTTGCATGGCCAGCATACTCACCGGACATGTCACCCATTGAGCATGTTTGGGATGCTCTGGATCGGCGTATACGACAGCGTGTTCCAGTTCCTGCCAATATCCAGCAACTTGGCACAGCCATTGAAGAGGAGTGGACCAACATTCCACAGGCCACAATCAACAACCTGATCAACTCTATGCGAAGGAGATGTGTTGCACTGCGTGAGGCAAATGGTGGTCACTCCAGATACTGACTGGTTTTCGGACCCCCCCCAGACCCCCCCAATAAAGCAAAACTGCAAGTTTCAGAGTGGCCTTTTATTGTGGCCAGCCTAAGGCACACCTGTGCAATAAGCATGCTGTCTAATCAGCATCTTGATATGCCACACCTGTGAGGTGGGATGGATTATCTCGGCAAAGGAGAAGTGCTCACTATCACAGATTTTTTCAGATTTGTGAACAATATTTGAGAGAAATGGTTATTTTGTGTATGTATAAAATGTTTTAGATCTTTGAGTTCATCTCATGAAAAATGGGAGCAAAAACAAAAGTGTATTTATATTTTTGTTCAGTGTAGCAAGGGGAGCGTTATTACAGTCCTTCACATGCACTGTTGTCTTCATTATAACAAGGGAAGGATAACAGGGAAGATGTATGATAAATGTGTATTGAAACGTGCGTATTATACCCCCACAGAAACACGGAAACACAGAAACGCAGAACACAGAAACACAGAAAACACAGAAAAAACAGAAACACGGAAACACAGAAACGCAGAAACACAGAAACCACAGAAAACACAGAAAAAACAGAAACACAGAAACCTGAAAACACTGAAACACCGACACACAGTAACACCGAAACACTGAAACACTGAAACACAGAAACACAGAAACACTGAAAAAACTAAGACACAGAAACACAGAAAACACTGAAAACACAAAAAAAAAACAGGCTTGTGTGCTAGTATGGTTTTGAATAAACACATCAGTATTTTAAAAGTCGATGGGGGGCTGATCCAATTTGACTTTTTAAAATGAAACAAAGATACAGGGGGGCAAACTACAAACACTCTGTTTTATGACTAATTAATCCTGACAGATTTATGTAAAGTATAAGTGTCTGCAGTTAAAGATGTATCTGAACAAGACACTTATACTTTACATAAACCTGCCAGGACAGGGGATGTGTTGTTCGTTTTGTAAATACTGTTACACACACACATAGCATGTTGATCAAATTGATTCATTATGTAATTAAAACATTTGGCTAATGTTAACGCTTGTTAATTTAAACAAAAGATATGTTGTGTCTGTTCATTTGTAATTACTCACCACTCATACGCTACTACAACACTTTCATGTTTCAGACTGTTTGCAATTTGTATACAATACATTAACTAATTTAGTCACAAAATAGAACAATAAACACAAATTATTTTTAGTTTAATTATTCCTGATTATGTTTGTTGGGTCCGTTGGTATTTATTTGTAACCGGAAGTCCTACCATTGTTAACATATCTAACTATCTGCATCAACTTGATGAAGTTACTCAGTCTGGCACTAGATGGCAGTAAATATACGTTTCAACACCTTTTCAAATTTTGGCTACACAGAAATTATCTAATTAAATCATTTTTTGTTGTTGTTGTTGACTACATTGGAGTTATTTTTATTTTTGAAATGTGCAAATAAGTCTTAATGAGCATGCATGCAGAAGAAGAAAGCTGTTGTTGTTGTTGTTGTTGTTGTTGTTGTTCATGGTTGTCTCTTATTCTCAGATTAACTGATGAGCTCAACTTTTAAATATTTGAAAGGAGATTTGTTATAAATATGAATGATAACTCCACTGTATTTAGTTTCAATCATCTCTTTATATTTGAAATAAAAAATACATTTTACTTCAAGAGTTGAACCATTATGGGCAGTATATTGTATATATAGATTGTGTATTTGCGTATGTTACCATAGCAACATCAGCCTGGAAGATCTGTTTGATGAACTTGTTCTTGGAGGAGTGAACCAGCTGGATAATGTCCCCGTATAAAGTGTCTCTGTTCTTCTCCAAGAAGCCTGCAGGACACACACAACAATGATAACATAATTAGAAGTATAATTTAATTAGTTGTACTATGTGAAGTGACACTGACCTCTCGTCTCGTAGTAAACCACCCCAGCAAAGTGCTGGATGCCAAACTGAGTCTCGTGGTTGTTCTTGGGAGGGATGTAGTACGTGTTGAGTTTGTGCTGGAAGTTCAGCTTGTTCAGCATAGTGGTGTCTGTGCCCTGCACACACACACACACACACACACACACACACACACACACACACACACACACACACACACACCACACACACACACACACACACCACACACACACACACACACACACACACACACACACACACACACCACACACACACAAACACACACATTAGAAAGAGATACAGAAAATGACTTCTCTCACAAGAGTGAACTACACCATGTGACATGTTGACTTCTGAGTGTGTGTGTGTGTGTGTGTGTGTGTGTGTGTGTGTGTGTGAGTGTGTGTACCCTGGGGAAGCGGCTCTCCTCGTCGATGAGGGAGATGATGTTCATGGGTTTGATGGCGATCATGTCCAGAGCGTCCTGGTTGTCGGTGAACTCGATGTGTTGCCAGTTGATGTTCTCCAGGTTGTACTCCTCCTGCTCCAGCTTGAAGACGTGGCGCACGAAGAACTGCTGCAGGTTCTCGTTGGCAAAGTTGATGCAAAGCTGCTCAAAGCTGCAGGATGGAGGGCGAGAGGGGACAAAAAACTGAGAGGATGACAGAAGAACTTCACTCTCAGTTGGTCTTTGAGTGAAGAATAAGTGACAAGGACATCAAGACAGAGAGAAACAGCCTTAAAGGTGGGGTATGTCATTTATTTCAGAAACACTTGTTGTTATATTCCATGGAATGCTCTTAACATCCTAATAGCAATGAATATCTTAAGTGCTTTGACAAAAAATCCATAAACAAATGTCATCTATGGAAGCCGTGGCGCTGTAGAAAGCACGACCAATCATCTGAGCCGGGCCGGCTAAAGTAACTGGATGGCCTACCTGCCTGTCAGCCTTCCATCTGTGCACAAACTTATCTCGTGCCCTCATTGGTCATGTGCGCGTTTGTGTGTGTTGGAGGAGGGGCTCTGTGAGGAAGTGGCAGATTCTTTCCGGTTGTGTATTTTCAAATTCTAGTGCACTCGAGCTGGTTTCTCCAAAATGACCTACCCCACCTTTAAGTTATGTTGATGTATGGCTGATCAGATCTACTGGAGGGGAAGGTAATACTCATCAATGTAGTGTGTGTGTGTGTGTGTGTGTGTGTGTGTGTGTGTGTGTGTGTGTGTGTGTACCTGTTCACAGTGAAGTTCTCAAAGCCAAAGATGTCCAGCAGTCCGATGGAGCGTCTCAGAGCTTTGGGCTGTGAGGATGTTGGCTTGTAAATGGCTGCATTGATCTTCTCCACGATCCACACAAACAAACGACCGTAAATTCCCTGCACACACACACACACACACACACACACACCACACACACACACACACACACACACACACACACACACACACACACACACACACACACACACACACTCATGAAGGCAAGACATCATTGAACACTTTAAAGGTCCCTTGCAGGGTCTCAGACTTCTATAGGGCTAAATGGCAGTTTTTGTTTGTCTTGTTCTGTTTGCAGTTGACAGAATCACATGACTGCACAGGATCTATATAACCCACTCAGAAAGATATCAATTACTCCAGCAATAGCAAAGAATATTGCTTGATAATAAACAAACTGTAGTTATTGGCTCATATGTAGGCCCTTGAATGACTACTATGAGAAATATGAATGAAAGGCGTCTTTATTGATCTGGTTTCACCTTAACGAAGGCGTCCCGTACGTCCAGAGCCTGCTCCATGCTGAGGGGGGTGGACACCGTCCTCCCCTCTGGTGATCAGAGTTCTGGCTGGTCAGACAGTTCATCAGGTCCTTACCATCCACCTGACACACACACACACACACACACACACACACACACACACACACACACACACACACACACACACACACACACACACACACACACACACACACACACCACACACACAACACACACACACACACACACACACCACACACACACACACACACACACACACACACACACACACACACACACACACACACACAGGAGAGGGAAAGAGGGAGGTATAATTACATCCACTTTGTTATAGATTTGATGAAATACCTGAACTGAAGCCCCCTCCGTTATGGTATTGGTATTAATGGGGACGAATCCCGATGGGCCGGTACTGTCTAGCACTAGCACCCCCCCCCCCCTCTCCCAGTCCACCCCTACCTGAAAGTGTGTGTGTGTGTGTGTATACCTCCAGTAGAGTAGCAGTAGTGGTCAGGTGAGGGCTGCGGACCACCTCACAGGCATCCAGGTTATCATAGGTACGAGCTGTAGAGTGTATATATAACAATTCATTATGAATGAACACATTCATAATGAGTGAGAAACATGTTTTTAATAATAATGGTAGTATAACACAATCAAGGAATGCTTTAAAAAAAAAAATGGTTTCCTTACCAGTTATCCAACCTTTCTGATAGATAGCTGTTGTGTTTGTATCTTGACTAGTACGATTACTATACTTTAAGTATTTTATTTTGGGACTTAAAAAGGGATTTAAAAAAAAGAAGAAAGATATATAAGCAAGCAACACCAATCTGATATTTAGGTTTTACCTTCATATCTCAGGTTTCCCATGTGCAGAATAGTAGCCAGCAGTTTATAAATCTCCCAGTTTTCTTTGTCAGTGAACATTAGTACCTGCAGAACAGAACAAAGTCAATCCTGTCCCAAAATGCACCTTCACATTTCTTTAAAGTACGAGAATTCACTCTCATCAATGAAGAATTCTAGTAGCTACTACTGACAAAGTGAGCCACACTTGGATCTGCTCCATAGAGAGCGAGTGGTTCCAGTACCTTCATGGCGGAGCGGATGTTGGAGTACTCCTTCAAGTCGTCTCGGCCGTCACACACTGTACATTTACCCTGAAACAGACAGATGATATTAAACATCAGCAATTTGGCAGACTTTTAGGAAAATGTTCCCCTTTTTATTTCAGCCTTTGCTGTTTGACTCTAAAGGGCAAAATAAAAGAGGTGTTTTCTAATGGTTTATATCCCTAAACCCTTTCTGATTCAAACTCAAAATATTGTTTGTGGAAGTATCTCATCTTCCTGTGTACCCTGTGAAAGTTGTTTCATCTACTGTTCCATATAATCACAAATGTTCATGGTCATCTACTGTCAACATATGGAATCTGTTTCCTAAGTCGTAGCCATCAATGTTCCTGACAGCTCTGTACTACACATTGAACATCTAAATGTTATTTGGTATGAACAAATGATACAAAGTAAATCAATACAGATAATAGGTCACTTTGTTTCACTTTATACAAATACGTTTAGGTATCCAATTCTAAACGGCAGGATTCTACTTAAAAAGGCTGCAGGGAAAAATATATGTAGAAAAGGATTCTGGGGATTATATTAAGGATACCAATTGTGTTGATGCTCATTTCTGTGATGGAAACGTGAGAGGAGCTAAACTGGAACAGATCTGACTTCAACAGCTGATGTTGTACATGAATGTGTGTTATGGGGAGTAACTCAACTCTTTATAATATCTCACTTTTCAAGAATAACGTTTCTTTTTAGTTTGTTACTGCGCACTGACTTAGCGACAGGATGTTGGGACAGTTTCCTGTTGTGACCGTTTACTAACTAAAAAGCTAAAATCTTAACTGCTGCAATATATGACAATGGCTAATGTCTGACGGCTGACATGATGCAGAGTGAGCCCCACCATGGTCAGGTAGGTGTAGTCGCTGGCTCTGCTCAGCCCCAGTTTCTTCTTCTCCTCTGGAGTCATGCCCTTCAGCATGCAGTAGAAGACGTGGTAGTTCCTCTCATCGTGGGCCTGCAGAGAGAGAACACAGAACGTTTACTCAAACATGAGATTCACATTTACAGCAGCACACAGAAAACAGATAAATAACTATTCGAAGGAGAAAATAAACTAAGAAATTAAAGTAGAGAGATTTATAGAGCAATATACATTATGTAGAATACAGTACCTTAGACCAGTGGTTCTCAAACTTTTTTCAATAATGTACCCCCTTTGAAAAAACAATTCAGCCCAAGTACCCCCTGATCAGCGCAAAAACAATTTGTTAAGGAAAAATGCTTATATAAAGAGGTACAGTACAGTGCTGCACCATCAGTGTCTGATTTATTAAAACAACAACATTGTAACTGAGAAACACTTAAATGCTACATTTCAAATGTTTACAATCCATCACTAAATTCATGGCAAACCAATTTTAACATCATGCAATAACACTGAGACGACATTAGTTGCATTGAACTGATCTGTTTAATAAGTTGTACTTAATGTAGTGAAACATGGGTTCGAGCTTCACTGAGAGCTTAGTCATTCTGACAGGGAGGCAAACTGCAGTTATTACACTTCACCTTTTGAAATATGTGTAACTCTGTTCATATAAAACCCACACTGCTCAAACTTCCTTACTTTTCCTAAAATTGGTATATTTATTTATTTTGGGGCGTTGGGAATGAAGAGAACAAAAAATATTATAGAGCATTTAATGAGCATGGGATTTTGACCCCTCATATAAACATATGCATAATGCTGCACTATACTTTGCATTAACGTGAACTAGAACTAGCTAGATCTGATAGATCTGGACACAAACGCGAGTGAAGTCTAACCGGACGCGAGAGAGAGATCAGAGATCAGATCAGCTGCTGCTGACGGAGAACACGCAGCTCTGCATGATCACAGCTCCGCCGCTGTGACGGACCGTTAGAGGACCAAAATACACTAAGAGTTAGAACACACTTAGCTAGTTTATCTACTCTGGAACTAGCTAAACTAGTTATAAGAAATATATTTATTCTTTACTGTCGGGTCACTTATTACAGGTCCAGCGAGCTGCACGAGACTGACGGGCTGTCAGGAGAGGGAGAGGAAAAGAGAGCACCCCGTTTATTTTTCCCATTTTATTATCCAGAGTTTCTGTAAACCTTTGAATAAAGGAGTTAATCTACTATTAGTAGTTTGTTTCAATGCATTACTTATGTGTTATTTTTTCATTATCATAAAATAAATCTCATGTACCCCCTGCAGTACTCCAACGTACCCCTAGGGGTCCGCGTACCCCCATTTGAGAACCACTGCCTTACCCCTAGTTTCCACGGGTCCGTCTACGGCGCGTTGCGGCTGCGCCGCGGCGTCCGCAAAGATCGCGGCCACTCTAGTCAATGGGTGCTATTCCACAGACGCGCCGCGTTACGGCTCAGAAGCGTCCCAGAAGCGTCTCGCGAGCTGGGCTCCGCTCGAAATAGGATTGAAGTCTATTTTTCGACACGACGCAGCCGTAAGGTAATGTCGGGCAGGAAGTGGAACGGTGACAGCATCCGGCCCACCCCCCAAATAAACTAATTTGCAGACCCCCCTTCACATCACTACATCGTCTCCACAACGACACGCACAATGAACGACAAAGTTTTTATATTGGAAGTGGAAAAACACTTGATTTTATATGACACAACGCGTCTTTTTTACAAGGACAACACCAGCGTTCTCCTTGGGTCTACAGGCTGTGTGTCAATTATATAGAATAATTATGACCACTAAAATACGGCAACCCATCTTTGATTCATGTTGTTTTTAACTGGACTATTACAATTATTATTAATTATGTCTGTAGTCTACAACACAACAAAATAGGAAATAACAACAATAAACACGATTTAAACAGACACAAATATAAACCATTTAACTACGTAGCCTACTTACTTTCTTGTAGAAGTACAAATGTCCAGGAAATGTGCCCCAAATCAACAAGAACTGCGAGCCGGCATACACAACGCTCCGCTTCCCTAATGCTTCTGAAACGCTCGTGAAATGTGCCCGGTAGGGTATGACGCCGGAGGAGGCCGGACCAAAACCGCGGCGCAGCCGTAACGCGCGGCAGACGGACCCGGTGGAAACTAGGGGTTAGACTATAAGCCATACGTCATGTGGTGTAGCAGCAGTATTTAGGTACAGGTATGACTAATACATTATAATATATTAAAGTATAAACTATGTTTATGTGCAATATATGGCATGTACACATACTTAAAGCGAATTATACATTGCTATAAAACACAACAAAAAATGTCATTAAATACAAAAATCTCAATGTTTCAGTGATTTGGTATTTGGTTTGAAAAAAATTAAACAATATAATAAAGTAGCTATGTTAAAATAATGTTATGTTACTTTGGACCTTTGCAGCACATTGTTAATGATTCAGAAATATATATTTGTCTGTTGTTTTTGTTTATTAGTGACTAGATGGCCTAGACATCGTCCCTCCAGCGACTAACCTGGCAACTTTAAAAAGGTGTTGCTTTTGTCTGAATGTTTTGGTTATGTAAATGTCAGACAGGATATTGAATGATAGTTTTTCATTCACAGTTCTTCGCTGAGGGAAGGCTGCAGAGTTTGAACACGTGTCATCACTCGGTACCTGTCTGCACACTCTGGATTTCTCCAGCAGGTACTGCTCTATCTTGGCTCCCTCTATGGCTCCTCTCTTGTTGAAATGGATGTCGATGTATTTCCCAAAACGAGACGAGTTGTCATTGCGGATGGTTTTAGCGTTGCCAAAGGCTGGAAGAGAAACAGTAGAACAGCACAGTCATGTGGATGAACCTGTGTGAACATTTTGTTTGTGTGTTTTCTGTCTGTGAACATATCAAGAACCACAACTTTCAGACAGAGTTGTGGTTCAGTGTCGTGTGTGTGTGTATGTGTGTGTGTGTGTGTGTGTGTGTGTGTGTGTGGTGTGTGTGTGTGTGGGTGTGTGTGTGTGTGTCTGTGTGTGTGTGTGTGTGTGTGTGTTTGTGTGTGTGTGTGTGTGTGTGTGTGTGTGTGTGTGTGTGTGTGTGTGTGTGTGTTGTGTGTATATGCTCACCTTCTAGTATAGGGTTTGCCTCCAGCACCTGTTGCTCTATCCAGGAGTGTTGCCCACTGATGGCTGCCAGGAACTGCAGGATCAGTTTGGTGCTTTCTGTCTTCCCTGCTCCAGACTCACCACTAACACACACACACACAACACACACACACACACACACACACACACACACACACACACACACATACACACACACACACACACACATACATACACGCACACACACACACACACACACATACACGCACACACACACAAATTGAAATACTATTTTGGACATTGCCTTATAAATCATGAATTGAAAGTGAAAGCTTCAGTGGGATTTCCCAGATATCAGGTGTAAAACTCAGATGTTTGTCACAAAGGAGTGTAGTCTCCACCTGATGATGCAGCACTGGTCGCGGTTGTTCCTCTGCATGTTGAAATAACAGTTGTCAGCAATGGCAAAGATGTGAGGCGGCATTCTCCGATCTTCTTGTTGGTGTAGAGGCGGATCTGGTCGGCTTGTGTAGATGGGCAGCAGCTGGTAGGGGTTCACAGCCACCAGGATGGAGCCGGTGTACGTCTGCCCAGGAGACAGCGAGGGGGACTCATTTATGGCTTTAAGAGAGAAGCTTACCCTCAAATGAACATGTGTATATAAACTACTTAGAACTTGTACTAGGATGCAAATGACCTGCAGCCCACTGATACCAATGCATATTTGTATTGTCCGTTTGAATTCATAACATAACAAATCAATAAAACAAATGTTTTTTGAACATTTGAAGTAATAAACATCAAACTCGTTTCAGCTGATCCCTTGAGGGCCCTCTTGTCAGCCCTCTTCTTACAGCATGTGGATTTTTACTTGAAATGAAAATCAAATCAAGTCTGTAATCAAATGTATTAAACACGTCAGATCTTCAGCAGCACGTAGAGAGGCTGGAGGAGTTGATGCAGGGTTCTTCGCTCAGGGTGAAGGCTGACAATGAGAACGTATCAGTCCTCGCTACGAGAGAACAGACGGCTATGTTGGAAACATGCAGCGCCGGGAGAATTAGTGTCATAAAACATGACACCTGCAACACTTCAATGATTAAGAGACGTAGCTATTTATCCTTCCCAGCATCCTTTCAGTCATGACATATTGCAATTTTTACAGAATTTACCATCTTTCATTTGTAAGCAATCTTTCAATCAATTCTTTCAGGTAAACTATTGTTTGATTACTTGAACTCAGAATAGACGCATCCATATTCTTTTGTTGTCACATCTATCTTTTTTTGTTTCATGGAATCATTCCTACACACAGTGTTATTTGGTTGTTATCATGGTTGTAATCAGCTTGTATTGCTAACAATGGCTAACAAAGCTAACACTTCAGGTGTGACATTATTCCCAGTTTAAATGATCACATAATTAAAGGATTTCATTTGTTCTATTCGATAATGGGATTGACTAAATGATACCCGCTGACTTTCTTTGCAAAATGTACTGTAAGCATTTGTCACACTATGAATTAAACCCAATAGTTCATTTTCAATTGAAGCTTATGAAGACAGATGACTGATAAAATGAAACATTCAAAGCGTGCACCATACATGCGGTGTACAGACACAGCTCAATAGGGAATACTGCGTGTTGCTGTAGTTGCATGTGCATCAATAGCCTTATTATTAGTAGTGCTTTATTATCTGCAGTCTCTCTCATGCTTGACGTGCAGGAGCGGACTTACCCTGCCACCAAGTTAGTCTTCAGAGGAAACAGGAAAAGGTAGGAGAGAAGAAAATGGGCGAGAGAAAGAATAGGAAGCAAGAAGATGAGAGCGGAAAACAGCAGATGGGTGAGGCTGGACTTGTGACGGGGGGAGCTGATAAAGCTCGAGGAGACCTTTGGATGTAAAAATACTGCAGTAGTGTTGGTGTGAATGGATTCAGGTAAGATATTGTCATTTATACTTTAAAGGTATAACCTTTAGAAACACGAACCTACTGATATCCTTTCTCAGTATAATATATGACTTCGTATTACACATATAATAGGCTAGGCCTATACTGTTATGATGAAAATAATTGATAAAACATATACATCAATTTACAGTTTGAAACCTTCTATTTACCTGTACATGTGGTTAAATATGTAAATTGTAATCCCTTTACATTTTGCTGTATGATGTCCTTTTGTTGTTCTGTTGTTTATGTTTCTATGTCTTCTTGTGGAACCTACTGCTGCAGGTCTCCCTTGAAAAGAGATCATTGATCTCAATGGGATTTTACCTGGATAAATAAAGGTTTTGAATTGAATTGAATTTGTATTTCGAATGCTTGTTATCATCATCATTTTTGATAAAATCTGAAAGAACTGCTGAAAAACAGGCCTGCAGCAGCAATATTTTATACTCTACTAGTAATAGTACTGCAGTAACACTCAGATGAGCCTCCCTGTGTATCTGATCAGCAGGTTATACCCAGCTAGCGGGGAACGTTCTCACAACTTTGGCTAACATTACCTACAGGTTCTAATAATGTTTTAAAGAAACGTTTTTAATCTGATGTTCCAAAGAACCTTTTTAGGATGTTTATTATTTCAAATAATGTTCCTATAAGGTTTAAGGTTAACTACACATAACGTTTTAACTGCACATTTCAGAGGATGTTTTGAGGATGTTATTAAGGCCTGAGATGACAGAAAGTCTTTTTATAAAATGTTCCTTTAATGTGATATGTTAACAAAGGTGGAACGTTTTGCCTGCAACATTCTGAGGATGTGTTTTTGGACGTTGTTGGGGTAACACATTAAAGATGTTCTTTATAAAACGTTCCCTCAATGTTACATGATAACAAATGAAGAACATTCTCCAAGCAACATTCTGAAAATGTTTTCAGGATGTTATTCTTTTTTATAAAACGTTCCTGTGATGGCAAATGAACACGGTCATGGTCAACGTCAGATTTATTTCTAGAGCGCTTTAAAAAAACAACACACAAAGGGTGTTTTTAAAAAATCTGATGTCACCATATTTTCCTTTTGAATAAAACCAACAAGCACGTATTTCCTGCTCTATCTGTCTTATGTTTGGCTATTTCCCTTCCTCCTTTACTGGTACCGATAGGCCTGCGTGTGTTAAATGTAGTACAGTTGCTAGGTTGGAGGCGGGAATCATAGCCATAGAAGCCCAGCACCGCATTTTAGAAAGTAACTCAGCTACATTAAAACCCATGTTAGCCGGTATAGACCGGCAAGAGGTAGCTGGTACTAGCTGTCCCCTGGCAACTCTCGAGCAGCTAGGAGACTGGGTGACTGCTCAGAAGGGGCATAAAGCGAGACTTGCAGGTCCCCACCAACCCGTTCACTTATCTAACAGATTTTCTCAACTCAGCGAGAACACCCGCTGAGAAGCCAACTCTGGTATTGGTAGCTCTATTATGAGACACGTGAATTTAGAGACCAAAGCCTCCACAGTCACATGCATTCCGGGGCCAGAGCGGGCGACGTTAAGGCGCATCTTAAACTGCTGGCTAAGAATAAACGTAAATACAGTAAGATTGTTATTCACGTCGGTGGTAATGATGTTCGTTTACACCATTCAGAATGCACCAACTTAATGTGGAGTCAGTGTGTAATTATGCTAAATAATGTCGGACACCGTATCTTCTCTGGTCCCCTCCCTCATCTGATTAATGACGACATGTATAGCCGCATGTCATCATTTCAGCGGCTGGTTGTCTGGGTGGTGCCCAGCAAATAATGTGGGCTTCGTAATAATTGGACAGCCTTCTGGGGAAAACCTGGTCTGATTAAGAGAGACGGCATTCATCCTACTTGGAAGCTGCAAATCTCATTTCGGCAAACATTTCAGGGCTTTGTGGACTTAATCCATGACAAACTGGAGTTGAGACCAGGTAGGAGTCGCAGTTTTATATGTTTTCTCTGCGCTCTCTCCAATAAAATACCCAATATTAGCGGTGTGTTGTGTCTGCCCAAGGACAATTTAAGGTAAAACCTAATAGAGGTGTCATACATAATAACTTAATAAAACTACTACAGTGCAACAAACAGGAAGATTAAATGTGGTCTCTTAAACATAAGATCTCTAGCATCTAAAGCATATTGGTAAATGATTTAATATCAGATTATAATATTGATATATGCTGTCTCACTGAAACTTGGTTGAGACATGAAGAATATGTCAGCATAAATGAGGCCACTCCACCCAGCCATATCAATACTCATATTGCCAGAGGCGTGGGCAGAGGAGGTGGAGTTGCAGCAATCTTTGACTCAAATTTACTTATCAATACTAAACCAAAATTAAATTATACCTCCTTTGAAAGTCTCGTTTTTAGTCTTACGCATCCGACCTGGAAAATTTGCAGCCAATCTTATTTGTTACAGTGTACCGTGCACCAGGTCCTTATTCAGAATTCTTATCAGAATTCTCTGAGTTTTTATCAACTTTGGTTCTTAAACAGATAAAGTAATTATCGTAGGTGATTTTAATATTCATGTTGACGATGATAAAAATAGCCTTATTGTTGCATTTAACTCTATATTAGATTCTGTTGGTTTCTGTCAGAGTGTAAATAAACCAACCCACTGCTATAATCACACTCTCGACCTTGTTCTGACTTATGGTATTGAAATTGAGCAACTATTAGTCGAACCGCATAATCCTGCTTTATCCGACCATTTCTTAGTAACTTTTGAAGTACTGTTACTAGACTACAAAGCATTAGTCAAAAGCTCCTGCAGCAGAAAACCTATCTGTTAGTGCTATAGCCAAATTTAAGGAAGAGATTCCACCAATACTTAACTCGATAGCATGTCTGCATGTAGGGGAGAAACTTATACAAAATGTCCACCACCCCAAATTGATCATGTTGTTGATAGTGCTACAGATGCGCTGCGAATAAAATTGGACTCTGTTGCTCCTTTGAAAAAGAAGAAAATATAGACTACATAGACTAGCTCTATGGCATATTGCCGAAACCCGCAAGATAAAGCAAAAGTCGAGACAACTTGAAAGGATATGGTGTTCCACTAAACTTGAAGAATCTCGTTTAATTTGGCATATTACTCTCAATGAATATAAGAAAGCACTGCGTAAAGCGAGAGCAGCCTACTACTCTTCATAATAGATGAGAATAAGAATAATGCAAGATTTCTTTTCAGCACTGTAGCCAGGCTGACAGAGAGCCTCAGCTTGATTGAGCCTTCTATTCCCATAGCACTCAGTAGCAATGATTTTATGTGCTTTTTTAACGAAAAAATTGTTACTCTTAGAAACAAAATCAATGACCTCTTGCCTTTGACCAGTATAGTGTTATCAACTCCCGGAAACGTAAGCTCTAATATTACACTAGATAGTAAACTAGAACGCTTTTCAGCCATAAACCTTGAACAATTAAATTCAATGATTCTTTCTTCTAAACCATCAACGTGTATGTTAGACCCAATTCCAACTAAGCTGTTGAAGGAAGTTTTTCCATTAATTAGCACTTCTTTATTAAATATTATGAATATCTCTTTATTATCAGGCTATGTTCCACAATCATTTAAAGTTGCAGTAATAAAACCTCTTCTTAAAAAGCACAACCTCGATCCAGAGGTTTTAGCCAACTATAGACCTATTTCTAATCTCCCATTACTCTCAAAAATTCTTGAGAAAGCAGTCGCAAAACAGTTGTGTGATTACTTAAAAAACAATGATTTATTTGAAGATTTTCAGTCTGGCTTTAGAACACATCATAGCACAGAGACAGCTCTGGTTAAAGTCACAAATGACATTCTAATAGCCTCTGACAAGGGACTTGTCTCTATTCTTGTTTTGCTCGATCTCAGTGCTGCATTTGATACTATCGATCATGATATCCTATTGCAAAGACTAGGGAACAGCTTTAGGCTGGTTTAGGTCCTATCTATCTGAACCGCTCTCAGTTTGTACGTGTCAATGATGAATCTTCCACGCAAACCAAAGTTAGCCATGGAGTGCCACAGGGCTCAGTGCTTGGAACCTATTTTGTCACACTATATATGCTTCCGCTAGGCAATATTATAAGGAATCATTCTGTAAACTTCCACTGTTATGCGGATGATACTCAACTATATTTATCCATCAAGCCTCATGAAACCAATCACCTAAATAAAATTCAAGACTGCCTCAAGGACTTAAAAACGTGGATGAACTTAAACTTTTTGATGTTAAACACGACCAAAACTGAAGTTATTGTACTCGGGCCCAAAGAATCTACAAAACAAACTATCTAAAGATATACTAGTTATGGATGGCATTAATTTGGCCTCCAGTGAGACTGTAAGGAATCTTGGTGTTATATTTGATCAGGATATATCCTTTAACGCCCACATAAAATCAATCTCAAGGACCGCCTACTTCCATCTACGCAACATTGCCAAGATTAGGCACATCTTGCCTCAAAACGATGCAGAGAAACTAGTCCATGCATTTGTTACTTCTAGGCTGGATTATTGTAACTCCTTATTATCAGGGTGTACCAAGAAGTCAGTCAAGTCGCTTCAGCTGATTCAAAATGCTGCAGCACTTGTAGTAACTAGAGTTAGGAAAAGGGTCCACATTACTCCTGTTCTGGCTGCCTTACACTGGCTCCCTATAGAACACAGGATAGAATTTAAAATTCTTCTTCTCGCCTACAAAGCCCTTAATGGCAGGCGCCATCTTACCTTAAAGAACTCATTATACCCCACTGTCCTACTAGGGCATTGCGTTCCAAGAATGCAGGGTTGTTGGTTGTTCCTAGAGTCTCTAAAAGTACAATGGGAGCCAGAGCCTTTTCTTATCAAGCTCCACATTTGTGGAATCAGCTTCCAGTTTGTGTTCGGGCGGCAGACAGCCTATCCGTTTTTAAGAGTACGCTTAAGACCTTCCTTTTGGATAAAGCTTATAGTGATAATAATCTAATAAGAGTGCATTGACGTAGATACCTTGTGCCTCTTTCACCTATACATTTTAGTTCTTACTCTTTCACTTAAATCCTAAAAACTTAGATCTTATATTTAAAACTTTATCCAAAACCTTTCCCCTCCCTGACCTCTCGAGGTTTCTAATAGAGGGTAAAAGGTTGCAGAGAAGGCCTAGCCCGGCCCTGGAGTGTGGAACGTAGCCACAGACCTACTCCTTACCTCTAACCAATTCAGGTTCCAGTGGGACTCCCTGCGTGTGCCTCTCCACCTCTGCTTCCTACTTCTTACTTGCTACCCTTTTCCCTCAACCTATCCTAAGGGAGTGCATGTATGTAGACATGTTAGTTTAGCTGCTATAGGCTTGGACTGTTGGGGGGGGCACCTTACTACTCCGTCTTTCTGGCTGTTTGTACCTGTGTACTCTCATGTTCCGATTAACCCAGCTTCCCCCAATGTCTTTTTTGTGTCCATATATACGCCGGGATCCTGAGTCGAGGCTAATCCTGTTGCTGTGGTCGTGTGTCCTGGATCCTCTATCCTGAGTACTGGATCTGAGTCTTGGACTTCGAGTCGTGGCTGAACCTGCGGTCCTGCCAGACGCTCACCATACTACTTCCCTGATGGCTCCCACAAGATTGCTGACATCCTCTTGGATTCATCTTCTTATTATAGACACATGCATTTCCAAACATTTGGTCTACATATGTTGTAAATATATTATCTTTTTGATTTTACACACTGGCATCTATTGCACATCTGTCCGTCCTGGGAGAGGAATCCCTCCTCTGTTGCTCTCCCTGAGGTTTCTCCCATTTTCCCCTTTTAAACTGTGATGAAACACTTATGAGCATCCTTATGTTCGAACATGGTGTTTGTTATGGCCAATCCATGACTAGCACAGAAGTCCGTAACAAACCACCACTCTGGTTCAGATCAGGGAGGCCATTCCTCCCAATCACGCCCCTCCAAGTGTCTCCATCATTGCCCACATGTGCGTTGAAGTCTCCCAGCAAGATTAAAGAGTCCCCTTCAGGAGCCCTCTGAACTGCTGTTTGGTGCATAACCAGTTTAGCCCTGAGCCTGTTTTTCAGGTCTCAGGCTCGGAAAATCACATTCCCAGAACAAATGACCATATCTTCCCTGCTAAAAGGGTTCAATTAATAATCTTTTTTCTCAAAGTAATGATAAACCTGTGAGTTGGATGTAGAAACATTTTTATTTTAAAGAAAATTCAGATTGAACATAGTAAAAAACTGTAAATTATAGTGTCCGTCCAAAAGTTATTTTTTACTTACAGTGAAAACTACCCTTGGATGATGGTAAGGTAGACTAAAAGCTTTAGGAATCCAAAGTACAACATATACTAAGTACCCCTGTATCAAGATTGATGCAAAACAAGTGACATTTGACCTTTTTAGAGAGTTTTAGCAAAAAAATCTCCATCTCTGAGGTGATTTGGGTGGAAATGGGGGTTTTACCGTTTCTCTGGAACTCATTGGTCGATTTTGGTGATTGACATCTCTTTCTGACCGTTAGAGCCAATAGAATCGAAGGGGAATTTCCCCACTCACACACATGGTAAAACAAAGGTGGGGGGCTTTGCGCATGCAGGTTTGCTTCAGAGTGAAGCTGTCTCTAGCTCTGACATCTGGAAACGGAAAAGCAGGTTTATTGCTTATGGATTATCAGAAATCATTTCAAGGGGACACAGACACATTGGATTAAACCTATGGATTAACTTGAGCATCGTTTTTTATCGTTTAATGCCATTGAAGACCACTTTTGACCAGACTACGACACAGTTGAGCCATGTTAGCGTTTTTAGCTACCTAGCGCCATATGTTTGATGTCTGTTCTTGTTATTATCTTTGAGAGTTCGTATAATTGAGTGATAATGAAGGATATACCCCTCGATTCTGTGTCACCTCACAATGTGAAACGATGGGTTGGATGTGCAGAAAGATAAATAATAAGGTTTTGTGAGTGAATTTCGGTTGCAGTCACTGTTAAGCATTTTTCGCATCGTTGCTAATTCAGAGGCATTGTGGGTTTTTTTTGGAAAAAAAAATTAAAATGATCAGTTAGATGAGTTTCTTTGCCGTTACATGGATATAAAACCATTCATAGTTATTAAATGAACATGCCCTCAGACACTGTTTCCTGCAAGATGTTGCAGGAGGGCCCCGGTACCGGGGTCTCTCGGGCTTAACAGGATAAGCACACACAACAGTCAGAGTTTTCCCCCCCCCATAACCCGCAGGCGTAGGGAGGCGACCCTCTCGTCCACTGGGGTAAACTCCAACAACGAAGCACCCAACCGGGGACTTGTGAGTATCCCCATAACCGCCCCGGCGCCTCACACCTTGAGCAACTCCAGAGAAGAATAGAGTCCAACCCCTATCCAGAAGTAAGGTTCCAGAGCCGACACGTGCGTAGAGGTTAGCCCAACCAGATCCAGCTGGTAACGCTCCACCTCCCGCACAAGCTTCCGGCTCCTTCCCCCCAGAGAGGTGACGTTCCACGTCCCCCAAAGCCAGCTTCTGTCGCCCGGGTCTGGTCCGTCGAGACCCTCTGCTTTCACTGCCACCCTTCTGGCAGTGCACCCTACCCCATCGCTGTTTCCCGTAGGGCAGGGGCGCCCAACCTTTTTTGAACCGAGAGCTACTTTTAAAGTTGCCAGTCTGCCGAGATCTACCAGTCCAAATAGAGAGGCGTAGCCATTACTGACAGCCTACTACCAGGTAAATACACACTTCTACTTGTATAAAACTGACCTTTGTACGATGAATACTTCATAAAATACTGCAGATCCTTTATTTTACCTCTTTCTAATCTACACACATACAAGTATTTAACTGAAGTTACACAACAGTGTTGTTGATACAGAGTTGGAGTTTATTCACACGTCACATACTACAGTGGATAATGTTTTTCAAGAACATTGAACAGTGCTGCCACATATGACACAGGGAAAAAAGAAAAGACTCTGAACCCTTTTTTTGCCATTATATAAAAATAGTGTTGCTACAAAAGTATAAATTAGGCTTACTAATAAGACAACTCAGATCTGAAGCTACACAGGAATCTGCGAAAAATTTATAGAATCAAACCCTTTTTTTGTTGCATTTTAGTCGAGTTATAAAAATAAATGCCTTTTAAAATAGGATGCAAGCAACACTAGTTTCTTAACCTGAATTGATAATAGACTATAATCAATTTAAGTTGCATTCTTATACCGTTTTGTACAATAATTATAATTAATAAGTTCAAACAAAATAAAATGTACAGGTGATTAATAACGGTATCTAACTTGAGTTTTTATTATATCAAAACCTGTTGAAATGCTACTGTTATTTTTACTGTCCCCAAAAAGCGCGTCGGCAGCCTCCAGGAAAGCTTCATTCACAACTTCGCCGTCTTTGAAAGACTTCATGTGTTTCGCAAGAACGTGACTGACCCGATGAGATGCTATGGTAGCAGCCTTGCTCTGACCCGATAAGATGCTATGGTAGCAGCCTTGCTCTGACCCGATAAGATGCTCTGGTAGCAGCCTTGCTCTTGTTGTTGGGCCTGGTGAAAATGGACTGCTGTGCATTTAGCTGTCCTTTCAGGCCCCTCCTCTTTTGGGAGCGTAGGGCAGAATTAGGAGGGAATTTCGTCTCGTAGCGTTTGTGCACTGTTTTGAAATGCCGCTCCTAAATTACCCTTCTTCGGTAAAGCCACGCTCGCATTGCAGATGAGACAGATGGACTTTGAATTGGAATAGATACAAAAATAATCATCCTCCCACTCGGAGTGAAAACTATATATTTTGGGCTTTTTTGCTTCTGCCATGAGTGCGGTATTGTGTGTGTGCGGACTGTCACTCCTGTGGAGTTGACACGGAAACGTCAGCTAACTAGTGCCCCACTGCCCAACAGCCACGCCCCGACACATGGGGTCACGCCGGCCAATCACAAAGCTTTGATGCGTTCAAGTGCATTATTCTGGCACAGGAAGATTATGTTATAGGACATTAACGATAAAACAGAATATTGTTGTTCTATTTTTAGACACATATCGCGATCGACTGGGAATCTTCCCGCGATCGACCGGTGAACAGACGAGTCCTCCTTCTGGGCCTGGCTCCAGAAGGGGACCCCCGGGCTTCCTCCGGGCCGGGTATCCTCACTTCCTGTGTCGTCTTTCATGAGGTCTTTTTTTGAACCAATCTTAGTCTGGCCCCTTGACTGAGACCAATTTGCCATGGGAGACCCTACCAGGAACACAAGGTTCCAGACAACACAGATGAACCTGAGGTAGGATAACGTTCTTTATAACATTCTTGAAATGTTTGGTGATAACCTTCTTAAGATGTTTTTGATAACATTGTTAGAATATTATGCCCTACTGTTCTTAAAACGTTTTCAGCGGGACGTTTTATTTTGGTTCCCAGAATGTTCTTCTGAAAGGTAGGATAACGTTCTCTAAAAACATTTTTAACATGTTTGGTGATAACTTTCTTAAGATGTATGAGCGCATTGAGACAATGAATAGGACGTATAAAAAAGAATTTATGCATGCCAATATAATATACAAATGTTACTTTCACCAGCTGATTCCGAGTCTGATTCTGGGTCCCCTCCAGTACATGTGACACCGACAGTGACTTGTACTAGCTGCTGGTCACATTTTAAAAAAAGAAAATACTTCTGAACGGAACGATAAAGCACGTTATCCTACTCTAAAAATAATAACATTCTGGCAACATAAAAAAATCTAACTTTCGGCTGAAAACTTTTTAAGAATAGTAGGGCATAATGTTTGAACAAGGTTATCAAAAACATCTTAAGAAGGTTATCAAAAACATTTTAAGAAAGTTATCACCAAACATTTTAAGAATGTTTTTAGAGAATGTTATCCTACCTTTCAGAAGAACATTCTGGGAACCAAAAGAAAACTTCCCGCTGAAAACATTCCTAGAACAGTGAATGGTAACATTCTCAGAATGTTTTTAGAACCAAACATTTCTAGCTGGGTAGTAGTACAGTGTATCAGTATTAGTGTGTAGTAGTAGTAGTAGTAGTAGTAGTAGTAGTAGTAGTAGTAGTAGTAGTAGTATTAACACACACATAGATGAGCCTCCCTGTGTATCTGATCAGCAGGTTATCAGTATTAGTGTGTAGTAGTAGTATCAACACTCACATAGATGAGTTTCTCAATGTATCTGATCAGCAGGTTATAGTACTACAGTATATCAGTATTAGTGTGCAGTAGTAGTATTAACACTCACATAGATGAGTTTCTCTGTGTATCTGATCAGCAGGTTGCGCAGGATGCCGGCCTCGTTGAGGTCTCCGAGGCGGATCATGTCCTCCACACCGTGGATGGAGGTCGGGTGCATCGGCTTGATGTTTGTTGCATTCTGGGGGGAGATCCAGTGCTCCTGTTGGAGGGGGGGTAATAAGCAGTGAACAACAGTGTTAGTAAACATAAAATAAATAAATATTTACTAAACTAAACTTCTGGTTGAAGAACTTAAACAATTCCCGATGACCATGACGTGACAGTGAAAGAATTACAATTCAAACATAATACATAAAACTAAATCTTTCACAAAATAAATCTAAAATGGAACTAGAACTAGTAATACACTATGAAAACTAACAAAAAGTGTTCCAGCACTTACGTTTCCTTCATCATCTAACACCTGGATCTGTCCTGAGTCACAGAGCTTGACGACAGCGCCGACCGACACCTCAAACTCCCCGCCGCTCTTCAGATCCAACCACACATAGTCGCCCTGAAGGGAAATCCAAAAATAAAGACCAATACTAGAATTAGGAAAGGGATCATCATTTATTCAATCAAACCGTCAAAAAGAATCTTCATTTTAAATCAATGTCAGAATTACCGCAGTAAGGACGATCACATGAGTAATCAAAATCAGAAATGTTAGTTGATCAGACCCATGATTAGAATCCATTATTTTATTTGTTTTCATGAAAAAATCATAACCGTTTCCAATCTTCAGCAGGACCAGGAGTAATGCAGTCTGGAGTCATTAACATGGGAACCCAAGCAGACACTACTGTGTTGATTGAAGGTGATGCATTAAACTTCTGTATTTCTTAATCTTGACCTTTTCCCATGATTTTGTGTCTAAGGGACTTATGGGGACAAACATGTTTGTAATTGGTCGAGTATTGAATGAGACCGAGCAGTGGACAGTGCAGCTTTTGGTCAAAATAGCATCCCAGTCGAAAAATACCAAAGTTCCCCTTTAGTTTTAGCAGGGTTAATAAATTAAAAAGGTGCAGTGTGAAAGGGTGAAATAATCCCCGACGATCTCCAGACAGACTGGACTAGAAGCTTCTGGAAAGGACAAAACACCAAATGTGTACCAGGAATCTGTCGAGGTGGACATGGAGGACATCTAACCAGCAGACAGTCATGATGTAGGAGAGAAAAGAAGGGTTAGTACAGATCACATCAGAGCAGTTCACCGATACTCTCCTGTCCAACTATTCAGGGTCAAACTCTCACCCTGTGACTGAAGAGTCCTCCCTCTTGGATGCAGGAGGTCAGTTACAATGGAATCCAGTGAACAGCGAGGGGTTAAACAGTACATACTGATGTTCTTGTTTTATGATATTGGGTTGTTATTATCGATGCATAAATGTGTCCATTTCTTTCATGTTTTTTTACATGACTTTTTTTCAAGTTATTATATTGTTGTGATATGATCTGAATCTGCAAAATAACTGGTAACTAAGTTATCAATTAAATATAGTGGTGTAAAAAGCAAGACATTGTTTCTAATGTGGGTGGGTAGAAGTACCAATGCTGTGGTGTATAACATAAAAAAATACTCAAGTAAAGTACAAGAGACACAATCCAGGACGTTCAGTTGGAATAAATTGGGCAAATTCTGTTGATGTTCAGGTGTATATCAGTATGTAGGTGTCTCTACTTTAAAGAGTCTCTCCTGTTGATGTTCAGGTGTATATCAGTATGTAGTGTCTCTACTTTAAAGAGTCCTCCTCCTGCTGATGTTCAGGTGTACATATGTAGTGGTCTCTACTTAAAGAGTCCTCTCCTCGCTGATGTTCAGGTGTATATCAGTATGTAGTGTCTCTACTTTAAAGAGTCCTCTCCTGTGATGTTCAGGTGTATATCAGTATGTAGTGTCTCTACTTTAAAGAGTCCTCTCCTGTTGATGTTCAGGTGTATATCAGTATGTAGTGTCTCTACTTTAAAGAGTCCTCTCTGTTGATGTTCAGGTGTATATCAGTATGTAGTGTCTCTCTACTTACAAGAGTCCTCTCCCTGTTGATGTTCAGGTGTATATCAGTATGTAGTGTCTCTACTTTAAAGAGTCCTCTCCTGCTGATGTTCAGGTGTATATCCGTATGTAGTGTCTCTACTTTAAAGAGGTCCTCTCCTGTTGATGTTCAGGTGTATATCAGTATGTTTAGTGTCCTCACTTAAGAGTCCTCTCCTGTTGATGTTCAGGTGTATATCAGTATGTAGTGTCTCTACTTAAGAGTCCTCTCCTGTGATGTTCAGTGTATATCAGTATGTAGTGTCTCTACTTTAAAGAGTCCTCTCCTGCTGATGTTCAGGTGTATATCAGTATGTAGTGTCTCTAACTTTAAAGAGTCCTCTCCTGCTGATGTTCAGGTGTATATCACTATGTAGTGTCTCTACTTTAAAGAGTCCTCTCCTGCTGATGTTCCGGTGTATATCAGTATGTAGTGTCTCTACTTTAAAGAGTCCTCTCCTGCTGATGTTCAGGTGTATATCAGTATGTAGTGTCTCTACTTTAAAGAGTCCTCTCCTGCTGATGTTCAGGTGTATATCAGTATGTAGTGTATCTACATGTCTCCATGCTTTAATGTTCAAAAAGCTCTTTATTTTTATCATACTGTCTGTGCTGCAGCACCTCTTTTCACCCTCTGTCTGAAACCAGAGTCTGCTCTGATTGGTTAGCTGGCCGGCTCTGTTGTGATTGGTCAACCGCTAAGAGATGTCCCGCTCCTTAGCCTATCAGATACAATGTGTTGGAGCACTAGCCAATAGAAGTGCCAGTGTTACATAGTGATGTCACTATGTTACGGGGGAGTGTGTGGGTGTGAACACAGGGAATTTAGCCTTTGCAGACCATTTACATGCACTAGAACACACTATAGAACACACCACAGGAGAGGGAACACCCCAACAGTTGGCAGTTGGCAAAAATACTGCACAGTGGTTTATAAGAATATTCTATTCTGATGTGAGACAGGAGAGTTATCACCACTGCCAACATATTGACACGGATTTTGTAACCTTACAGGCTAGCTGTTTCCAGTTGTTCTAACTTTAGTGAAGGTTAACTGCTGCTAGATTATTATGTATTTAATGAGAAGTTAGGAAAATAATATCAAACATCTCAATAAGCTCACGGCAAGAGTGTGCTCATTTCCCTTATTGTACACACACACACACACACACACACACACGCACACGCACGTGCACACACACACACACACACACACACACTCACTCACAAACACACACACACACACACACTCACTCACTCACAAACACACACATACACACACACACACACACACCACACACACACACACACACTCACTCACAAACACAAACACACACACACACACACACACACAAACACACACACACACAGGTTCGTACCGGCAGCAGTGTGCTGTGTTTCACCACAGTGTTGACATTGCGTAGCAGTGCCCATTTGGCCAGATCCTTCTCATAGAGTTCCACATACTCCCGACGCTTATACATCTTCACGTGCACAGTCCAAACGTGTGCACTCTGACAATGATTTCTGATGTGAGCAGACCTCTACCCAGCACGGACATGGAAAAAAAATGCCACAACTCCGGGTGGAAAGGTATCTTGATTGACCTGATGAGTGTATAATTGTTGCTTCACACATGCAGGTTAACAGTTTCCAAATATCCTCTTGAAATTTGCTAGATACAAAGCCTTCATAAAAACAGTGAAATCTTCAAATATCCACCAGGTTCAATTCCAATGGATCACGCTCACACGTTCCACTGTCGGATCATCTAAACAAGCCTAATAGTCCATGTGATGGTGCAGCTGATCACAGAACATCCTGCTCGGTGACCTTCAGTCCCACCTCTCTGTATTTAGACTCCACTTTAAGGATATACAAATATCTAAGTGTATCCAGCTTTCTGATCACTCTGAAAGTCTTTAATGCAGAAACATATGGGGACCATCCTCCTGCTCTCGCTCCCTCTCTCTATCACACTCACACACTATCACACACTTTGTTGACCCAGCCCCCAACAACCTCCACTATCGCCCATGGCAACAAGATGTCACTTCCCCCTCAGTTCTATGGTGTTAGATTTCTGAACAGATAAAACACTACACTCTTACTACAATGTCAACGCTGCTATGCAAGACAAACCGTTTTAACTGTTGACTAAGTAAGTCAGTATACCATCACCAACAATACTACATTTAATTTCAACCCAACTGTGTTAACGGGAAATTAAAAATGATCTCCTGTGTCCAACTCCTCAGTTTTCCTTCCCTCTGACCTCACTGAACTACTGAACCACAACTGAGGGTAAATGTATGTTTTAAGAAATTAAACAGGGAACAAATGCTGTTATCCTTATTTTTAAGGCCAGTCAATTAGCTTTACCATCCGTGGACAAAGACCAATGGTGGCTTAAAAAAACATGACAAAAGCGAAAAGGAAACCCTGTAACAGAGCCTAGAATACAGAACCAAACTATCGACAATATGAAAGATTTGATGGAGAGCTGCTTCCACTGTGTCTGGCACCAGGTCCACCACTTTGATCCATACTTAAATATCTTGACTACTATTATTATCATGATTATAATGAAATGTTGTACTACTGTTCCCAGAGGAAGATGTCTGCTCTCTTTGAGGACTTCTCCTCTCGCACTGACAGCAGGCAGTGGAGGTATGTACACTGAACAAAAAATATGAACGCAACACTTTTGTTTTTGCTCCCATTTTTCATGAGATGAACTCAAAGATCTAAAACATTTTCTATATATACACAAAATAACCATTTCTCTCAAATATTGTTCACAAATCTGAAAAAATCTGTGATAGTGAGGACTTCTCCTTTGCCGAGATAATCCATCCCACCTCACAGGTGTGGCATATCAAGATGCTGATTAGACAGCATGGTTATTGCACAGGTGTGCCTTAGGCTGGCCACAATAAAAGGCCACTCTGAAACGTGCATTTTTGATTTATTGATGGGGTCTGGGGGGGTCCGAAAACCAGGCAGTATCTGGTGTGACCAAGCGGCAAACTCTGGGGAAGAGCCGGGATGCCAATACGGAAGTGCCACACACTGCAGTTCATCTAGTGGCCAGTAGGAGCAGGCTGCAGAAGGGAGCAATTTCCCCATGTTAAAATGCCCAACTTTACAGCAGAAATAAACATGTTTACATCGTGGTTCAAAAAACCATATTCTCTGTATAGTTAGATTCCCCCTTCATGACTACTGTGTGGGGGGTGAATTTTTTCTCAACTCATCTGTTTAATTAATATTAAGCTTTAAAGTTATGCATAAATTAGGGCGTGGTCACTTTGATGGACACGTACATTCCTCACTGTCAGCTAACAGCAACTTGTCCACTCTGCTAGGCTACAACCATAGAGGCTACAACGTTAGTTAGTTGTAGTTACTGTACTTGACCCTTTAGCTTTAGCCGTGTTCGTGGTGATTGTGCCTTTTAGGGAATATTGTTACAAATACCAGACAATTAAAATGTTGTGCTGTGCGCTTGAATGTACTAACAGAACTTCCAAGAAGTCTAAAATGATAATATTATACATGTTAACCCCGTTCGCAGGTGTTTGTGTGCTTGGTGGCTTAGCTTGCTACTTATTAGCCAGCTAAGGACGTAACCCTTTATACATTCATATACATTTTAGTTTATGATTCAGCCTTGGGTAAGACTTTTATAGTCTATGGCAGGGATGGGCAAATGGCGGCCCGTGGGCCGCATGCGGCCCCCACCTCCTCTTTTTGCGGCCCTCAGATTAATTTATAAACAACGTAATTAATAAAAAAAAAAAAAACGTACTTGTAGTACTGATACGGTCCACTAGACTCCTAGTTACGTCGCGAGCTGCGTACATGATTTCAAATACCGCAAAATAATCTGTGACGCATTTGTGTGTATTGTGTTTGTTTCCCGGGGAAACCCTCACAAGAAACACCGACTGTTGTTATGCCTGCTGTGACGTTAAGTTGCCTCTTGTAATTATGCCTTTACAAGCTTCAAAGTTGTTTTTATCTTCTGAATTTGGCGAAACAAGTTTAATATTCTTAAAACCAAGACTTTGTTTATTTGAAATCAGATGAAAACAAACTGTCACGGACCCTGCCGTGTTATCTATGATTACTACGCTTTTCATTCATAATTTCAGCGGGAGGGAGGGGGAGTGGCGCTGAGGAACAGCAGAGTGCGGGCGTGTTGACATTCCCCTTATTGTGGAATAAGGGGAATGCAGAGACTGGCTACAAGTGTTTTAGGTTCAAGTTAGACAACTAATGTCTGGGTTAGTGTTCATGACTTGGTTAATCTCAATACACACACATTTTCCGTGCTTTCCAATAGTTTAAAATAGCTTTATTCCACTGTTTAATAACCTGTTCAATACAAACATGCCACTTGTAAAAATGAAATAACATTTCTGTGAACTGATATTTGTTGAGTGAGCTTATTAGAGGATGTTCCTTGAAAGATTGGCAAATGTCAATGAAAATGTCCGACTTAATTTGTTAATAATTACATACATGGAATTTGTGTGTGTGTGTTCCAAGTGAATCTGCGGCCCCCTGATGGCCAGTACATAGATTATGTGGCGCCCACCACCATCAAAGTTGCCCATCCCTGGTCTATGGCTATGACGCTCATAATGCTAAACGGGAGCAAATGTTAATAGGGGACCCAATTATCCCAGTGGTGGCCGCCGGAGCTAACGGAGCCGCAGGGGGCTAATTCCAGCCGGCGTCCCGGAACTAGCCCACTGCGGCTCCGTTAGGTCCTGGCGGTGGAGTCCGTCTTTTCTCAACGTGTGAATGACAAGCATTAAGAATAACAAAATATAGCTAATTCTCTTGCAGTTTGTCTCATTTGATTATGAATGTAACGTTTATATAGGGGAACTACACTGTTAGCAGTAACTTGGTATGCATGTATTTCATGTTAGCTTAGCTTCTTAGCCTGAGCTAGCTCTGATTACTTCCAGTTCGGAGGCAGCAGTTCCCGCCTCGGCTCCAACTCTTTGCCCTTATTTGGAGGCTCCTCCGTCACTTTAATAAAACCATCCTCAAAATAACCATGCCCGACTGCTAGCTAGCTGCTTGTTTAAGCATAAATGCTCCCCATTTTATAATTCATGGCAAATTCAGTGAACGTTGTTTACAAAAAACACATTCATTGCCCCCTGAGGACAAACTGTGATAACTTGGATTCCTTGCAGCCAACACTGGTCAACATATAGTTTTGTCCAACAAGAAAACAATAATATATATTATTGTTTAAATTCACTATCTACTAAAAGAATGCCATCCCCTTTAGCCTCCCCTGTGCTTTGTGAGTAGTGCTAATTATCAGATGTTATAATGCTATAATACATTACACCGAGCAACAAGCAAGCTATTATCATAATGAGGATGCTAGCATGTAGCTTCAGTCCTGTGAGATGGAGAGGAATGCTCTTTGAGTGTGTGTTACGTGTATGCCAGTTTAATTAAGTAAATACTCTGTCTGGCAAACTGAGACACCTGAACAGTACACCACTAAGCACCTGTTACACCCACCCAGCCCCACCCCCCCACCCCCACTCCCACACACACACACACACACACACACACACACACACACACACACACACACACACACACACACACACACACACACACACACACAAATACAGCCTGTGACAGAGCAAAGAGAGAACCGGCCGACAGCAAACTATCAGAAACCACATGTTGAATTATTTAACGCGGAGGATCTGTCTTTGTGTCTCCTCTCTTATTCTCATTCTTCTATGCCTCTGGCTTCCTTTTCATTCACCTGGTTCTCCCTCTCTTACTTTACAGATCATGTACTCGTGTCATTTCATAATTCAGATCATCTTGTTAATTGATCTTATGCAACAATACTGAAGTCATGGTGTTTTTATATTGATAACTGAGTACAGTAATGTTTTCAATGTCCGGCAACCGTTGCTTTATGCAACTGACCAAAATCATGAGGATTGGCAGCGTAACCATACAGTAATGTTAGTTTGATATGACACATGACCTTCGACCTATTACCACTCTAATATAGGGGATAAATCACAAACAGTGAAAATAATGAGTGAAAATTAATGCAAGGGATAAAGACTAATGGATAGGATCGTTTTTGTAAACAGAAGTTATTAACAGTGGGCGAATACTGTAAAAATACAGGGCTGCCAACACTCACGCATTGAGCGTGAGAGTCACGCAATTAACCCATATCTAACGCACTCACGCCACACATGCCTTTTCTCACGCTAAGTTTTCGTCCAAAATAAATGTAGGCCTATATCAATATAAAAATAAAGTGAAGGAACAGCAAACCGAGCGGTCTACGAAATGAGACGGTCTTCTGGCTTAGTTCAGTAAAGTTGGAACGATATTGGGAGATTCTGATTTCACGGATCAATAACTCATGAACAAAACATTATTCAGACACAAATGACGTGTCTTAAGTACCGTGGTAAGGTTGACAACGAACTAAAGTCACATTTTGATCAAAAAAAAGCCAATACGCGCCGTCCTCCGAGCTGGACACATTACATTGGTCTCTATCCGCAGCCGGAAAAGAAACGAGTGCTCAGGGACCGTCTGCAAAGTGCAACTCCGAAAAAAGAGAATACAATAATATTCAATCCCTATTATACAGCGTATTACTACCAAACTCACTACACACATCAATAGTCTCCTGTGTGTCATACTACAGCAAGGAGTTTGGAAGAATATGCTTTTGAATAATTTTGGGGAATATTTATAATGTAAAATCTTCAATAAATATGGCATCATCTTCAATAACTTTACTATTATACAGTATATATCTCTACCAAACTCACTATTTGCATTGTTGTTAGCATCTGGTTAGCTAGCTGCGCTAACAGATATTGGAAGCTGTTTCAAAAACAAGGAAAGGGAGAGCTCTGTCCTGTCAGACTGAGAGAGAGAACTACAGCTCACTGAGGGACTCTGTTTAGATAGTTCACTTTAGTCTAGTTATCTCAGTGGGTCTCAAACGTTTTGGTCACCATTTATGAGAATAAATGAAAAACAGTTATGAAATACTATATGACAATAAAACAAGAATACAGTTTAAAAGGGGAGTGATTTGTAAAATATCCATAAAGAAAAAGAAAATCTGTTTACAGTTCTGTTTCATATGGGTGTTGAGAGATGTATCCATAGATCTCTTAATGTTGCTCTCAAAATGCACCAGATTGATGCTTTTAACTTCAATATTTAAAAAAGAAATCTTCCCGGACCCCCCTAGAGGAGGTGAGGACCCCCCCCCCCCCCCTATAAAATAGCACTTTACCTCTGCTTACACCAAGGCCTACATGCCATTTGATATGCTGTGAGCTGATTATCGAGCCTTCATTGTAAGAGTCGCGGGTACACTGTGTCTCTGTGCGTATTCCACTGTAGCGCCCGGTACATTAATGGGAAACCCTAGTGTTCAATACATTTGTAACACTGTACACATGAACGTTTCTGTTTTCGGTTCACCAAAAAAAAATCTCACTCCAAGCTGAACTCAAATGTTGGCAGCCCTGCAAATACAAATGACTGATTGATGGCTGACCTGAATTTTACTCAAACATTTAGCTGTGTAGCTGCTCGGGACGTATGTGCCATACAAGCATGCACAGCTCATGTTCGGAAAACCTTAAAGAAAGACATCAGTAAAGTGGAGCTTCTGTATGAAAGCAATGTAAAGATTTGTATTGGACAAATCGCCGAATTCTGGGGGTTTCAGCGGACAACACTAGCAGTTGAGAATAAGCAGCCAGAGATATTATCCCCATCGCCTCTTTTTTTTTTTTTTTTTTTTACAATTCTTTTTATTGCAAACAAGTCACAATCAGCAAATGACAAGAAGCAAGAACAGCAGTAACCAACAGAAAACAGCACAGATGTCACAGTTGGCAAATGTATACAACGGGATCACCACAAAGGACCTCCCCGAAAACAAAGTAAAGCAATGCACTGCTCCACCTTCACTTCAAGGCCCGCAGAGTCCTTGTTTACAGCTTTCTTTCTTTTTTTCTTCCATTTAACCCCCCCACCCCCCACCCACAGGCATGGCTGGCCCCAAACAGCAAAACAACCGAATTAGTATAAAAAAAAAAAAAAAAAAAAAAAAAAAAAAAAAAATAATAATAATAATAGTAATCATACTAATACAAATACAAATAAAAAGAAAGTCGAGAGCGAAAACAGTCTGCAAGAATCCGGTACAAGGGAAGAAAACAATAGTAAACATTGCTTTCTTGGCAAGGAAAAAGGGCCCCACCAAGAGGGAAAAGGAAATATATCAGAGAGCTACCTGCGACTCAGCGTCAGAGGTGATAGGGAGTTCCTTGATAAGGCCTAATAGTGGGTCCCAGGTAGTGTGGAAGGATTTCAGAGATCCTTTTAATGAGAATCTTAACTTCTCCATGTGAAGGCATTGCAAGACATCACGTATCCACTGATCATGTGTTGGTGGGGAAGCATGTATCCATTTTAAGAGAATAGAGCGTCTAGCTAATAGAGTGGTGAAGGCAATGACACGGCGTATAGTATTGGACATATTCTCAGATGGAGGAAGGCCGAACAGTGCAGTCATAGGATTAGGGTCTATCTTTGTGTTAAAGGCCCGCTCAATGGTTCCAAATATGTCAGACCAAAATGTGTCCAACCTCGGGCAAGTCCAGAACATGTGCAGATGGTCAGCTGGGGATTGATTGCATCTGTTACAGGCATCACCGATCTGGGAACATTTTAGCCAGCTTAGCATTAGTAAAGTGAGCTCTGTGGAGCACCTTGCACTGGAGTAGGCCATGTCTAGCACAGATAGATGATGTATGGACTAGGTTGAGAATGTCACTCCATTGATCATCGGAAATGTTGCTACCTAGATCACGCTCCCAGAGCTCCTTAAGAGGCACCATAGGGTCCGGACTCAGGGAACCAATCTGACCATAGAGAACTGAAACCAAGCGCTTTTGATCAGGGTTGAGTGTGAGAAATGTATCAATTGTCGATTCGGGGGGGCGGTTAGGAAAATGGGGAAACTGCTTTTGGATGAAGTGCCTGATTTGGAAAAAACGGAAGAGATGACTGTTGGGCAGGTTGAATTTGACTGAAAGGGACTCAAAGGATGAAAAGACTCCATCCTCGTAAAGGTCATTAAGCGTTGTGAGACCATTGTTCGACCAAACACGGAAGGCCGGGTCAGTACACGATGGGGAGAATAGGTGATTGTTTGAAATTGGGGTGTGAACCGAAGCTCCATGTAACCCGTGCTGTTTCCTGAATTGGAGCCAAATGCTTAAGGTGCTAGTAACAATTGGGTTACTCAAATGTTTATGGGTAGCTGCAGGGAGCTGAGAGCAGATTATAGAGTGCAAAGGAGCAGAGGATGACAGCTCGATATGTACCCAAGGTGGGCAGGGGTCTGAAAGTTTATATTTAGCCCAATAGAGGAGTTTGTTAATATTAGTGGCCCAGTAATAGTGACGAAAGTTGGGGAGCGCCAGGCCCCCTTCTGATTTAGGGAGTTGAAGACACAACCTTCTAATACGCGCAGGCTTGTTGTTCCAGATGAACGCATTCAACTGCTTATCAAGATCAGTGAAAAAAGATTTATTGATGCGCACTGGGATGTGTTGGAAAAGGTAAAGAAACTTTGGCAGGATGACCATCTTTATAAGGTTTACGCGACCCGCAAGAGACAGGGGAAGGGAGGCCCACCTAGACATATCGGCTTTGCATTTATCTAGTCGAGGCTGAAAGTTTTTAGGGAACAGGTCTTTAAAAGAGTTTGCAACAAACACCCCCAAGTATTTGAACCCCTCCACAGCCCTTTTAAAGGGGAATAGAGATTGCGGAAGTGCCTCAGCCATTTTATTTACAAAAAATACTTCGCTCTTTTGAATATTTAGTTTGTAACCTGATATACGGCCAAATTGATCTAAAATCGACAGTATGGGAGGGAGAGAGGATAAGGGGTTTGAGATCATAAGAAGAAGGTCATCAGCATATAGAGACAGTTTATGAACCATGCCATGACGCGTAATGCCCTCAAACCTATCATGGCTTCTGAGCCAGATAGCGAGAGGTTCAATGGCTATATTGAACAACAGCGGCGAAAGAGGACACCCCTGGCGAGTACCACGTTGGAGAGAGAAAGGGGGAGATCTAATGCCATTAGTATGTACAGAGGCAGATGGAGAGGCATATAGGAGTTTAATCCAGGAAATAAATTGGGAATCGAAACCAAATTTATCAAGACTAGAAAATAGGAAACCCCACTCAACCCTATCGAAGGCCTTCTCTGCGTCAAGTGTCACTATGACTTCGGGGGTATTAGAGGAAGGAGAGAAAATGATATTGAGCAACCTCCTTGTGTTAAAAAAAGAGTGTCTCCCCACCATAAAGCCTGTTTGGTCCAGCGAAATGATATCTGGCAGTACACGTTGGAGGCGGATAGCCAGTATTTTGGCCAGTATCTTACAGTCTACATTTAACAGTGAGATTGGTCTGTAACTGCCACACGAAGTAGGATCTTTGTCTTTCTTGAGAAGCAAGGAGATAGACGCCATGGACAACGTTTCTGGCAATCGGCCTGTCTGGCGAGAGTCATTGTACATCCTAGCCAAAATCGGGGCTAACTTGGAAGAATATGCCTTATAGAATTCAACTGTATAGCCGTCGGGCCCAGGAGACTTCCCACTTTGCATAGATTGTATTGCTTCATGTATCTCAAGGGTGGAGATGGGGCCGCCCAATTCGCTAGCGATGTTCTCGTTAATTTTGGGGTAAATTAAGGAGTCAAGAGGATTGGGGGTCGTGGCAGGGATCGGGGGACAATCCGAAGTGTAGAGATTGGTGTAAAAATCAGAGAAAGACCTGTTAATATCAACTGGATTAGAAGTAAGGTTGCCATCGGACAATCTGATTTGGGGAATCAATCTGGACGCACTGACCGCACAAGCTTGTTGAGCTAGGAGTCTACCAGCTTTGTCGCCCTGCTCAAAGTAACGCTGCCTACACTGTCTCAGTTGTCTCTCAACAATACCTGTCATCAAAAGGTCGTGTTCTGAATGTAGCAGGAGGCGTTTTTTATAGAGAGAAGGAGAGGGAGAGGAGGAGTATGTTTCATCGAGTAAGCGAAGCTCAACACAGATTTCTGAAAGCCTAGCCTTTTCATCTTTTCTCTTACGTGAAGTGTACGAAATGACCTGTCCCCGCACAGTGGCCTTAAGAGCCTCCCAAAGAATACCGCTACTAACGTCGGAAGTGTCATTAATTTCAATGTAGGAAGAAATCTGAGTGGAAAGATAGTCTCTAAATTCACTGTCTGACAGCAGGGGAGAATTGAATTTCCATAATGGAGGGGGGGACATACCAAGAGGGAAATTAATGTCAACCGAGGTGGGAGAATGATCTGAGATGGCTATCGGATGGTATTCGCATGAATTGACTAGATGAATCAAATTGTTATCGAGTAAAAAGAAATCAATTCGTGAAAAAGTGTGGTGCCTGTGCGAGAAGAAGGAAAATGCTCTACTTTGCGGGTTAATACATCTCCAGGGGTCCAAGAGTCCTAATCGTGATGCATTGTGCATTACTACCTTGGCCGACTTGGAGAGAGTGGCTTGTGTAAGCGATGACCTGTCGAGACTCACATCCTGGACCAAATTCCAGTCACCAGCCATAATAATACGATGGTTGTCGGCGTTGGGAATTTGAGCAAAGAGGTTCACAAAAAAATTACCATCATCCCAATTGGGAGCGTAGATAGAAGCTAGTATCACTGGTGTGTTCTGTCGCATGCCCGAAACTATGACATAACGACCATTAGGATCTGATATCGAATTTGTCAATTCAAATCTGACATTCTTGTGAATAATAATAGCTGCCCCTCTGGCTTTGTGGGAGAATTTTGAGTGGAACAAGTGACTCATCCATGCCCTCTTAATACGAAGGGTATCAGAAGATTTAAGATGAGTTTCCTGCAGGAATATGACATCTCCATTCAGATGTTGCAACCGTGTCATTACCTTACCAATTTTAGTAGCGTTGTTCATGCCCTTAGTATTCCAGGAAATCAGGCGCACTCCTCTACCTGTCGTTGTCATGGCAGACACCATCTAGGAAGTTCCTCAAAGACAAGTTTACCTGGACAAACACTGTCTTGCATACACAGGAGAAAGAGACGAGAGGACGATGAAAAATAATAATAGTAATGATAATAACAAACAAAACAAAAAAAAAAACAAAAAAAAAAAAAACCCATGTGGCCATACCTATAGCTAAACCCAAAATGCACAGCATAATCAAGCGCTCTAGCTTAGATCTATGTAATTACACTAACGTTTGTAATTACACTAACACTAGTCTTCCGGGGACCTAGTCCCTATCTAAACAGTAAACCATCCCCATATTATCCCACACAGAACAGGTGGATGGGTAAGTGAATAGGAAATTGTCAAATATTATGCAGATAAATCTATTCCAATACCAAACCACAGAGAACAGAACACACATACAATTTAGTGCAGTACAAATCAGCATGAACAGCCGGTCCAACAAGTAAATACAATGTATTTTATCCATACAGATACCCTAAATGAGACATAATAAGAAATAAAATAAAGTGCAAAAGAAATCTCTGAATGGTAAAGGCACAGGTGGACAAGAAAATAAGCTAGCGCAACAGCTCCACATCAATGGAGCTGTGGCTCCCTCTAGAGGCAAAAGCGATACTCTGCGGATAACATGTCGTGTGACCTATCAACAGGCATTCATGACGGCAAGCAACACACACAAAAAAAGGAAAACATAAGAAGTCTAGCCGTGGAAAAACACATGTCTGTCTGCGTGTTAACGGCATAATTAGAATCCATGTGAACTAACAGGTCAGACAAGTTACTTAGGTATCCAGTAAGGCTAGTAAAATGGGCTAACGTTACCAACCCGCAGCAGTTAGGCGGAGGAGGAGGCATGAGAGCCGATATCAGATCGGTTAGCTGCAATAAAGTCCTTGGCCTCAGAAACGGAAGAAAGTCTCTTCCTGGTCCCATCCTTCAGTGTGATGTTAAGCCTCGCAGGGAAAAGTAGTGCGGGCTTGAAGCCCCGTTGGTAAAGTTCAGACATCACCTGTTGGTATTCCCTGCGCTGCTCCACTATCTCAGAAGGATAATCCTCGTAGATTGCAATGGGGGTCCCACGGTACTGCAGCTTGCCTCTCTTAGCTCTGGCCTCACGGATGATTTTATCTTTCTGCTGGAATCGGTGGAGCCTGATGACCACGGGTCTCGGTCTCTGACCCGGTCCTGGCTTGTTGGAGAGTGTACGGTGCGCTCTGTCGCACTCCGGTGGAGACTCAAAAACGCTGTCACCAAGGACCTCAGACAGAAGTTCAGAAAAGAAGGTGGAGGGGTGAGGCCCTTCGATGGACTCAGGTAGACCAATGATCCTGATATTATTACGGCGGCTGCGAGACTCGAGGTCCGTCAATTTAGCTTGTAGCTTAGTATTATTCTCAGCTAGCTTAGCACACATCGATTCCAAACATTGTATGCGTCCGTCTTGCTCGTTAGCGTTGGATTCAAGCGAATTAATTGAGTGGGTATGATCGGAGACTGTGGTTTGAATGCAGTCTAGCTTGGCTTCGAGTGTAGATATACTAGCCTTGAAATCTGCAGAGATAGCATTCCGGTGTTGTTCCAGTTGGTTAGCCAAGGCCGCCATGCTGAAGTCACTGCCATTTGCCGCCGGCACCGTAGACTGCTCCTTCTTGCCCGATCTCTGCTGCTTGGAAGCCATAATCCAGCACCAGAGTGTTCAGAGAGGAATAATTATCCACCTGGAGATGGCCAAAGGCAAAACTATGGGGATTTAAAATAGTCAATGAATAAAAGTTACGGGAGCTAGATTCGACACTGCCTACTCCATCTTGCCCCACCGGAAGTCATCCCCATCGCCTCTCTAAACACGGCTCCAGCAGCAAGCTCGGGGTGTGTGTGTAAATACCTCCCCGTATCTGTGGCTGGGGAAGTGCACTGAGAGGGAGAAAGTCACAGCTTTTGTCTATAGCTTTAACTCACACCACCGCCATCTCTATTAAAAAACGAGACGGTCTAAAAGCACTCTCGTTGTTTGTGACCGTCTTCTACGTGCTGGTAAGACGGGGCAGCGTGAGGTGACCTGATGCGCCACAGTTCCCTACATTGCTGGAGGAACTGGTGCCGGTCCGGGGTGCATACATAAAAATGATCAAATTTGCTAATTGATCACGGGTGGGCAGTGGCAGGCGAGTGTAGAACAAAACTGTATTTCATCGTTGTGATGAACTCGATAGCGATAGTGGTCCGTGTAGGACTACAATTAACTGTGCTGTTGTTGGAGAGAAAGGGTAGAGAAAAAAGTCTGTGCGCTCCTGATCGGGGGGGCACAGCGCCACTAGAATAGAGTAGTGGTTGTCGCAAGAGGATAAGCTAGTTATCGCTCTTGGATGGTCATCAGGCACCGATCTCAGGACTTGTATACAAGGGTGGAAGCGCGAGTCAAGGCGCCCCATCTAAACAGATAATTCCCTACCCCCTCTGAAACCTCTTAATTCGGACTAAATTGAGCTGGATGAACTTTGCTGTCGTGCTGGTGTTTATTACGAGTTCATGTTTGTTTTTCTGATTGTTTGTATCCCGCCGTCTTGTGTATGCTTTGTAACAACTAATAATGAATCAGTCCATAGCCAGGGTAAAATAAACTAAACTTTAGTTAACCCTCTGGAGTCTAAGGGTATTTTCTCGATTTTTAGATGTTTTCTTAAATCACCTTTTAAATGTATTTCTTCTAACATGGCACCCCATGTGTTCAATATCAAAATGTTCAGGACAATCTCTGGTATTGCTATATATGCAAATTAATCATCTGAGAGTACTGTTTGATGAGATAAGTAGCTCAAAAGCTTAAAATTTGACATCTGATTTTCAGAAAATCTTCAAAACTCTTGTGAAAACACAAATTTACTCATGTGATCGAATTGTTTTGGTGTTTTAGATCTGGTTAGCAAAGTCTTAGGATCACAAAAGCAGTGAAATATTTGAATTACACTGTATATAAATGTGTTATTCATGTCTAAAATGAAATTCGAATTTTGAGTAAAATCGGTGTTTATCACTCTACTTTCACCACAGCAGGGACTGAGATACATTAGGACTGAATAATGACTTCATATTACATACCAAGGTTCATGTGATGTGTACAAATACAAATTGAGCATTCAAACTTTTTTTTTCAACCAACAATTTATTATAAATATGTTTTTTTCAACCAACTATTTATATAAATATAAGAAACTGGAAACTATTTACAATATTGAACAATTTTCAACCAACTATTCATTATAAATGTCAAGACAGTGTCAAGGTCTTTGTCTGTCTTCCAAGACAGTGGGTCTGGCTGCTGTGAAGATGGGGGTGATGGTGCATGGGCTGCTGTGGAGGTGGGGGGTACAAGTGCTATACGAGACCTCCACGAGACCTCCTGGCTGGCTGGGTTGAAGGTGATGGCTGTGGTGGAGCCTTTGTGCTGAGGTGTATCTTGACCTGGTGGCAGCCGCAGATGGAGGTGGAGGCAGCTGTAGTGATGCTGGTCTGCTGGTCCTTGGTGGTGATGGCTCTGGTGAAGGCCCTTGAGCCACGGTAGATCTTGACCTGGGGGCCGGCACATATGGATATTCTGGCAGCTGTGAAACATCTCTGTAAAACAAATTAAAATGTAGGACAATAATTACAACTAATTTCATTGAAATAAAGTTCAAGTAAAATGGTAAAAACACACATGTATTTCCAGTTACTTTACATTCAGTATAAAATCACAGACACACATATACATACATCTGATTACAAAGTCTCATCTGTACAGTATGGGTGACAGTTACGGGACATAATTCACTGTGTCATACAATATGTGTTGCAACCCGGACCGGTTAGTGAGGGTACCGGGGTCTGTTGTCATTCATGCTTGACATGCAGAGCAGTAAACTTACTTATCTTGTCTTGATTTATGGATAATAAAGTGTGGAGTTCCATACTGAACACACCGCCTCTGACTCCCATTCATCGGCCAACACTGGTGACCCTGACGTTTTCGTGAACGTTTCCGAAGACTCATTGAACATGGCTGATCGCGATGTTTTTGTAAAGCTGCCGGACTTTTGGGAGCATGCCGCTGCGGCGTGGTTCGCACACGTGGAGGCACACTTTTCCTGCCGACAAGTCCGTGACAGGGATTTGAAATATTTCCACGTGGTAGCAGCGATGGGAAGCTCCACGTCATCCAGGTTGGTGGGATTTATCGCAGACCCCCCCGCAAATATGAGGCGATTAAGGCCCTTCTCCTTAAGACATTTAGCTTATCTGCTAAGGAGAGGACCCGCCAGATTCTTGACATTCAAGGCCTAGGAGACAACAAGCCATCTCAGCTGATGGAGAAAATGCTGAATCTGCTAGGGGGGAAGATCCCCGGATTTTATTCATGGAGACATTCCTACGCCACTTGCCTTCCCGGGTTCAGACGGCGCTAGCCAACACGTCCATTACAGAGCCCCGTGCATTGGCTGAAGAGGCCAACCGTTTTTTCTTGGCTACCCAGCAGTCCGGTGCAGAGGCGCTAGCTGTGACACTCAGCGCCCCCTCACCAGTTAAGAAGGCTTGGGGGAGACTGGACGCGACAGTAATAAGCCGGCGTGGAGACACAGGAGAGTGTTTTTACCACGCACGGTTCGGGGAGAAGAAGTGTGTCGCTCCCTGCAGCTACAAGCCTCCGGGAAACGGAGGAGCCAGTGCTCGGTAGTGGCCCTGAGCGTTGGCGGCACGAGCAGGCTTCTCTTCGTCAGCGACAGAGAGTCAGATGAGACTAACGGCTTCACTTCGGGCATTTGGTTCAGATACATGACTCTCGTTACCACAGAGTGGGTTGTTTGTTTTTTTAAGGCTATTCATACTGCTATGCAGAGGATGCCTGTAAGTTGGCAAACTGTTAAAAGCCCCTACTATTTTAAAAATAGGCCTAATGTCAGGGGCCTCGTACTGTCTGGTTCTACATGTATTCACATTATATAGACAATGTTTCCACCTAGTAAAACTAAAGGCTGCACGGTACTCGGGCTACAATACAACCATTCTGTTCTGCTCTGACGATTCAATTGATAGATTCTACATCAAAACAGTTCGCTTTTATTGTTTCCAATGATAACGTCACCTTAAGAGGAGGAATGCAAACCTGTTTTCAAAGGTAAGGTTTTGAATTTGTTTGACATTTCTCAATAATGACACCCTCAGACGCCCACTATCATTCATGCTATGCCTTCAGTGGTAACTCAGATGTTGAGGGGGATGAAGCTTTTCCTCCTGCATCAAATATGCTTTGTTTTTTAACAAAGGTATACATTTCCTGCATAATATATGTTTCTCACAATAGTTTTTTTGTAAGCTGCACACAGGTGATACTGAGTCTTTTCGAGTAATGGATTATAAACTACACCATGCTTAAATAGACTCCTAAGTTATTCTTTCATATGTAACATATGTAAGAAAAGGGAGGGAAGAGTCAATTATATTGAGTAATTGATTTCATATGGGAACATTTATTTCTCAAACCTGTGTTTTATGGAAGAAGAAATGTATTTCTGATAAACTAATATTTTATCAAACAGTAAATGGTGAATTAATATAACATTTAGAATCATTGAGAAGGGCTTGTATCCACAGGGACTAGCTCACCTTTAACTTAAAATAAAATGTCTCTGCTTTGGACTGATGAGTATATGATTCTTGCATGTTAAATGACTAACACAAACCTTACATTTATGCATGTGCATGTGTCATGAAGGCTCCCAAATAATTCTGAGGGCCTATCCTATTTTTGTAATGAAATGATAATGTGCTAATCTATTACTTTGAGTTGTCTTCACTCAGGAAAACATCCCTATCAAGTGTTAACCCAATAACTAGGACAGCTCTGAAGGCCAAGGGTCAGAGAGAGAGGGTCACACTCTCCGGCTGCAGAGAGCACCCCCAGCCACGGGCAAGGAGGCACGAAGTCGTTCGAGATGAGAGGATTCTACTCTTCAACTTTCTGATGAGATGGGATGCTTCTTCACCTTTCTGCTGAGAGGATTCTACTCTTCAACTTTCTGATGAGATGGGATGCTTCTTCACCTTTCTGCTGAGAGGATTCCACTCTTCAACTTTCTGATGAGATGGGATGCTTCTTCACCTTTCTGCTGAGAGGATTCTACTCTTCAACTTTCTGATGAGATGGGATGCTTCTTCACCTTTCTGCTGAGAGGATTCCACTCTTCACCTTTCTGCTGAGAGGATTCTACTCTTCAACTTTCTGATGAGATGGGATGCTTCTTCACCTTTCTGCTGAGAGGATTCTACTCTTCAACTTTCTGATGAGATGGGATGCTTCTTCACCTTTCTGCTGAGAGGATTCCACTCTTCAACTTTCTGATGAGATGGGATGCTTCTTCACCTTTCTGCTGAGAGGATTCTACTCTTCAACTTTCTGATGAGATGGGATGCTTCTTCACCTTTCTGCTGAGAGGATTCCACTCTTCACCTTTCTGCTGAGAGGATTCCACTCTTCAACTTTCTGATGAGATGGGATGCTTCTTCACCTTTCTGCTGAGAGGATTCTACTCTTCAACTTTCTGATGAGATGGGATGCTTCTTCACCTTTCTGCTGAGAGGATTCCACTCTTCACCTTTCTGCTGAGAGGATTCTACTCTTCAACTTTCTGATAAGATGGGATGCTTCTTCACCTTTCTGCTGAGAGGATTCTACTCTTCAACTTTCTGATGAGATGGGATGCTTCTTCACCTTTCTGCTGAGAGGATTCTACTCTTCAACTTTCTGATGAGATGGGATGCTTCTTCACCTTTCTGCTGAGAGGATTCTACTCTTCAACTTTCTGATAAGATGGGATGCTTCTTCACCTTTCTGCTGAGAGGATTCTACTCTTCAACTTTCTGATGAGATGGGATGCTTCTTCACCTTTCTGCTGAGAGGATTCTACTCTTCAACTTTCTGATGAGATGGGATGCTTCTTCACCTTTCTGCTGAGAGGATTCTACTCTTCAACTTTCTGATAAGATGGGATGCTTCTTCACCTTTCTGCTGAGAGGATTCTACTCTTCAACTTTCTGATGAGATGGGATGCTTCTTCACCTTTCTGCTGAGAGGATTCTACTCTTCAACTTTCTGATGAGATGGGATGCTTCTTCACCTTTCTGCTGAGAGGATTCTACTCTTCAACTTTCTGATGAGATGGGATGCTTCTTCACCATTCTGCTGAGAGGGGGTTGAAATATGGCGCTCTGATGAAGAAGAGTTTGAGCCAATCAGCACCTCAGTGCTAATCTACAGTATCAGGATGCCTTTAAACACCAGACCAGGCACGTGCACACATAGACCTCAAAGTGGGCTTGAGCCCCTGCCCCTTTTCTTCCTCCAGAGAAAGTGCCCTTTTTATGGGGTGTTTTTTTAATTTATTTTTTATAAATTAATATGTATCGACTGCTGTTTGCGCACACTTTCCAAAAATATATTGATTGAATAAAAAAAATATATATCAGGTCGGGAGATTAGACTGTGAAGTTCCGCTGCTCTCTCTACCCTCCATCCCTCCCTTCCACGGGTCCTTCTCACTTCGGTTAAATGGATTCCTTCCCTCACTTGCGTCGTTTCCCTGCGTCTAGTCCCTCCCACCAGGGAAGCATGGAGAGACGCAAGGAAACCACGAGAAGCAGGGAAATGAGTTTTAAGAGCAATGGGACGTCCTTTCCTCCAGAGCGTCACGTGAAGCGACGTCCATTTGTGATGACGCCGCACAGCTGATCGTCTGACAGCAACACCCCACCACACATTTACTGACACAAACATTTGTATCATCTGTTGTAGACCCCAATAAATAAAATAAAGTAAGAACTCATTCTCAAAAAAGATAAACGCCATTCTTAAAATGTATAAACGAACAATAGTTTGATTAATATTGATTAGAGTGCACAATAGAAATAAAATAATTGAGAGAAGAAAAAGAGATATGTCATCTATCAAAACCCATTAGATTAACATTCATTGGATTGCACACTTTGTTTGTTTGTGTGGATATGTAGCACATTAACATTTGAATACTTAATGACTGAATGGAAATTACAATAAATGAAAATGTAAAACGAAAAAAGCGATCATGAAAATGTTTCCAACAAATGAATACAATGATTTTTGACCACTTTGTTGTTCATATATATCACATATTTGTAACTAAATGAAACATGAATTGAAACAAAACATGGTATAAACTGAGGAGTGACTCCCGTGAGGTTCGTGTATTTTCTTCACTCTGCTCTCATGTCAAGAAGCATCAGATCAGTGCATGCGCTGCATCGTCCAATCAGTGAGCGATACACAGTAAGGGGCTGGGCGAGTGTCTGAGGATTTCATCGAAGGATGGTCTGATGGTTCCTCGGTTATCGCTCCTCTGTTATCGCTCCTCGCTCCTCGCTCGTCCGGCAAAAATAAGGCCATTGGGACGCTACTCAAGATGGCGCAGACAAATCAACTTCCGGTGAGACCGAGGAGCGAGGAAATGAAAAATAAGAGAAGTGAGAAGGGCCCCACATCTCGTGCACAGCGGTGCGGACATCGGCACATTATGCCGGCTTTTCTTTGCTTATTTTGAAGGTGAGTGGTTATGAACAAATGACTAAGCTGCCGGTGCCTCGAGTTTACAGCTAATTAGCCAAAAGACTAACAAATATATAGTTAACTAAGGTAGGCTACTAGCTAATGGATAAGTTAGCTCAAGGTTTAGCTAAGGCAATTTATCATGGGCATACAGGCTAATGTACTCTACTTAAGGGGAGACACTACAGGTGAATACAGTAAAATGTGTATCTAATAATGTCATCATAATCACCACATTGATATGCAAATTAGGCGTTAACTAGACCTAATTAAAATGCGCTAATTTGCATGCAATATTACAAGTGGGCCTACATGAAAAAACGATCTTTTTGCCTGCAATGTCCTGCCTTAAACAGTAGCTTCATACTTTTTGATTGATGGCTGCTCATTTAATAACTATTATTTTTACTAGTTTGTTGTATACTGATAGATCTTAATCATTACATGATACAGCGACCCACCCTCATGTGAAAGGAGGGCATTTATAGGTACACTGAAATTAAGTCCTTGAACAGTTATGTTTCGTTATGTGTAATAATAATAATAAAAATGTATTGGATCATTAATGTATTCAGGAAATTCAGTATTATATTGCTTGGCTATAGAAGCTGAAGGTTAACTTACTTGTGAAACAAAAGTTAATTGAACAAATTATTGTAATCACTTCTCCAGCACAATGCCAAAAAAAGAAAAAGAAGGAGAAGGAGCACCAGGAAACAGCCAAGAGTAGCACATCTCTAAATTCATGGTTAAAACCAAGTACCAGCAGCAACACACAAGAGAGAACAGATAACTCAAATGTTGAAAGTGTTACACCTGAGAAAGCAATAGAGATCTCAGAAGCTACATTAGAGAGACAAGGGGAGGCTTTAGAGGCAACACCTGACACAGGGCCGAAAGATGATCAGGAAATCCCTGTCACTGTGGAAGAGGAAGAGGCCACAGGAGAGGGAACGGTGGATAATGTTGAGTTTGAGAAAGCCATAGAAGAGGGTGATGTTGAGGAAACTGTCAGTAGTATAGAAGAGGTCATATCAAAAATTGCATCCTTAAAGTATCCAACAGATCCTGCCCACAACCAAGCTTTTGATCGCAAATGTAATGTCAGCTATGTGAAAATGTGTGTTGCTAGAGGACCATGCCAACCTATCCTTAGATTTCCCCAAAACACTGAAGGCTGATCATTTCAAAAGATGTGGTATGAAAATAAGCCATGGTTGGAGTATTCACCCGAAAAGGACAGTATGTACTGCTTCAGCTGTCGGCTTTTTCTCAATGAACAGTAACAAGAGTGCTTGGAGAGTGGCTGGCGTAAACAACTGGAAAAGGGGACTTGATAAAATGCAAGAACATGCCGACTTGCCGACGTTTATTTGATACCCATTTGGTAATGCAATTAATAAAAACAACAAGGTTTGGGTTCGTTCTTCAGATGACTGTGACGTTAACGTGTAAGCTCGATAATGAACTCCAGCTCAACCAACCATATTGAAATATCTAAGTAATCATCTTGAGATATGACATTAATAATATACACACATCTTATTGTGAGGTTGATTTCACATACACTACTTCAACATTAGCTTGTCTAGCGATGCATACAGTTCCTACCTACATAATAAAATATCTCTCTAAGTTACAAGGATGACCTTATTTTATCAACCTCAAACAGAAGCCGTTTGTTCTACAGTACTATCCCACTTGACACTTGTCTATTTCGTTTTAACCTTTATATATACAGTCTATGATTTTAACTTGGAGGCTACGATTAGCATCGTTAGCATCGATGAAGCTACCACTCGCTTACACGCTAACCCAAGCCTTAACAGTCATTACGTAGCTGATTAAATCATTAACACATAAATAAGTACTCGATTTTCACTTACCGCAAAACCGCATGCATGCACCGTCTGTTTCAACCGCAGAGCGAGTCACAATATTCCGAAATATAAGCATGAAGAACAAACAACCACGGCCGGGGTCAAGTTGTGTTTCCTGGGTGAACTGAGCAGGCAGAGTCCCTGTAGCTTCACGGAGCAGCTAGCAGAGAGACAAGAAGCTAGCAGCAGCAGTCACTTGACAGAGCCGTCACTCAATGTGACCACGCCCTAATTTATGCAAAAACTTTAAGACTTAATGTAAATAAAAGGGTCGTGTTAGAAAACAATTCACTCACAGATCCATAACCATGAAGGTGGAATCTAACTATATTCATAATAATATGTATTGCATCCATGGGTAGAAACATGCTATTTTATGCTGTAAAGTTGGACATTTTAACATGGGGGTCTATGGAAATTGCTCCTTTCTGCAGTCAGTCCCTATCGGCCAATATAGGAACTGCAGTGTGTGGCACTTCCGTATTGGCGGCCCGGCTCTTCCCCAGAGTTTGCCGCTTGAGTATTACAGAATTGCATGAGTTGTGAGGGTGAGGGTAATTTTTTTATAAATGATTATGGGAAGTGCCCTTTTCCTCACTTGAGCCCCAGCCCCCAAAAATGTCTGTGCACGTCCCTGCACCAGACACTCTGTGTCATAAAGGAGGAGGAGAACGAGTCAGGAGGACATGTTCTTCCTGCTCTCGTACAAAGACGAACTTTGAATTGAATGACCAGATGTTTACAGATACAATTAATGATTGTTTTTTGATATTTCTAATGACCAGACATGTGTTAAATAGTGGTGATAAATATATTTTGTCAGATCAGATTACACTTTTGCACTAAACTAAATAAATATTCTAAGATGATAAGGTATTGAATAATAAGGTATTTATACTATTATGACAGATCATGTTAATATCCTTAATCATCCAGCAATCAGGCTTAACAACATTATTCTTTAGTGTGCATCTAGACCGGGTGACGACACGACCTGTTGACGCAGCAACCACTGTAAGTTATATTCTTGTTTAATTAGACTTCTCTGTTTCATTTATTCTACTCTGTATAATATGTTCTGCAGTTATTGTAGCTAAAACGGCGCTTTTGAGAGATTTTAAATCTCAGATCTGCTCAAGGGAACCTGTAACACAGGTCTCAGTCGTGCACTCAAGCCTGCATTACAATATAGGCAGGGCCACTCTGCTGTCGCCCATCAGCTGTAGAGAGTTAACTAATTAGAGGGGCGTGGCCCCACAGCTGTGAGAACTCAGCAATCAGGCTCCATTTTAGGTAGCTCTTTCCTGGAGCGTGAGCTTCAGCGTCAGACAGCCGAAGACCGACAAAGACATTGGCGTCCTGCTGGAGTCTCTAAGACCGACAAAGACATTGGAGTCCTGCTGGAGTCACGAGGGTGGCAAAGAGGAGGCAAATCCTCCTCTGACTGAGCTAAGTATCGCTGGTGTTTTATTTCATTTGGTTGTTTAGCCCCTCATGCTATAATCATGTGTATTTTCTCCATTCCTGTTCATGTGTCCTCTCGCAATTATCACTGGCCCCGTGTATCTCGTCATCGATATAACCGGCCTGCTCTCGTCTATCCCACATGCTCCACTGAGATCCAACATCTAGTTTCAGGCGGCCTGTGGAACTGCCAGTCAGCTGTTCCTAAGGCTGACTTCATCTCTGGCTACGCTTCCCTGCAGTCTCTGGAGTTCCTTGGTCTCACTGAGACCTGGATTACTCCATCCAACACATCCACCCCAGCAGCTCTCTCCACAGCATATTCCTTCTCCCATACACCCAGACCCACTGGCAGAGGAGGTGGCACTGGTCTCCTGCTCTCTCCCAAATGGAGCTTTTCCCTCTTCAAGCTACCTAACTTCACTCCTTCCACCTTTGAATTCCATGCCGTCACAGTAACCCATCCTATACAATTAACCATTGTTGTTCTCTACCGTCCACCAGGCGCCTTGGGGGACTTCTTGGAGGAATTAGATCATCTCCTCTCACACATCCCTGAAACTGGCCCTCCCGCTGTACTTCTCGGAGACTTCAACCTCCAGACAGGGAAGATAGACGAACTAACATCTCTGTTAACCGCCTTTGCTTTCTCACTGTCTCCATCCCCACCAACTCATAAAGCTGGCAATATCCTTGATCTCATATTCTCAAGGAACTGCACTACTTCTAACCTCTCTGTTAACCCGCTCCACACATCCGATCACTTCTTCCTTTCATTCTCTCTACCCCTTTCCAAACATAACAAACTAATCTCTTCTCATCCTGCACCTGTCCGCCGTAACCTTCGTTCCCTCTCCCCCTCTACCTTTGCCTCATCGGTGCTCTCAGCCCTCCCTTCCTCTGACTCGTTCCAACTCCTGCCTCCAAACTCTGCTGTAGAAACTCTCCTCTCTACTCTCTCATCCTCTCTGGACTCTCTCTGTCCTCTCACATCTCGGCAGGCTCGTCAGTCCCCTCCTGCTCCCTGGCTAAATGACGCACTGCGTGCTAATAGAACCGTCCTTCGGGCAGCAGAGCAGAAACGGTGGAAATCCAAACACCATGACGACCTCCTAACCTATCAGGCTCTCCTCTCCTCTTTCTCTGCCTCGATCTCTCAGGCAAAAAGCACTTTCTTTCAAGATAAGATCCAATCTTCCTATTCCAATCCCAAAAGACTATTTAACATCTTCTCCACCCTCTTGGACCCTCCCAAAGCCCCTCCCCCCTCCTCACTTCTGTCAAGCGACTTTGTTAACCATTTTGAAAAAAAGGTTGATGATATTCGCTCTTCTTTTTCTGACTCACCTTTACTCACCGCTGGGTCACCAGACCCTCCTTTCACCCACACACTAACCTCCTTTTCCCCCTCTCTCTCCAAGTGAGGTTCTTACCCTCATTACCTCTGCCCGCCCTACCACCTGTCCTCTGGACCCTATCCCTTCAAACCTCCTTCAGACTATCGCTCCTGATATTCTACCGTTTCTCACCCATTTCATCAACACTTCTCTAACTTCTGGTCACTTTCCAAACAGTCTCAAGGAGGCAAGAGTAAACCCTCTCCTAAAGAAACCCACTCTCAACCCGTCTGATGTTATAAACTACAGGCCCGTCTCTCTCCTCCCGTTCCTGTCTAAAACACTTGAACGCGCTGTCTTTAAACAACTCTCCTGTTATCTCCATCAGAACAACCTTCTGGATCCGCACCAGTCTGGTTTCAAGGCAGGTCACTCCACTGAAACGGCCCTCCTTGCTGTCACTGAGGAACTGCACACTGCCAAAGCAGCATCCCTCTCCTCTGTCATCATCCTGTTGGACCTGTCAGCTGCATTCGACACGGTGAACCATCAGATCCTCCTTCGCACTCTCCAAGAACTTGGAGTTTCAGCCTCTGCACTTTCCCTCCTCACCTCATACCTCAAAGACCGTACCTACAGGGTAACTTGGAAAGGGTCCGACCCTTGTCAATTAACTACAGGGGTCCCTCAGGGCTCTGTTCTTGGTCCCCTCCTCTTCTCCCTGTACACAAACTCGCTCGGATCAGTCATTAGCCCGCATGGTTTTTCATACCGCTGCTACGCTGACGACACCCAATTAATTCTGTCCTTTCCCCGCTCAGAGACCCAGGTCGTCGCACGCATCTCTGCTTGTCTAGCTGACATCTCTCAGTGGATGTCTGCTCATCACCTCAAGCTCAACCTTGACAAGACTGAACTGCTTTTCCTTCCGGGAAAAGATTGTCCCCTGACAATCAACATCGACACCTCTGTTGTTTCCCCGACTCAGACTGCAAGGAATCTGGGTGTGATCCTAGATAACAACCTGTCCTTCACTGCAAACATCGCTGCTACAACCCGTTGCTGCAGATATACGCTGTACAACATCAGGAAGATTCGTCCCCAGCTGACCCAGAAAGCCACGCAGGTTCTGGTCCAGCCTCTCGTCACCTCACGCCTAGACTACTGCAACTCCCTCCTGGCTGGTCTAGCTGCATGTGCCATCCGACCTCTGCAGCTCATCCAGAATGCAGCGGCTCGTCTGGTCTTCAACCTTCCAAAATTTTCTCACACCACTCCGCTCCTCCGCTCCCTTCACTGGCTCCCGGTAACTGCTAGAATCCACTTCAAGACCCTGGTACTTGCATACCATGCTGCGAATGGATCTGGCCCTTCCTACATCCAGGACATGGTTAAACTGTAGACCCCAGCGCGTGCACTATGCTCTGCATCAGCCAAACGACTCGCTGCACCCTCGCTGCGAGGGGGACCCAAGTTCCCATCAGCAAAAACATGTGGGTTTGCTATCCTGGCTCCAAAATGGTGGAATGAGCTCCCCATTGACATCAGGACAGCAGAAAGCTTACACAGCTTCCGGCGCAGACTGAAAACTCATCTCTTTCGTCTCCACTTAGACCGATAGAATTACTAACAAGGCACTTATATACTAATAAAGGACTGGCTTATCGATAGCCACTTGAGTAGCACTTGAAATGTTTGGCTCTATGATACCTGATGTACTTATATGATTCTGTTTTCTTCAAGGTTGTGTCTTCCTGGTCGAATGTACTTATTGTAAGTCGCTTTGGATAAAAGCGTCAGCTAAATGTAATGTAATGTATTATCCATGCACAGACGGACCTAAAATTGTGTTTCAAGTACTGGATTCATTTCAGTTTTGGCCCAAAACAAATATTTATAATATTTCATATACCAATTATGTAGCATATTTGATCCTCAAATTAGAGAAGTATAATTTAAAGAAATTGATATTCTATATTCAACATTAGATAAACACAGAAGAACCCTTTCCAAGTACCATAAGTGGATGTGCAGGTAAGTATGGCTAATAAGTGATAGACTTAATTTGGTACAGATCAGTTGTAGCATTTACAAATGTAATAATTCAAGTTTTAGGAATGTTTAATCCTTCCTTTCCAGGTTTTTACAAAAGTCTTTGAATATTTGCCTAACTTTTCCTTTTCAGATTTTGAACAATGTCCTTGACTAAAATGAATCTATTGATTTTACTAAGACTAAGTGACTCTTCTTGACTAAAGCGTAATGAAGTAAACGTAAAGTAATCCTAAAAATTGAAGACACTGCAATTTTGCAGATTACAGATTGATCAAATCTGAAGATTCCCATTGATTTAAGTATTGAACAAAATATTATTAGACTAAGGTTTTAGAATCAAAATTGATAAAAAGAGAGAAACTTGGGGAAATATTTCCCAAGGCCCATACCTTTGACCGATCAGTTCAAACTGTCCTGACTGAGCACACGCACCTGTAACCTTGGCTGCTGTGCTCTCAGTGTTCTGTCTCCCTGTTCCTGCCTGTTGGCGTCAGCTGATAGAGGTGTTTTGATTCTATCTTGTTATGCACAATGTTGATTATTCTCTCTATACGTACACTTATGAGCATCCTTATGAAAAAGCAAACAAAACGAATTTACGAACAACGAAACTGAAACCCGAATAGCACTCAATAGGGTAGAGATCTTCAGAATTGATGTGGCAACTCTACCGTGAAGTCAGAACCTCTGGCTCTTTGACTTGTGATGTGAATTCTCCGGCCGAAGCTCCTAAATAAACCATCAGTGTTTGACATCAAAGCTCCAACTCTCCTCGTGTCTCTCCGAGTCCTGACTCTCCATTGCTACAGAAGTTTCCCTTACAGGAATGTAACTTAGTATTTTAACTTACTACTGTGGTTATAGGTTAGGATACATAAAGTACAAAGTCATTCAAACTAGCTTCACCTTGACCAGGTAATGAACAAAACAATGCAAACATATTTACAATCAAGGAATACACATGACTTTATAACGGGCCATTCTGCAGAAAGAGTACTTTTTCCTTTTGATTTATTTTTAAATGTTGGTACCTTAAGTTTCATTTAATGCTGAGACGTCTGGATGTGTGACATTTACCAGCGACAGAGTATTACGACAGTTATTGATCAGATCAAATATCATTTTAATGATCCCAAATAATGTTTTTGTGCCAGATATTGCAAAAATGGAACAACAACATAAGAATAAAGAGTGTATAAAGTAATACTAACACAAAAAATAATACAAATATATGTTAATAATAAGAAAACTAAAATAGAAAAAATTTGAAAAAAGGCAAAAAATTGAAGTATACATTTAAAGTCAATACGAATACACGTATACTAAATTCACTTTGATAGACCTTAATAGAGAAGTAATATTCCACATAATATGGAGGATGTGATGTATTATGTCTCTTAACTCAGTGAACATTATTACCCCCAGCAGCTGCAGTTTATCTTAAAGTCTAAAGGACAGATTTAAAGGGTTCCCACCATGCCACCACTCTACTGTCACACCGTGCTGTGGACCAATGAGAGTGCAGTGTGTTGCTGTCATCCGGACAGCTCTGATGCAACTGAGTGTCCTCATCATCCCTTTCTTCAGGTGAATAATTCAGGCCAGACATGAGCCGGGTATTCACTTACGCCTGCTAATGTCACTCCTGTGTGGAAAGGTAACAAAGTGAGGACACAGAGAAGAAAGGCTTTATGGGTAAGTCTCTGTGCATGAACCACAGCATCCGGGTACGCCTGCAAATATTTCTGACCAATCTCCATCCCTCGCTTCGTGTTATTTCATTGCACTGAAAAGAGCCTCTGTTTACCAGCACTGAGTTATTGATAAGTTATAACATATGCTCAAGCCTGGGGGAAGACGCTACACAACCCTGATGTAACAGTATTTTAAAGCTGATTTGGTTAACGTGTTATCAAACCGTTACATATTTACACATCTAGCAGATTCGGAACAACATCACTCATTAGGAGTTACTGAACAGTCTAATATTCCCTCTTGAGAGAAATGCCTGTGTCTGAGCTACAGATGATGCTCTCTGAAGTTACAGTCCTCCACTAAACGTTTAATGGAAGTTCAATATCCGTCACTGCAGCTCCTTAAGTCCTTTCGGTTCTTGTTACCCTTAATGTGTACTATAGGTTTACCACAGGTTATACAAGCTTCCAGAATGTGTGACACACTGCACATAATCCTGAGGACTTCTTCAAGGCGGCTCTGCCACCTGCTGGTGTTTGTGAAACGTTTTTAGTTACTCTTCTTGTAGCTTTTTGGAACTCAGATGAATCCAATGACTTTAGAGTTAGGAGCTTTATAGGGCAAGGGGACAGAGCAGTTAAGAGGACACATGATTGATAAAAGCACTTCCAGCTCACTTCATTTGCATTTAGATTGATCATTTAAATAAGTCAAAGGTCACAGGGTTAGATATGGTGACAAGATAATTGTGCTGGTAGCCTATTTATCATGAATAAACCCAGCAATAAAGCAGAGAGACCCGCTCACCTCTCTGCTTCAGTGCACCATTCTCATCATAGTTCATCTCTCTCTAGCCTCCACAAAGGGGGGGTGAACAGAGCATGAAGACAAGCGAGTATGCTGGGAAAACATTATTATAAAGTCCGTGGTGGAAGATGTATTCCCATCATTTACTCAAGTTAATGTAGTAAAACTGCAAAATAAAAATAAATCACAAGTCCTGCATTCAAAACCTTGCTCACATAAAAGTATACAGTATATTAGCACAATGTTCTGAAGAAATAATGAATCAAATAACTCATGTTGCAGAATGATCCTTCTGGCATCATTTGGAAATTGTGATGTATAACCAAAAGGTGATAGTGTTCATTTAATTAGATTGTTTATGAACTTTAAAGCACTTTAAGATATACAGTATGTAGCTATAAGCTTCTAAAATAAGTCACAGAAGTTTTTGCAATTGTGAGCTTATATCTGAAGAAATGCACAACACAATTCATCCCATTCATCCATTTTTAAAAACATTCTTGTTTGATTAAGCATGCCTTGCTATTATTGAAAAATGTTAGCCTTAAGATCAAAACAAAAATAGGCCATTATAAATAATGATTAAGACTTAAAACTAGGTAATGAATAAACGAGGGCCCTCAATAAGCCATGGCTTAACAGACATGTCTAAAGAATAGACTGTAAATGAAGGTCTAAACTAAAGGTTTTTAGACAGAGACAGGGACCACAGCGACTAACGAGGATTGCCATGTGGTTTTTTGTTGAGGCCTCTGGGTGATAGCAGGCAGCTGCAGGGTAGATCTATAAAGCACTTCTGAACAATAGTGAGAGGATCTTCAGATAGGGCTGGGCAATCATTCAATTTGATAATGTATCGTCTTTCAAATGCTTCACATAGTGATGGCATTTTTAGATATAACATTAGGCTTTAAACGGCTGCACATCACCGACGCTAAGCTAAAGGCGGCTAATGCTCGGCTGGATGATGTTACCATAACTAGTTTCAATCAGTCTCTTCTAGCAACGAAGGTTTTTAAAACATAGAAGCTTCAGAAGTTCTCCAGTGAGGTATTTACTGAGGTGTTTTATGTCGTAGATCAACACGTTTAAATCTCCTCAGCTTGTGTTAACCTCAGACCTTATTTTTACCATTTAACCAAAAACATGTTGAGGTAAAACTGGGTTTTGTTTTTACATCATGCACAACGTATTTGTCAATGAAATGTTCAATCATTCACTAATTTGTCTAGTGCTCCATTGACACTGTGGAATACATGTATTATTAAAATACACACACAGAAACACACACACACGCACACTCACACAGTGATTGTCCGGTAAATGAGAGAGCTGCTGAATGAACTGAATACCAGCTGTCCATGGCAGTGGAACTGAACACAGCACTGAACTCAGCAGAGATAGGAGCAGCCTGCAGACTACACTGATACACAGGCTTTGTGAGAGGATAAGACTCACTCATAAACACACTTACTATCATCTCCAAGTGTCTCCTAGACATAGATATTTATGATATTCCATTTTCTATTTATTATGTAACCCACTGCAAAGCTGTTGTTTTGAGAGAAGCTTCAGTGGAAGGTTGGGAAAGTTAAAGCTGCTGTGTTATATTGTTAATGAGTCTTTATATATTTTTTAAAAAACGATTGTAACTGGATAATCAAATGTTTATATAAACTCCTGCACAATATTAACAAAAAAGAACATTTGCAAAGCATTTTTAAAAACAGGATAAGATGATGTAATCAGCATTTAAACCCCAATTATCAAATGTATTGGGAATAATAACGATGGTGACTTTAGATTCAAAATCTGCATCATTATGGGGTCAACTCAGTCAAATCAATTACATTTTTTGGACAAAACTGTTTTAAACTGTGTGTCTGCAGTCAGGGTTCACCTGGATGAGGGTGGTGCACCTGTAGCTGAGACGCCGCGCTTTCCTGTCCCAGCCCTCCAGCAGCCAATCAGATTCCTTCCCGTTCATTTTGTTGCCATGGTCACCACATCTAGTTAAAGTCTTTGCAGTGCACCTTCAGGTAACAACAGGGCAGCAAATAACTAGAAGAAGGATTCTTTCTTCTTGTTTAAGTTGTCAATTGGTTGATATCATTTCGTAAACCAGTGACCACAGAAATCCTGAGCACAGACGCTGTAAGACATCCCAAGATATTTGAGCCTTCCAATTCAAACTGTCCTTGGCTCGGTGGTGAAAGATAAAACAGAGCGTGAGGATCTTCAGAAGATCTGTCCTTTTGCTAAAGAAAAAAACAGCCTTCACGTCAAACTAGATTCCACATGAGCCACAAAATCTGTTCTTTTAAATTCACAGTTTACATAAAAAATCCTTCACACCGACTAGAATGTGATCTGCAGATATCACCCAGTGTTCTGCTTCTGCGCCCATGTCAAACTATTGCAAGTCGCAGAGGAGGGAGGTTTGTGTGTGTGTGTGTGTGTGTGTGTGTGTGCGTGCTTGCTTGTATTATTGTCTCACCCACTTTGAGCCTCCACAGTGGGGGGGGGGGTCTGTCGGTGCTGATTAGTCAATCAGAAAGGCTGACATGTTCAGCAACGCATTGACTGAGAATCAAAAATACCGACAGTAAAGCAAGGCCATGCTCACACAAACACACATGCAGTGTGGTGTGTGTGTGTGTGTGTGTGTGTGTGCGTGTGTGCGTGTGCGTGCGTGTGTGTGTGTGTATGTATGGATTTTAGTGTGCGTGTTTTATACTTGGAGAGGATTCAGTGGAAACAATGAAGAGAATGAGCAGCAGATACCTAATGATGTTGTTCTAACTTCACTGCAACAAGCTGTACACTTCATAACAAAGTTCAGTGAGTTCAGTGAGTTCAGTGTGTGTGTGTGTGTGTGTGTGTGTGTGTGTGTGTGCGTGTGTGCGTGTGCGTGCGTGTGTGTGTGTGTATGTATGGATTTTAGTGTGCGTGTTTTATACTTGGAGAGGATTCAGTGGAAACAATGAAGAGAATGAGCAGCAGATACCTAATGATGTTGTTCTAACTTCACTGCAACAAGCTGTACACTTCATAACAAAGTTCAGTGAGTTCAGTGAGTTCAGTGTGTGTGTGTGTGTGTGTGTGTGTGTGTGTGTGTGTGTGTGTGTGAGTGAGTGAGTGAGTGTGTGTGTGTGTGTGTGTGTGTGTGTGTGTGTGTGTGTGTGTGTGTGTTACCTGCTGTAGAATGACCATGGTTCTGGTTTCTGTCCCTCTGACTGGACATTAGTGTGTCCTGTAGACCCTGAGGATGACAGACATAACATGAGGCCATGCATCTTTTCTTCATTATTTAATGATTATTATTTACTGTGTTTTCCTATACGAATAATAAAACAAAAATAATATTTAAATATACACGGTTTAAATATTAATGAAAATGGGGAGACAAACCACACACACACACACACACACACACACACACACCACACACACACACACACACACACACACACACACACACACACACACACACACACACACACTCATGTGTTACCTATAAACATGATCAAAAGAGCAGCAGACACATAAAGCTGTGCTTGTAAAAGTTCTGTTTTAGAGTTCATTAAATAGCAGAGTCTGCTAATAGGGTCGAGTCTGCTAATAGGGCTAACAGGGTCGAGTCTGCTAATAGGGTCCATAGCAGGGTTGCCAACTTTGGTACCTGGCTGGAGTGAGATTTTGATATCATGGGTTTGATTACACATATGCGCACGAAATGACTGCTATCGTGTCAGTAGCGGGACCTTAGCATATATATAGGATATATATACAATATATACAAATACACAATATTGGACACAGACTATAAAGGGCACACAGTTTCATTCACTAATGAAAGTCAAACACATATTTGTTTCCACTGTTTTATTGTGTGCATAGGCCAATTAATTGACTTATCGTACAATAAATAAAAATGAACTCGATAAATTGCCATTTACATGAGGATGTGACTAGCAGTTTGAAAGGATGTACTTCAATTATTATTATATATTATCATTATGTCAGTGGTCTAAAATGGTCACACAACAGTGCCGACAATATGATCCTTTATCGCAATAATTTCCGGGAAAATGTTTCCAACAAAATTAATTATCGTGAGACACACACACACACAGACACATCTACAGACTTACGCCAAACTGCCAAATATATTAATGAACACACTCCCACTCTCATATACCCTTTGACTCTATTTTGGCCTAGTAGAACAATAAGCAGCAGACTTTTACTTTTTATCATTTCTACTGGATCTTAGATCTGCGCATGCGCAATACGGGTCGGCAGTGGCAGCTCCGGAGTATTTGTGTTGGGTAATCTATGATTTTTTTAAATACTAACATAAAATACACATTCTGGTACTCTCTTGAGAAGAACAATAAATACATCTATTACTCCACGACGTTTTGTGTTACTTTGTTCTGAAAGCTGAACCTGCTGCTCCTCACAGAGAGAAGAGGGAAGAGGCTGTGAATTACTTTACATGGTGGATAAGGGTGGATAGCCCCCATTGTTCTGTGTGTCAAAATGAAAGACAGCCCACACACCTATCAATCATCAAACCGTGGGGTCTTATTTCTAATGTTGTATCGATGTATAGAGATGTACTACAGCAAAAGTATTCTCCGTGGGGACTTCCTGCAACAACACCACGCCGTTATCGTGATTCTGATTGGCCAGACGACATTATCAAAGATGTTCTATTGAGAAGACGATCACTACGTGACAAAAGTTTTCAAAACCGTTTCTAGTCTTCGGTATTCTTGTTTTGGCGTGAGAATAGTTTGGGCAGCGTGAGAGCGTGAGATTGAGAGTGAAAGCGCCAGATGCGTGAGAGTTGGCAACCCTGCCATATTAAGTAGCTAACACATGCACACACACACACACACACACACACACACACACACACACACACACACACACACACACACACACACACACACACACACACACACACACACACACACACCACACACACACACATTAAGTCTGTTAAGTGATGTCAGTCACAGGTCGTATGTGAGTTTTACCTCTAAAGTGTCTTTAGAGTGTAAGCCCAGTAAATAATTCAGCCTCCCTTAATCAAGCTAACGTTTGATCTTTTGACCGCTTGACACATGGCGCCGTGACACCTCGCCCTCATTAGACGTTTGAGTTTGAGCTTCAGTGAGAAGGGAAGGATTACACCTGAGCTACAGTTTAACCCTCCGTCCTATCACATTTCATCTGTCATGTTCTTCATCTCGTTTTCTGAGGAATTATGCAATTCAATTCTTTGGTGTACATGATTCCTCTTAACTTGTTTTAGTTCTTGTATTTACTATATATTATACTTTCTAAAAAAACAACCAAGAATAGTGCATCATCCAATTAATGCACGACAACTGTTGTGCCTGGGACTAAGTCATAACGTTATTAACCTGTTAAGCCCGAGAGCCCCCGGTAGAGGGGGCTGCAGGGTTTTTTTTCACAAAACTGTGTCTCAGGGCTTCTTAATATTTAAAAACCTATTAATTTGTCATACCAGATTAACGGGAAGAAACTCAGCTAACTGACAATACGAACCATTTTTACCAAAACAAAACACAAGTCTCATAAGAAGCGTCTCAATGACCCCTGAGCGAAATAATGCCCTTATGCCCTAACCCTTATTACTTATCGTAACTGCACATACAAGATATCAAATTAAAACTGAGATTCCACAGATTATATAGGTATTAGTATCATCACTGAGCCATCAGAACTCGCGACAGGGGAAGCAAACACAGACATCATAACACGTAGCATTATGGAGCAAACACAGGAGGAATGTTCTGATTATGGGAGACCTATGAGACACATGGAGGAGTCTCCACTTCCCGTCACCCCCCCCCCCCCCTGACAACGCCTTTGAACACATGAAGGCGATACAGAGGGTTGGCACCGATTCCTTCCTGGATTTCAATAACCAAACTAAGGCGATACGCAGGGCTGGCAGCATGTCCGTTACCCCCGCTCCTCAACGACGCCCATCAAAATCACCGCGGAGACGCGCACCATCTCCCCCGTCTTCATCACCGAGCCTACGTCAACCACCTCCCCCCCCTGGCAGCATGTCTTCTACCCCCGCACCATCTCCCACGTCTCCATCACCGTGCCTACGTCAACCACCTCCCCTCCCTTCAAGAAAGCATCTGCAGTCTCCGAAGCCTGATAAGGATGTGTGTGTACAAAATGCTTACTGATGTGTGCTGGGTCCAGGCTCAAGCGCGTATGGCACTCTCAACTCTTTCCAGGACATGCCAGGGCCCTGCCTGCCTATAGCTTTGCCGATATCTGTGTTGATAGGTAATAGATTAAGAGCGGTGAATCATCTTAGATACAGGAAGCGCTCAAACGTTTGTGTGAGTTTATCTAATTTAGCAGTGATTCCATGTCAGCCACAGCTTGTTACAAAAAACATGACTGATAGTGTGTTTAACGAACTTAAACTAGCTTTATTAAATGTCAGGTCTTTGGCAGGAAAAACATTTTTAATCAATGATTTTATCACTGAGCACAATCTCGATTTTATGTTTTAACAGAAACTTGGATTGAACAAAATAACAGTGCAGCTGTTCTTATCGAATCAACCCCTCCCAACTTTAGTTTTATGAGTCAGGAAAGAATGCATAAGAAAGGGGGTGGAGTTGCTATTTTGTTCAATGATTCCCTTCAATGCAGGAAGACATCTTATGGGAACTTTGCTTCTTTTGAATATGTGGCCCTTCAGCTGAAATGCTCCTCTCGAGCTAAATATCTATAGACCACCCAAATACTGTGCAAGCTTTTATGATGACTTTACTGAACTGCTGTCTATAGTGTGTATTGACTTTGACCGTTTAGTCATTGGTGGTGATTTTAACATCCATGTTGACAACCCTCAGGACAGAGGGGCAAAATAACTGTTTTGTGTTCTTGATAGCTATGGACTGACTCAGAATGTGACGGAGCCCACGCACAATAAGGGGCACACTCTGGACTTAATTATCTCAAAGGGTCTGAATATCTCTAAGGTTGTGGTGACTGATGTTGCACTCTCTGATCATTCCTGTGTGTTCTTTGAGAGCTCTATTTCTGTTCACAAAAATGTTCAAAAAGAGGTAACCACAAAGCGATATTTAACTGAAAATACTAGGGAAATGTTTACTCAGAATTTTTCTTCCACACTTGCCCCTGCTAACATCTCAGTAAATGAGCTAGTAGATCATTTTAATTCAAAAATTAAAAATATTATAGATGCCATTGCTCCAACTAAGGTAAAGGAAGTGTCTGGCAAGAAAATATCTCCATGGAGAAAGGCCATGACCGTGAGAGCAGAAAAAAGAGAGTGTCGAAAAGCTGAACGCAGGTGGCGAAAAACAAATCTCCAGGTTCACTTTGAAATCTATAAAGAGAGACTTGGCCTTTATAATTTGGAATTGAAAAACGCACGACAATCGTTCTTCTCTGACATCATTACCAAAAACAAAAACAACGCACGTGCCTTGTTTGCTACCGTCGACAGACTAACTAACCCCCCAGTGTCAGTAGCCTCTGAATTTCTATCCACCAGGGCGTGCAATGATTTTGCCTTTTTCACTGACAAAATTCAGAAAATCAGACAAGCAGTCAGTGCCTCTGCATCAGGTACAGCAAATGTGTTGTCTCTGTGTCCACTTAACATCAATTCAAACACCATGACACAATTCCATCAGATTAATGATAAAAACCTAGAGGACATTATTCAACTTCTGAAATCCTCCTCCTGCTGCCTTGATATTATTCCAACAGGATTTTTTAAAGATGTTTTGCCTTGCATGGCCTCAGATCTACTTCATATAGTAAACAAATCTCTTCACTCAGGTATTTTTCCACAGGCCCTGAAAACTGCAGTCATTAAACCGCTCTTAAAAAAGAATAATCTAGATGCTTCAGTAATGAACAATTACATTATATCAAACCTCCCATTTCTAGGTAAAATCATTGAAAAAGTTGTTTTTCAACAGCTGAGTAATTTTTTGCATTTAAATGACTGTTTCGATGTGTTCCAGTCAGGCTTTCGTCCAAACCACAGCACTGAGACTGCTCTTGTAAAATCTTTAATGACATCCACTTAAACACAGACAGTGGCAGAACTTCAGTGTTAGTATTATTAGATCTCAGTGCTGCGTTTGACACTGTTGACCACAGCATATTACTAGACCGACTGGAAAACTGGGTGGGACTTTCAGAAACCGTCCTAAATTGGTTTGAATCCTACTTAAAGGACAGAAACAACTTTGTTTCTATTGGTAAATACACATCTGAGTTGACAAATATGACATGTGGGGTTCCTCAAGGCTCCATCTTGGGGCCTCTTCTCTTTAACATCTACATGCTACCACTGGCTCAGATAATGAAAAACAACAAAATAAGTTACCATAGCTATGCAGATGACACACAAATTTACGTAACAGTTTCAACAGGAGACTATGCTCCAATTCAAACACTGAGTAAGTGCATTGAACAAATCAATGACTGGATGTGTCAGAACTTTCTCCAATTAAACAAAGATAAAACTGAGGTAATGGTTTTTGGAGCCAAGGCAGAACGTATAAAAGTTAGCGCTGAGCTTCAGTCTGCAATGTTCAAAACAACAGATAAAGCCAGAAATCTAGGTGTAGTCATGGACTCTGACCTGAGTTTCAACAGCCACATTAAAACAGTTACTAAATCAGCCTACTATCACCTAAAGAACATATCTAGGATTAAAAGACTAATGTCGCAGCAGGATTTGGAAAAACTTGTCCATGCTTTTATCTTCAGTAGACTCGACTACTGCAATGGTGTCTTCACAGGTCTCACTAAAAAATCTATTAGAAAGCTGCAGCTGATTCAGAACGCTGCTGCTCGAGTCCTCACTAACACTAAGAAAGTGGATCACATCACTCCTGTTCTGAAGTCTTTACACTGGCTTCCTGTGTGTCAAAGAATAGATTTCAAAATACTGCTGCTGGTTTATAAAGCTTTGAATGGTTCAGGCCCAAAATACATGTCTGATCTACTGCTAAATTATGAACCATCCAGATCTCTCAGGTCTTCAGGGACTGGTCAGCTTTCTGTCCCTAGAGTCAGAACTAAACATGGTAAAGCAGCGTTCAGTTATTACACTCCAAATATCTGGAACAAACTCCCAGAAACCTGCAGGTCCGCTGCAACTCTGACTACTTTTAAATCCAGGATGAAGACTTTTCTTTTTGTCGCTGCTTTTAATTTAACTATTCATATCTTAGACTGCACTGTAACTTTTATCCGTGTATTTTTTCTTTTAATGTTTATCCATGTATTTCTTCTTTTAATGTTTATTTTATTAGCTTTTCTTTTTAATGACTGATTTTAAATGCCATTTTCTTAATGTCTTTCATTTGTTGTAAAGCACTTTGAATTGCCTTGTGTTGAAAAGTGCTCTATAAATAAACTTGCCTTGCCTTGCCTTGCCTTGCCTTGCCTTGCCTTGCCTTGCCTTGCCTTGCCTTGCCTTGCCTTGCCTTGCCTTGCCTTGCCTTGCCTTGCCTTGCCTTGCCTTGCCTTGCCTTGCCTTGCCTTGCCAGAGTGTATCGCAGCTACCGGTTCTGAGGCATTCTGGCTGCGCAGCACTCATTCACCAATAGGCGTGTTCACACCGGAGTACTTTTTTTTTTCATTCAGATTTTGCATTTTATTACATCACAGTACAACAACAGACATACAGTACACTTCCCACTTCGAGCGATAGAATTACTAACAAAGCACTTATATACTAATAAAGGACTGGCTTATCTATAGCCAGTTGAGTAGCACTTGAAATGTTTGGCTCTATGAAACCTGATGTACTTATATGATTCTGTTTTCTTCAAGGTTGTGTCTTGTTGGTCAAATGTACTTATTGTGAGGTGGAAGTTCGCACTCTGTCAGTTGCCCTATCCCACCAGTCTTCGGGTAGTTCCAAGTTCAATTCCTGCCGCCAAGCCATTTTAGTTTTGCTCATAGAGTATGTATCTAGTGACATAATATGCGAGTAGATTTTGGAGATAGACCCCCTCTCTCCTGGCATTAATTTCAAGAGGTCATCCCAGGATTGTTTGGGAGGGAGAGTGGGGAAGTTAGGAAAATGGGAGGAGACAAAATGCCTGACCTGAAAATAGCGAAAAAGATGGGATGCTGGTAAAGAGAATCTAGAAGCTAGGGAAAGTGTCATTTACAAAAAGGTCTTGGAATGACCTTATGCCTTTCCTTTTCCAGAGAGATAAAACACCGTCCATTAAAGATGGGGGGAAGAGATGGTTCATATCGACTGGACCCTGAAGGGATGCAGAGGAAAACTTAAAGTGCTTGCGAAATTGGTACCAAATCTTCAGTGTAGAAAGGACTATGGGATTACTAGTAAAGCGAGAGAGGCTTGACTGGGGAGAAGAGCAGATAAGAGCAGGTAGCGAAGTCGAGGTGAGGGAGTGAGCCTCCAGGTGGCACCATGGCACATCTGGAGCACATAGCCAGAATGGTCGTTTTTGAACATTTGCTGCCCAGTAGTAGTACAAGAAGTTAGGTAGCGCAAGACCTCCACTTAGTTTGCATTGTTGAAGTAGGGATCTACTGACCCTGGGCACCTTTCCTGCCCAGATGAATGTAGTGACAGCTTGATTAACAGATTTAAAAAAGGATTTAGGTAAATAAAGTGGGATTGTCTGAAACAAATACAGACATTTTGGTAAGCTATTCATTTTGACAGCATTTATCCTGCCTAGCAGCGATAGAGGTAGGTTAACCCACCTCTGGAAATCTGATTTCATTTGAACGAGGAGGGGAGCGAAGTTTGCAGAGAACAAGGTGGAGAATGAGCGAGTTACTTTTACTCCAAGATAGGTGAAACCAGAGTGGCATATTTTAAAGGGCAGATCGGATTGTAGGAGTTGTAGTGCAGTTGTGTTTATTGGGAAGCATCTTTTGAAGATTGAGCTTGTAGCCGGAGAAAGAGCCAAAGTTGTCCACAGTGACAACAGAGGGAAAAGAGGCGACCGGATTCTCAATGTAAAGCAGTAAATCATCTGCATAAAGAGATAGCCTATGTTCCCAGCCCTCCCTTGTCTGAAAGAGGTAGAGGCACGTAGAGCCGCAGAAAGAGGTTCAATAGCCAGTGCGAACAGTATAGGGGATATGGGGCAACCCTGTCGTGTACCACGTCCAAGGGCAAAATAGCTTGGAAGAGTATCATTGGTGCATACACTAGCTTGGGGAGAAGAGTACAAAAGGCGAATCCAAGAGCATAATGTGTTCCCAAATCCAAATTTCTTAAGGACAGAGAATAAGTATCCCCATTCTACCCGATCAAATGCCTTCTCGGCATCAAGAGAGACGACCACCTCAGGAAGGGTGGAGGGTTGCTTAGAGTAAATTATGTTGAAAAGTGTACGTATATTCGAAAATGAGTATCTCCCCTGTATAAAGCCCGTTTGTTCCTCAGAAATTATTTCTGACTACCTCCAGCCGTCGTGCAAGGACCTTAGCCAGTATCTTGACATCAGCATTAAGGAGACTGAGCGGCCTATAAGAGCTACACAGAGTCGCGTCCTTATCCTTTTTTAAGAGGAGAGCTATTGAAGCCTGCGTCAAGGTGGGTGGAAGTGAGCCATTACCAAGCGATTCATTGTACATGGCTAAAAGCAGAGGGGCCAACTTAGCATCACATTTTTTCAAGAATTCAGGAGGGAACCGTCAGGTCCTGGGGCCTTACCGCTCTGCATTGACCTGGTGGATTGCATAACCTCATCAAGAGTGAGAGGGGAATCAAGGTCATCCGCAACCTCAGGTGGAACTGAGAGAATCATCAATTCTTCCAAAAACTGAGTCATATTGGTGGTGTCTGAAGGCATCTCCAACTTATACAAGGTAGAGTAAAAACTTTTAAAGGCATCATTAATCTGTGCTGGGTCAGAGGTCAAGTTGTTAGAGGAGTCTAGAATTTGAGGAATTAATCGGGAGGCTGCTTTGCGTTTTAATTGGTGCGCGAGCAATCGCCATGATCATTGTATGTTCCCCTTGAGTAACCCCTAACCCAAACGCTCTGCGTCTTGAGTAGATAGTGTCACACTCCTAGGTTTATGTCATGGTTTTAGTGTTGTCTGTCTGGTTATGGGTTTTGTAAGTCTGTCTTCCTCCTTGTGTTTTGTCTGGTCCTCCTCCCTGTCGTTAGTTTCCCTGGTGTGTCTAATTGTCTCATTGTGTTCACCTGTTGCCCTTGTGTTTCTCCCTCCCCTGCCCAGCTGTGTCTTGTCCTGTGATTACCCTTCTGTGTATTTAGTCTAGTCTTCCCCTGTGTTCCATGTCGGTCCATTGTTTTCCCTCCATGTTATTCCACGGCCCATGTTCCTTGTGCTGCTCGTTTGTTTTTTTGGATATTTTGGATACTGCCTTTTTGACACAGCTTTTATTATTTAATAAAGCTCGCTTTTTGTTAAATTGTGCATTTCAGTCCTACCTGCTTCACCCCCTCGTAACAGATAGAAGATTCAGGCGCTGTTTGTAAAGATCTGGGGACGGGGTCGAAGCATATTGGCGGTCTAACTCAAGTATAGCCTTAGAGAGCTCGTCCAGCCTAGCTCTACGAGTCCTGTTAAAATAAGAGGCATAAGAGATTATTTGCCCTCTGAGGTAGGCCTTGAGCGACTCCCATAAGAGAGAATGGGAGGTGGAGCTTGTCTTGTTAGAAAACAGAAAGTCATCGATGGCAGTGGAGATTGTACTACAAAACTTGGCATCAGAGAGCAGGAGTGAATTGAATCTCCACCGTGAAGGTGTACGAGGTTGAGTAGACAGAGATATGTCCAGAGTTAAAGGACCATGGTCAGAGATGATGATTGGTAAATATTCTGAAGAGGTAACCTGGGGCAGCAATTTATGGTCAATGAAAAAATAGTCAATGCGAGAAAAAGAATGATGTACATGAGAGAAAAAGGAGTAATCACGAGACTGAGGATTATTATATCTTCAGGGGTCAGCAAGGCCATTCAGAGACATAAATTCAGAAAATGACCTTGCCATAGTGGACGGAGAGAACGTGGTGGGAGAAGAGCGGTCTAAGGATGGGTCAATAGCACAGTTTAAGTCCCCTCCCAGTATGAAAAGGTGGGTGTTAAGACATGGGATTTTGCTCAGCAAGCTGTTAGAGAACGCAGCATTATCAAAATTGGAAGCATATACATTCACCAATACAACAGGAGTTTGCCAACCCATACCAGTAATAATTAAATATCTCCCATTTCTGTCAGAAATAATGTTAGTGGTGGAAAAATGTATCCTCTTATTTATGAGGATTGCAACACCTCTGGCTTTGGAGTCAAAATCTGAGTGGAAGACCTGACTATAATGTTGATTTTTTTAGCCTATGGTGGTCTTTGATGCGTAAGTGTGTCTCCTGTAAAAAAACGACATCTGCATTTAACTTTCTGAGGTGATAAAAAACTCTTGACCTTTTGACAGGGCTGTTCATAGCCTTTACATTCCTGGACAAGAATTTTGTGGAGTTAGGTCTATCTGGAGTCACACCATTATCCACCATACATCCCATACAAACTGGAAAGTGCAGTGGCCCAGGCAATTGCAAAGTGGAGAGAAAAAAAAACAATAAAAGCAAATATACAAACATACCCTCAACAGACAACAATACAACAACTCACCCAAGTCCTGTGCCCAGGTCCCCATCCCCAAACGATGGAGACGGCAGGCAAGAAAACTTTGCGGTTTCCGGTGCACAGCTTGTTTACATAATCTAACTAGAGTATGGAAAACACTTAAGCATAACAAAAAGTGAGCCCATTTGAAAGATGGCTAATAAGAATTGCAGTAAAACACGTCTCAATCAGACCTTTAAGCACATCAAAGCCCTGAGTATAGACCCAGTTAAACATAATATTCCAAAACATCTCTCTTAAAGTGAACCTAGGAAAAAAACAGTTTAGCAAAGCAGGAGAAAGAGCTCTGAAAAAATGCTTCAATAATACTTAAGTTAACTTAAAGAAATGAAAAATTAAATTGCTCCAAATAGGCTGACAATTAAACGTTAATCGACAAATTAAAGTTGAATTGTATACAAATATATATATAGGCCTACGTGGGGAAAGGATAAGTACACCAACCTATATCAACAGCCAGCCCAGGCCATGTATTTTTTAAATGTTTATAGATCATCCGTCGGGTGTCGCCTTCGGCCGTGCCTCGGGAGCTCCGAAGTGGCGCCTGGCGTAATCCAGTGCAGCTTTAGGGTCGGTGAAAGGGTGCTGCTGACCCCCGTGAGTGACGATGAGCCTGGCTGGATAGAGAAGCCCGTACCTGACGTCTGGTTTGTTACGCAGGATTTCCCTTGCCGGAGTAAACTCCCTCCTGCCATTTACCGCAGTCAGTGGATAATCAGGAAATAGCTGGATTCGCTTGCCTTGGTATATCAGGTTTCCAGAGCCGGTGGCTTTGCGTAGAATGTCCTCTACGGCATGATAATAGTGAAGCCTCAGGATGAATGGGCGAGGCGGTTGTCCGTCGGAGAGATCGGTGGCAGCGGTCGATCAGCGGCTTCTGATCCAGGGATAAGAAGTCGGTGAGTAGCTGCAAAATAAACTCTCTGGGACGTGTGCCTTCCTGCCCTTCAGGGACTCCAATCATGCGGATGTTGTTCCTGCTGCTACGTCCCTCCAGGCCCTCACATTTATCCCACAGTTTAGCAGTCTCTGCCGTCAAGCGAGCCAACTCGGTTTGCAGCCGGGTGATGTCATCTGAGTGTTGAGTTGCGGCACCTTCAACTTCCTTGATGGCATCCGTGTGTGCTAGCATAGTAGCTTTGATTGCCGCCAATGCTGTCTGCGTGTCCCCTTTCATAATGGAGAATTCCTTTTTTAGGTTCTCAGTGACAGTCTCAATCCGGGAATCAATCGTGGCGCAAATTTCTTTTTTGTTTTGAGCCACCTCTCTGCGGAGTGTCTCAAGGGCGGCTAGCACCATGTCGGCCGGGACACTGCTCTCCTCGTGTTGTTCCTTGTCAGGTGATTTCGGTGATTCTCCCGGGCCTCCCTCCGCCGCGCAGAGCTTTGTCGATTTCGTCTTCACCATGGTTGAAAAAATCAAATGAATAGTTCCCGAAAGATGATATGCTTATTAAATAAATAAATGTGTGATATAGTATTGAGCTGGTCGGATTTAAGCGTGTTTTTTATAGTAAAGCTGCAGAGCTCGTTCAGAGTGCTACCACTAGTCCATCATCGTGCGCCGGAAGTCCACACCGGAGTACTTTTATCCGTACTTTTCCCGTTTAGTTCCGATAGTGCCTGGAATTTTGCGTTCACACCAAAAAGAGTACTTAGTTCCGAGAACTTTTACCCCATTTTTTAGTGCCTGCCAGAGAGGTGGTACTATCCTGGGGAGAACAAAGTACCAATTTCTGATTGGCTGGGCGAATTGCAAACCACGCCCCGTAAAACTCTTTTGTGAAGCCGCCATTGTATTTGCTGGCATTAGCATTATTAGCATTAGCATTAGCCCCGCGCACCAACGCAGAGAGACTAACTTATAGCAACACAAAAAAAAACATGGGAGCGGTGGAGATGAGGAGGTGTCGGCGTTCTGGCGATTTACTCAGAAGGCTTCAGAAGAAGCTGCTGGGAGTCCCAGCAGCCTCTACTGAAGCCAGTCCCCAACTCCGGGGACTTCCGGCCGGAGACTTCAGGTGGCAGTATACGCTGTGAAGTTGTTTGCGGCCTGCCAAAGCAGAAGAAGAAGCAGTGACGTTAGCGGCTTCATTTGCGTAATCTTCCCTCAGGGAACTTATTCCGGTGTGAACGCGATCTGTACTTAGTTCCATGGTGGAACTTAGTGCTGGGAACTAAGTATCAAAGAGATGACATTCATCAAAATCGAACGAGGGGGGCCAGAGATATGGAAAATGCACCCAAATGACCCCAGAAGTGTTTTTTTTCTTTCTAAATCACTCTAAAAAGGTCAAACTTCACTTGTTTTGCATCAATCTTGATACCTGAAAAACAGGCTCAGGGCTAAACAGGTTTATTAACAAACTACAGCTGCACAGGCTGTAGGAGTTTTTTGGGAAACTGCTTATTGTGAATTAATGTTTTATATTAGATATAAATGTATCCCGAATGTACAGTAAATATTAAGTAACTGCCTGCAACTAGCTAACTTAGCTTAGCACAATGACTGGAAACAAAGGGAAACAGTCAGGGCCGGCCCTTGGCATAGGCGAATGCTAAGGGCGGATCAATCTATGGGGGGCGCCAACATTTTATATTTAAATTTAAAAAACATTTAATAAAATAAAATGTTTTATTTAAATTTCATAACAAAACAATTTCCCGATTTTGGATCAACAAAGTACATCCTATTATCTTATCTTAACAGAACTACGCCTATATTGCATACAATCTTGCCTCGGGCAGCAAATTGGTCAGGGCCGGCCCTGGAAACAGTTAGCCTTGCTCTGTTCAAAACTGCAAGATCCCCCCCGCCAACACCTCTGAAGGCAAGCTCAGTGATTAACATTTTTATATTTTTTTCTTTAGTGAAGACTCCAGAATTTCTCTGTACACTGTACCAGTGTCAGAGTTGTTCAGTTTTTTATGAACACAATAACCATAGTGACGACAAAGGTCCCCTACGCTTACCAAGGTAGACATTTGAACCCAAATCATGATGTTTCATTAACCTACGAGTCATTGAGCGACTAAATCAAACCCTACTCGTGTTGTCACTGTGCAGCGACATCAAGCTGCTGTGTTCACAGTAAAAAAGTAGTCTTGCTATGCATTCAGTAAAAGCAACATGTGAGGTAACCAATGTTGGTGGTAATTTTTATTCTTCATCGATGGAAAGGGATCCAAAAATAAAAAACATTGCAACAGTAAATTATTTAAACCTTTCTTTGTTTTCCCAGGCTAAATATTCTCTGTATGAGTTGAAATTATGACGAGAATATATTTTTACATGTGGCAGAGGTATATATATCTGCACATACATGCATGTGTACATCACCCTCCTATCTCCAAAAGCCTCGGTGTAAATGGGACCCTGGATATTGTTCTGCTCAGATAACACTTTTAAATGTTGTTCTGGGGCATGAAGAAAAAAGGCATATCTTTTAGGTTTAATTTGGAGGAGGTCCTGCTGGTTATACCAGTTGTTTTGAGCCCTGTCAAACTGTAGTCCTTGTCCATAATACCATCAAACATGAAAAAGATCCCAGCACGAACAGAACAGGGTACAATTACTATTTCTTTTACAGTTATTTGATATTGAACAATCACCAAGTGAACACAGATTAGTTTTAAAACACTTAATATTGCTGTAATAGAGTCCACTCTAATGTGGCAACCTGTCTGTTCATGAGAATTAACCACAGTAAATGATTCAGTCCCTCATTATCCAGCTTTAAATTTACCATTTGACCTTTGACACCAGACAGCAGTGACAGCTGCCTTTCAGGGAGAGACTGACTATTTGAAAGTAAATCTCTGAAGAACTAAATCCTCCCGGGGATCTTATCAAGACAGAGAGTTTATACCTCACTGGAACCCACACCAGTGGGAGAGCTTTCCTAATATCTAAAACACACACAATTCCCAGCCCTTGTTACTGTAGGCATTTGTCTCTCCACACATTGGACAATGTGGCAGTCCAGAGCAGGTTTCAAAAACCTTTGTGGCTCAAGAGAAAACAAAGCCTTGACAGAGATGACTTCCTAGAATGCCACTTGGAAAGCACAGACCCCCACCGAGGCTCCTCCTGGGATGTTCCTATTTCAGACAAAGTTGTTCTTTTGGTGTATTCATTAGCTTGAAGTCGTACTGTAAACACAACATGCTACAGAGCAGATGTGGAGTATTCTATTGCTCAGAGCTACATGTTTATATACTGTAGCTGTGAAACTGTTGTTTGGAACTGGATGTCCCATGAATTCACACAGGCAGACTCACTTCCCTATCATTCCAACGCCACATGAATATGGCTCAGATGCAGATATCAAGTCAAGGCAAAGTCAAGGCAACATGAGTTTGTTGTTTTCTGTGAACCTGCTTACATAAACAAATTCCTTGTTGGAGCTGACCATTGAGTCCAGATCAGAGCAAATTTTTAAAAAAAAAACGTTATTTTAAAGCCAACAATGAGGCAATGAAAGAAATAACTTCTTAGAATTACAAGAAGCAAGTGTATCCGTCTATCTGAGAAACACTCTGTTTCATACAGACAAACAGATGAGTGCTGAAGTGCAGGGTTTCAAAGGTTTCAGTGGACACCAAAGAAGGAGGAAAGATTCCCTGAATGCTGACATTACCCACAGCTTAGGCTCAGACTGGCCTGTGTTCTGCTGGTTCAACATGATGTGTTAGCTAAACAGACTGAGGCTTTCTTCTTGGGTTACGCTCAGTGGCGGTTCTACAGGGTGGCACGTGGTGGCAGCTGCCACCTTATAAAAATGCCTTGCCACCCCAGTTGGCAGCTTTGTTTTGAAAAAAAAGTTGTGGCTCATCGGACATTTATGAGAGAAAATCTCTAATGTCCGGGTGAAAGTGAATGCAGCACAAGACGCGAGCCTTGTAACCCCTCCCCCGGCCCTGGAACGAGCGTGGAAATATGATTGGCGGCGATTTCATTTGAACGGGGGACAGCGCAAAACGAGAAGCATTTCGGATCCAAGTAGACGGAAGGAATGAGGTATTTGCGGTCAGTGGTGGCGCCAGGGTGTGGCTGGGGTAGGCTACAGCCATACCAAGAAATGGCTTAGCCCCACCATGAAAAATGATGTTAAAGTAAGCCAAATAAAGTCCGCCAACTCGCGCGGAGTAAATTGCACAGACAGCAGTTAGTCAGATTGATTTCAGTAGCCACTTGTCTGGAAATACCGAAGACCAGAAACGGTTTTGAAAACTTTTGTCACGTAGTGATCGTCTTCTCAATAGAACATCTTTGATAATGTCTTCTGGTCAATCAGAATCACGAAAACGGTGTGGTGTTGTTGCAGGAAGTCCCGATACATCGATACAACATTACGTGTTGATAGAAATCAACACGTAATGAAATAAGAGCCCACGGTTTGATGATTGATAGGTGTGTGGGCTGTCTTTCATTTTGACACACAGAACAATGGGGGCTATCCACCCTTATCCACAATGTCATTCACACAGCCTCTTCCCTCTCCTCTCTGTGAGGAGCAGCAGGTTCAGCTTTCAGAACAAAGTAACACAAAACTAAATACCATTCATTTTTTTTAAATATGTTGTGTAGTAATAGATGTATTTATTTTTCTTCTCAAGAGAGTACCAGAATGTGTATTTTATGTTAGTATTTCAAAAAATCTGCTGGGGGAGAATCCCCCCAGACCACCTGCAGGGGTTGGGTTTTCAGTATGTCAACTCTTTCACCTGTGGGGAAGTTGCAGCATTGGCTCCAGGTCGCCTTTTGTATTTATTTAATTTGGGTTGAGACAGGGAAATAATCTAGACCTCACGCGTGGCGTTTCACTGTCAAGGGGGGCGTGTATGTAATTGCTCGGTTGGATGCTAAAAAATCAGATGCTGTTGGTACCTGTACATGTGGTTAAATATGTAAATTGTAATCCCTGTACATTTTGCTGTATGATGTCCTTTTGTTGTTCTGTTGATTATGTTTTTATGTCTTCTTGTGGAACCTACTGCTGCAGGTCTCCCTTGAAAAAGAGATCATTGATCTCAATGGGATTTTACCTGGATAAATAAAGGTTTTCAATTGAATTGAATTACATTGCAAATACTGACTTGAGCCCCACCACTGTATGGGTTAGCCCTACCATAGATTACCCAACACAAATACTCTGGCGCCACCACTGTTTGCGGTCTACAATGACAGAGAAGAGCTTGTCAAGTTTGGCTGTACTCAGCATTGAATCAAAACGCACCAAAGCTTTAAATCTTAATAAGTTTGTGAGGCGTTTTGCTGAACAAGATGGTAAACGCCACATTCAGCTGTTACTGTATAGGCAACTTGATGCTCTGCTCACGGATGAGTCGATGAGAATAATAAACTGTTACGATGATGACCTTACGTGTGTATATATGTTTCTTCTTTGTGGGGGTCTGTCCCCAAAAACTGTTTCAAGTCCTGAGAAAGTCAAATAAGACGGTGTGTAAAACTACACTGCCCAGCCAAAAGAAAGTAACCACTTTGATTTAACTAGGCCAGCAGGTAATTGCTTTCCACTGGATAATAACTGCAGCGATGTATATGTTTTAGCTGAATACACGTTGTTTAACCCTAACTGCAGTTAGTCACTTCTTTAATGTTTGTTCTTTCTGATGTAAAGTCCAGGTTGTAACTGTTTGCAATGAAGTTGTGGGGCGCTGAACTGTTCTTTTGATTATTTTGATTTATGATAGTAATTACTTATCTTTCAAATTTGAAGGAGGGTGAGCAAGCATCTTGAGGAACTAAATGATCTCCTCCAAAAAATATAGTTTATTTAATAATAACACTGAATATGAATCATAACAGTGATTGACAGCTGATAGGAATGATATGATTGTTAATATTATCATATTCATTCAGACACACATCGATGAGACAGTTAATTAATACACTTATTGCAGCAGTCTGCATAGATTGGTACCCCTGGTCTAAGAGTGAGACAAACTCATTCAGTTATTGTTCAGTTACAATTAATTAAATTACGTCTGCCACCTTATATTTATATGTAAAGCTGTACTGATGTGCCACAATAATGTCACCTAATGTTATTGAGTTAAAATATCAATATTTTGGCTTTCCAAGTTAACATTGTTGATATGACTACGATTAAATCAGCATATACTTCTGCTAGGGGATGCCACCCCTGAAATTCTCCTGCCACCTTCTTGCCACTCCATGAATATTTTTCTAGATCCGCCCCTGGTTACGCTCAGAGAGGAAAGGAGTCTGAAGTGAACTCTACAGACAAGAGCATTATTCACTGCATGTTTTAAGAGTGGAGTTCCTTTTTAAAGTAATATCTTACAATCTCAGACTTCAACTAAAGGTGTGCCATCCCCTAAAGATCCACTCAAACTGCACAGTAAACCTTTTGAATTAAAGACACATCAAATGTAACCCTTCCACCCCATATACAAACTACAACAGTTTGTGTTCTGTTTCTACGATGGTAAAAAGGTGATTCATGAGAATCAATAGCACAATCCACCTCATATCAATTGTATATTCCAGCCATTTCGAATCAAGAACAACTGTAAATATAATATGCATCCTGTTACTGTATACAAATTGAAGTTTTTATTTGTTTGTATAATGTGCTGATGGCCTTCTACTAAAGCAGCTGTACACAGCTAACAAGCAGCTTGTAAATCTAGAAGAGGGTTCCGTTTCAGCTAGAAACGTTCTCTCCTCCCTCCCACACTCTCTCCCTGACTGAGATCAGGTGACTCTGAGATAATAATAATAATAATAATAAATGATATTTATATAGCGCCTTTCAAGGGACCCTAGGTCGCTGATGAAGGAAAGATCTCTTTCTTTCTTTCAAATAATAAAGGAAGAAAGATATACCAGCACATGCATGTCGATACAAAGATAATGCAGAATACATGAGTAGAACAAGTGTGCCCTTTTTCTCTCTCCTCTCCTCTCTCTCTCCTCTCTCTCTCTCTCTCTCTCTCTCTCCTCTCCCTCTCTCTCTCCTCTCTCTCTCTCTCTCCTCTCCTCTCTCTCTCCTCTCTCTCCCTCCTCTCTCTCTCCTCTCTCTTCTCCCCTCTCTCGCTCTCTCTCTCTCTCTCTCTCTCGTCTCTCTCTTGTCTCTTTCTCCTCTCACAGTCGCGACACTCATCTCTCTCTCTCTCTCTCTCTCTCTTGCCTCTCTGTCACACACACACACACACACACACACACACACACACACACACACACACACACACAAACTCCCTATCAATATTTCAGCATCTAATTACCCCAGCAGAGGTCTGGGGACAAAGGTGATGTGCAGCCATGGGGTGTGTATTGTCAACGTATCAGATGTTATACCTGTGTATTAAAACACAAACAGAGACAGAACATTCAGAGACAAAAAAAGAAATCAGAAAAAAGACAAGCAATATATCTGAGAGAGGGAGGATCAAAGTCAGAACAGAAGACAAGATGGAGATGGGTATGAAGGAGAGGAGGAGAAAGGAACAACATTCAAATCAGTGGCTTTTTTATAGAAGACGCTCATAATGTTTGATGCTACAACAGATTAAAAACAATTAGAATACCTAATGTTAGCATTACACAACAAAGACGCACAATTGATTCTGTCAAATGTCTACCATCTAATGAGTCTATAACTCAGTCCTCATGGAACCTTTATACACAAATGTTTTATTCTATAAATATGTTTAATGTAGCCTACATTGAATAATGTTTAACATATATTTTAGAATATTTTAAATACAAAATAATTAGATTGTTGATCTAGTTTTAAGGCACAATAATGAAACACTTGGACATATATGCTTACAGGATGAAGGGTTTTAGTCTTCAGTTGTTTGGTAGTGAAGGGGGGTAACTCAGCTCCCGGTGAAATCAAAACGTATCACTGCTGGATTCTGAACCAGGAGAAGCTGACTACACTGACGGCAGACAGACAGAGCTGAGTGCCAATTCAATACTAAAAACACACTCTTCAGCCCGAGGTGCAATCTGTAAAACCAAATCTAACTCGTGCCCAGCCTTCAGCGAGCACTGATGGGCCTGAGGGAGACCCCACTGCCCCCCCACTGGGAGAGGGACAGTGGCACAGTAGACCCTAATGGGACAGCTGGACACATATGGAACCCAAACACTATTGATTATGAGTAACTTTCTGGGGCAACCCAAATGGAAAGTGAGCACTGAAGGCTTTTACTGTGAAAAACATGTTGCCTGTTTGTGTTGTGTTATTGTGGATGAAGTAATAAAACAAACTTTTAAAAGAGAAGAAGAGAAACTAAAGACATCCTCATATTTACTGTAACATCTCTTTTAGTCATTGTAAGGTGGCCTTGGGTGCCTTAAAGGAGCCTCAAAAATAAAATGTATTAATATTATTATTATCTTTACTAAATGAAAGAACCTTTTGTATGCCAAACAACAAATGATTTAATGTGAAAAGGTTGCATATTCACATCTATGATCATTAACAGAGTCCCAGTTTGACACCAGTCACCATGGCAGCAGTTTTAGACACTGGAATACAGTTGCAGTTTTTAACATTTATGCAACGAGCTAGTCTAACCAATCAAAATCTGTTCAAGATGGTTGGATTCGCCCAACAGGCCAAACAGTCATTTCATTCAGCTTTGATCAAATGAATGTTGACACGACCTCTGCTTCACCCAGTGCAACATGAACTCCTAATGTGTTCATGGAGATAAGAGTATAAAAGCTTTGTGAGTACTCAGGGAGGAACCAGGAGGGAACCAAGCTGCTGCACAGTCACACACATGTCAGCTTAGAGGTGTTTCTTTTAGAGGTGTTTTGAGTGTGCTTCATAGTGTACTGTTGTAACAAGACATAATGTAGTAGAATGTGAAAGACGTATGAACAGCTTTTATTTATTATTATTGTGCAGTTCAACAAATGAATATACTATATTCCTCTAATCAAGTTGTTTCTGTGTGTATAGCTGTGTGCTATCTATTTGAATGGTATTGTGTTGCTGTCCTGCTGAGGCTGCTGTCCCTTCTGAAAGAGTGTTCACTATCATCAGTAGAACAAGGGATAGTGAATGTTGTCCTTTACCATCTACCTACTGTATCTTACAACATAGCACAGATGAATATGCACAGTATCCTGTTGTGTAAAGGAAACCATTGAACTACATCTATAAAGATCTTTAGCTCAATTGAACTAAATCAGTGAACACATTTAAAATGTCAACATAATATATGTTAGCTTTGAGTTGACCATTTCTTTCTACCAGTTTCTTGCATGTCAACTGTTAGAGTTTCAAAGAGGTAAATAATCCCCACACACACACACACGCACGCACACACACACTCACACGCACACACACACACACGCACACACACTCACATACCATGTATACATCACTTCAGGGGACATTACATTGACTTACATGCATTTCCTGGAGATTTATCCTAACCTTAACCATAACCAACACATGCCTAACCCTAACCCTAATCCTAAACCTAACCAAGTCTTCACCCTAAAACTAATGATCCCCTTATGGGGACCTCCAATTTGTCCCCATAAGGGAGATGAGTCCCCACACGTGACTGTGTAAACAGATTTAGGTCCCCACAAGTATAGTAATGCTAGGCCACACACACACACCACACACACACACAACACACACACACATACACACAGACACATACACACACACACACACACGTCACACACACACACACACACACACACACACACACACACACACACACACACACACACACACACACACACACACACACACACACACACACACACACACACACACACACAGTAAAGAGATTATGCATAAAGCCAGTGTGCTCTGTAAGCCTGTTGACTCACCCTTTGTGTGATCGGAACTCCTCTCGTCTCTCCTTCCTCCGGTCTGGTGCTGCTCTGACCCCAGAGGTCCTCTGTGAATGGAGGGATGAGGAACAAGAGAACCAGAGAGTTTATGGTCTTCCTCCAGGAGAGGAGGTGAGGGAGTCCTGTAGAGGAGCTGAGAGGAAGAGAGACCTTCACTTCTCTCTCACTCTCTCCCAGAGATCTCTGGTCTTGTTTCACTCCCTCCTTCTTCCTTACTTCTTCTCCTGTTCTTTCCTCCTTCTCTCTTCTCTCGTTCATGTGAAGGTGTACAGAGCAATAAGCAGTGAGCGAGTCCTCCCTCCCCCGTCTGGTTGGTATTAACAGTGACACGGCACTGCTCGTTCACTGCCAGTGATCCCTGTCACAGAGAGAGAGCGGGTGATGAGGCACACCACAGAGGAGGTTGTAATTAGACACACACACACACACACGCACACACACACACACACACACACACACACACACACACCCAGTGGTGGACCGTGACAGAGTATGTTTAATCAGGCACTGTACTTAAGTACAACTTTGAGGTATGTGTACAGTACCTATATATTTCTACTTCTCAAAAGGAAATATTGTAATTTTTCATCCTTTTCATTTATTTGATACCTTCTTTGAAGATTCAGGTTATTAAAATACAGAATATAATATATAATAAACTAATAATTGGTTATATATTAGTATAGGTTAAGACAAACTCTATTGATCCCTACTGTAGGTGAGATTCAAAACTACCCAACATTCACCTTATCAGTGATTTCATCCATATTATTATTATTCGCTGAAGAGAGTTGATCTTGGCACCTCTATGTCCAAAACAAAGTATTGATTTTTAATAAGGAATTGTTAAACAAGTATTGATATTTAATGAAATTGTGACCCCGAATCTTAATCTAATCTGATTGTGAGATACCAAAGGATTCATATTGTATAGATATTGTAAACATGTTAGATCCATGTTTTGTTGTGCTTTTCTTAGCTGCTCAGGGAAGCCCTTCAGTGCTGGATGTGGAGAAGAGAGGGGGGTCAGTGCTGGATGTGGACTCTCTCACAGCTGGAGAAGAGGGAGGGGGGTCAGTGCTGGATGTGGAGAAGAGAGGGGGGTCAGTGCTGGATGTGGACTCTCTCACCGCTGGAGAAGAGGGAGGGGGGTCAGTGCTGGATGTGGAGAAGAGAGGGGGGTCATTGCTGGATGTGGACTCTCACAGCTGGAGAAGAGAGGGGAGGTCAGTGCTGCTGGGCTCTGATTCATCAGAGTCAGACACTCAGAATGTAAGGAAGGCTCTCATTTATTAAACAGTGGGTGTTTGGTATTAAGTCAAATAAGTTCCAAAAGGAGTTATTCTGAATGTCCCAAATGAGAAATGAATGTTTGACATTTATTTTGAGACATTACTTTGTTGTTGTTTTATATGTTCAGACATACCATGTTGTTATTGGATAAAGTACAAGCCCGTACACACAAGAACACACACACACTGTCAGGCCTTTATGTTCAACTTTAAAATGAATGGTGTTATTATATAATGTTTATTGAAATACTTTCAGCGTCTTTTCTTTTTGGTGTATTACCTGCTTCTCCAGCAGACAGGCGGCGGGGGGGCAGCGGTTTAAAGCCACCCAGTGGCGGCGCCAGAGATTTTCTTTTGGGGGTTATTTTACTAATCACTCCCCTTTTAAACTGTATTCTTGTTTTACTGTCATCTAGTATTTCATACCTGTTTTTCATTTATGCTCTTGTTTTTTTTATACCTATAATGATAATATAAACGTGTGCATCGGAAATACTTATTGACCTTAATCGTGACCAAACCGTTTGAGACCCACTGAGATAGCTTAGACTAAAGTTAACTATCTAACACTGAGTCCTTTGCTTCACCTGAGCTGAGGTTATCTGAGACTCTCAGTCTGACAGGAGAGAGTTGTCCCTCCACCTTGTTGTTGAAAAAGCTCCATATATCCGTTAGCGTAGCTAGCACCAGATGCTAACCACAAGATCTCCGGTACCAGTGCGCGCTCTCTCTCTCGCTCGCGCACGCACACAAAATGGCTCGTTCCACACACACACACAGAGCTTGAATGTTTACATTTTTATTCTGCCTAATTTTCTGCCCTTGATGTGATACATTTACATTAATAATTGAATAAAGTAAACACCCTTTGCACCCAGGGCCGGCAACATTTTGCATTTGCCCTGTACGTGTGCGCTGTAAGTGATGAAAGTGGGGGATGTTGACTTATCAGGCGGAGAGAGAGAGAGAGAGAGAGAGAGAGAGAGAGAGAGTGAGAGAGAGAGACGAGATGAGAGAGCGAGATGAGAGAGAGAGAACCGGAGAGAGAGAGAGAATGGAGAGAGAGAGAGGAGATGAGAGAGGAGTCGGGGAGAGAGAGAGGAGAGAGAGGGGGGGGGGGCGGGGCGGGCATCTGGGTACCACGGAATGTTGTTGGATTGAGGCTGATAACTACAGCTCAGTGAGGTAAAGGACTCTGAGTGCTTAGATAGTTCACTTTAGTCTAAGTTATCTCAGTGGGTCTCAAACGGTTTGGTCACAATTCATGTAAACAAATATTTCAAGGCACTCCTTTATAATTATTGGGATAAATAACAACAGGTTTGAAATCATTCCAATGTATACTATAGGACAGTGAACCAAAAATATAATTTAAAACTGGAGATAGTAAAAAATATGCATGAATAAATAAATGGTAACTACACTGAACAAAAATATAAATGCACACTTTTGTTTTTCCTCCCATTTTTCATGAGATGAACTAATAGATCTAAAACATTTTCTATATACACAAAATAACCATTTCTCTCAAATATTGTTCACAAATCTGAAAAAATCTGTGATAGTGAGCACTTCTCCTTTGCCGAGATAATCCATCCCACCTCACAGGTGTGGCATATCAAGATGCTGATTAGACAGCATGATTATTGCACAGGTGTGCCTTAGGCTGGCCACAATAAAAGGCCACTCTGAAACGTGCATTTTTGCTTTATTGGGGGGGTCTGGGGGGGTCCGAAAACCAGTCAGTATCTGGTGTGACCACCATTTGCCTCACGCAGTGCAACACATCTCCTTCGCATAGAGTTGATCAGGTTGTTGATTGTGGCCTGTGGAATGTTGGTCCACTCCTCTTCAATGGCTGTGCCATGTTGCTGGATATTGGCAGGAACTGGAACACGCTGTCGTATACGCCGATCCAGAGCATCCCAAACATGCTCAATGGGTGACATGGCCGGTGAGTATGCTGGCCATGCAAGAACTGGGATGTTTTCAGCCTCCCGGAATTGTGTACAGATCCTTGCAACATGGGGCCGTGCATTATCATGCTGCAACATGAGGTGATGGTCGTGGATGAATGGTACAGCAATGGGCCTCAGGATCTCGTCACGGTATCTCTGTGCATTCACAATGCCATCAATAAAATGCACCTGTGTTCGTCGTCCATAACATACGCCTGCCCATACCATAACCCCACCACCACCATGGGCCACTCGATTCACAACATTGACATCAGAAAACCGCTCACCCACACGACGCCACACACGATGTCTGCCATCTGCCCTGAACAGTGAAAACCGGGATTCATCCGTGAAGAGAACACCTCTCCAACGTGCCAGACGCCATCGAATGTGAGCATTTGCCCACTCAAGTCGGTTACGACGACGAACCGGAGTCAGGTCGAGACCCCGATGAGGACGACGAGCATGCAGATGAGCTTCCCTGAGACGGTTTCTGACAGTTTGTGCAGAAATTCTTTGGTTATGCAAACCGATTGTTGCAGCAGCTGTCAGAGTGGCTGGTCTCAGACGATCTTGGAGGTGAACATGCTGGATGTGGAGGTCCTGGGCTGGTGTGGTAACATGTGGTCTGCGGTTGTGAGGCCGGTTGGATGTACTGCCAAATTCTCTAAAACGCCTTTGGAGACGGCTTATGGTAGAGAAATGAACATTCAATTCACGGGCAACAGCTCTGGTGGACATTCCTGCTGTCAGCATGCCAATTGCACGCTCCCTCAAAAACTTGCGACATCTGTGGCATTGTGCTGTGTGATAAAACTGAACATTTCAGAGTGGCCTTTTATTGTGGCCAGCCTAAGGCACACCTGTGCAATAATCATGCTGTCTAATCAGCATCTTGATATGCCACACCTGTGAGGTGGGATGGATTATCTCGGCAAAGGAGAAGTGCTCACTATCACAGATTTTTTCAGATTTGTGAACAATATTTGAGAGAAATGGTTATTTTGTGTATATAGAAAATGTTTTAGATCTTTGAGTTCATCTCATGAAAAATGGGAGCAAAACAAAAGTGTTGCATTTATATTTTTTGTTCAGTGTAGGTCAAATAAGATATGAATGAACAACAAAAATAAAATATGTTACATTCATTTGTTATTGACTATGGGTTATTGGTTATGTTCACATACTTATTTGGTTATTAAAATGTAAACCAATCTTTTTCATATGGGTGTTTTAGAGTTGTACCCCCTAGATCTAGTCTCTAGTAATTCTGCTCAAAGTGCACCAGATTGAAGCATTTTACTTTCAAATGTTAAAACAAATCTTTCTGGACGGGCATACCCCCCGGACCCCCCTAGAGGATGTGACGTCCACCTCCCAATTACAACATGTTCATACAATACTGAATACATTTGAAACCTTCTTTATGTATATAACCAACATGTCAATACGTTTCAGTTTTTGCAGTGTATTGGTCTTTTGTAGAGATTTTTCATTTATTCTTTATATATTCTATTGTATATTCTTGGGGGAGGGGGGCACCAAATCGTAATCTCGCCTTGGTCACCAAAATGTCTAGGGCCGGCCCTGGGGAGACACTACAGGTGAATACAGTAAAATGTGTATCTAATAACGTTATCAGAATCGCCACATTGATATGCAAATTAGGCGTTAACTAGGCCTAATTAACATGCGCTAATTTGCATGCAGTTACCAAGGCATTGCAGGTGAAAAGGATAAAACAAAACAATATATCACCTGACAACTTCCCCAGATAGTTACTTACTGAAATGCTATGTTTAAATGCAGATTAGCTTTAAATCTATAGATTAATTCAGACATGGTAAAACGAACACCATTTATTTGTGTTTTTGGAAGTTTCCTGTCCATTAGAGTGAAAGAAAACATGGAAGCAAAATAGACCAAAATAACAAAATGTACAAGTACATGAAAAAACGATCTTTTTACAAACAGTAACTTCATGATTTTGATTGTTGGCTGCTCATTTAATAACTATTGATTGTACTAGTTTGTTGTCTGCTCTTGTGCGTAGTGAATACTAAGAAGACCATAACACCTGTGTTAACTGCAGTGGCGAGCCGTCAGGGCCCTCTAGGCCAGAGGTTCTCAATTGTTTTTCAGCCAAGGACCCCTTACAAGATAGAGAATACACCAAGGACCCCCTCATTCTGATTTGTGATTTTGGGCTATATAAATACAAATTGACTTGATTTGATATGTATGTCTCTTGGAATAATCTGACTTAGCCTATTGTTTACACTTCTATAGTCTTAGTTATGTGAAAGAACAACACAAGAGAAATGTATTAGAAAGATATTAGATATGTATTACAAATATTTGCACCATCTCAACACAGAATACCAATAAAACAATCAATTCAATCAATTAGCTGCAAGTAACCACTGTACCTAAACAAAATATCAAAGAGAAAAGTGATCATTTGAAGTGCATTTTCAGAACACACACACACCACCCACACCACACACACACACACACACACACACACACCACACCACACACACACACACACACACACACACAGACACACACAACACACACACACACACACACACACACACACACACACACACACACACATCACACACTACACACACAACACACACACATACACACACACACACACACACACACACACACACACACACACACACACACACACACACACACACACATACACACACACACACACACACACACACACACACACACATAAAGCTAACACATCAAGTTTTTCACTCTTAGTTAAATGATTTATAAAAGTCTAATCACAAAATAAATGCAGGCTATAAACAATTGAACACATGCCTGCATTGCAACATATATCAAGTACATTGCAAAACAACTGCAACTGCATTGCTACAATCCCAAACCACTACTTGTAATGGCAGCCAGCTCTGGACACTATTGGAGTGATGCAAGGCAGTCCATGAAGCTGATTGCTTCTCTCTGCAAGTGAAGCAATCTGTGGCCCTCAAGGTGTGGCCCTTAGTGTGGGTGGGACCTTGGACATGCTGCGTGATGTTAAAGCACTCCAATAGTGACAGAAACTCAGCGGCAAAGGTGCAGGTGCTGGAGTCCACGTGGATGTTAAAATCACCTAGCAGTAGTGTGGATGGGGACATGGAGCAGATTGAGGTGAGAAGCTCAGACAACTCAGACATGAATGAGGTGGAAGGTTTGGGGGGGCGGTAAATGAGGACGACCTGCTGCTTTGAGGGGGCAGCCACTGAGAAGGCAATGCACTCAAGTGAGATTTTATTCGTCACAAGCAGCTGTTTGACAGGGATATCTGCTCTGTGGATGACTGCCAGCCCACCACCACGACCAATGGAGCGGGGCTGTTGGAGATAAGCATAACCTGGGGGGGGGGGGGGGGGGGTGGCTAGGTTGAGTGTGAGGAAGTCCTGTTGGTTTTGTCATGTCTCAGTGAGGCAGATAAAATCCAATTTCCTATCAATGATGATTTCATTAATAAGTGATGCTTTGTTGTTAAGGGAGCGGGTATTTAACAACACGAATGTGTGGGAGTTGTTATATGTTGCAATGGCTGGTAAAACAGTGATGCCATCAACACAGGCCAAGGGCTTCAGGTTAACACTGCACACGTGTGGTTTGTTGTGATGACGTAAGTGGGCGGTGACGGGGCGCCGGGACCACACAGTTGGGATAGTGTCAGCTGAGCCGGTGTAAACAAACCCACATTTGGAACCTCTATGGACATACCTGGGTCTGCCAACTCGTAACAGCCCGCGGTATTCAATGACTGACAGACATAGAGGGGGGTGTAGTGAAGTGGTTGATCCTAAAAAGTTGCGAGACGGAGTAACGAAGCATCACGATGGTATGATGGTACTCGTCCGCCTCAGCAGTGCAGATTTGTCGCTTCACTTCAACCTTTTGGATCATCTCTGGAACATCTGAAGTCTTCCCCCGACTGGAAGGATTTAGTGCCAGGAATAAGCGTGTCGAGGCGGGGGAAGAGGAGGGAGAGGAGTCGCTGCTTCGGACCGGAGAGGAACCGGGGCCAGCTCTGCTCTGCTGTACGAGTCTACTGTACGAGTCACGGAGGAGGGCCCGTGTTCTGCTGAATCGGAGGCCTGCTCTGGTGCCATCCACCTGTCTTGGTTCCGGTGTGAAGGCCTGCTCCTGCCTGTTTCTACGGGTGCGAAGGCCTGATCTGAGATACTGTGAAGAAACCTGGAGAGTTGCTACGCTGCTGCCTCCCTGACTGGCGTGGTTCTTGCTCCGGGAACAGCGTGGATACTGTTGTGCTGGACTGGGAGAATGGCGGGTGTCGTGTTTCTGCTGTGCCTTTTTTTGGCTGTGCTGGACAAGGAGAGGATCGCTAGTCATCCTGAAAAATCTACTGGATTCGGGTATGTTCTGCCGCCTGCAGTGGACATCCCCTGTTCAGTTTCGGAGGTGTTGCACAAACAATTGCTGGTTGCACTGTCGTGGACATTCGTTTCGGAAAATGTTTGTCTTTCTCACATGCCTGCCACGATGGTCCTTCAGAGCTGTTTTTTAAACTCTAATCTCACTTTCGCGAAGTTTGCTGGTGACTCTAGAACAGCTGACAATGTATGTGTGTTGATTAAGAGGAAAAGGTGCTTGGTATTTTTATTGTTGTTACTATCAGGAAATGTACAGCCAAATCCAGGTCCACCTAGCAGTATTAGTCAAATAGCTACTCCTGCTGATTTTATATCTAGATCTGGGCTAGGTTTAATTCATTTAAATGTGCGTAGTCTGTTACCTAAATTAGATTTTGTCCGTATTTGGGCGAGTTCGACTGATGCTGATGTCATTGTCTTATCAGAAACGTGGCTAGATAAATCCATTTTGGCGTCTGACATTTACATAAACGGTTACAGTGTATATCGTACTGACCGGCCTAAATAAGGTGGTGGCGTTGCCATTTATGTGAAAAATAAGTTTTGTGTAACTAATATGGTTTCCAAATCTGTTAGTAAACAGCTAGAATTTTTAGCCGTGAATATCGAGGTAACAAAGGGTCAACAGGTCATGGTGGTGGGCTGCTACAGGCCCCCTCGGCTGTCAAGGACTCTTTATCGTCATTGGCAAAACTGTTATCACAACTTTCCTACAAGGAAATAGTGCTGCTTGGTGATTTTAATTGGGACTGGTTAACTTCTGTGTCAGAGGATTTTAAAAACCTGTGTACCTCTTTGAACTTTACCCAGATTATAGACAGTCCTACTCGCCCAAATATTAAGTCCCCTAATAAATCCTCCTTAATTGATCTAATTTTAACAAATGTTCCACATAAATACTCATCTGTGGGAGTATTTGCTAATGATGTGAGTGACCACTGTGTTGTAGCCACAATTAGGGACACTAAGGTCCAAAAGGTTAAACCACGTATCATCACAAAGAGAGACAAAAAACACTTTGTGGAGCAGGGTTTTTTACATGATCTGTTTGGTTCTGATTGGGGTAGGATCAATCTGTGTACTGATGTAGAAACTGCATGGTCTTATTTTTATCTTGGTTTTATGAAAATTATTGATAGACATGCACCTCTGCGTACATTTAGAGTGAAGGGACGAAACAATCCCTGGTTTTCTGCTGAGCTGTCCAGTCTACTTCATGAGAGAAATAATGCTTGGGCTAAGGCAAGGAATTCAGGCTCAGAGGTAGAATGGCTACGCTTTAGGCAGCTAAGGAATAGCTTCACATCTCAAATAAAAAGTGCAAAATCAAAGTACTATTTGTCAGTTACCACAGAAAACCTGAATAATCCTGGGAAATGTTGGAAAGCCATAAAATCGATTTCCACTGGTGACATCCCAAATGAGCTACCTCCGTGCCTCACCACAGCATCTGGCATTATATCAGACAGGGCTACTATGTTAAATTGCTTTAATAAGCATTTTGTGTCCTGTGGCTCTCTGTTTGATTCTGTCACTGACTGTACTTCTGCTTCTGTGAACGCTCCAATCCTTGACTCTGAACAATGTGGTCTGGAAAACCCTTTCAGTTTTACTCCTTTAACTATTGGTATTGTTCATGAAGCATTATCCAAGTTAGATCCTAGGAAACCGGCTGGCCCGGACAACTTAGAACCTTTCTTTTTAAAGATAGCTGCAGATTTTATTGCTCCACCTCTTACTTCTCTTTTTAACCTCTCCCTCAGCACAAATACAATCCCAAAAGTATGGAAGTCTGCTTATGTCTTGCTTTTACTGAAAGGAGGGGAGGCAACTATTTTAAATAACTATAGGCCAATCTCAAAATTGTCAGTTCTGGCTAAGGTGCTCGAACGACTTGTGAGTGAACAAGTAAAGGAGTTTTTATGTTTAAATGATATCCTGACTAAACACCAGTCAGGATTCAGAAAGAAACACAGCACCATCACTGCGACAATGAAAGTGGTAAATGACATTACTAGTATTTTAGATAATAAGCAGAGTTGTGCAGCTCTATTTATTGACCTTTCCAAAGCGTTTGACACCGTTGATCATCGCATTTTAAAGCAGAGGCTAGCCAGTATAGGCATGTCCAGCCATGCAGTGGGTGGTTTGTGAACTACCTCTCTGAAAGGTCCCAATGTGTTCACTTTGATGGACTGTCTTCTGAGTGGTTAAACATTTCTAATGGTGTACCACAAGGTTCTGTTTTAGGACCACTTTTATTCTCCATATATATTAACAGCGTAGGTGAGAATGTGGATGAAGCTACTTTACATTTTTATGCAGATGATACTGTGATGTATTGTGCAGGTCCCTCCATTAATGAGGCTGTTGTTAAATTACAGGCTGTTTTTAACACTATTCAGACTCAGCTCTCTGAACTAAAGCTTCTTTTAAATGTGGATAAAACCAAGGTAATGCTCTTTTCTAAAGCTAAAAAGACACCAGAGCCTGTTTCAGATATTGTAACTACGCGAGGAACAAAACTTGAAGTTGTTGCCTGTTACAAATACCTTGGTATCTGGCTTGATGATTGTCTCTCTTTTAAACTTCATGTCAATAACCTGCTTAAAAAACTGAGGGTTAGGTTAGGGTTCTTTTACAGAAACAAGTCCTGTTTCTCGCTTGAGGCCAGGAAAAGGCTAGTCACTGTGACCTTTTTACCTGTGACTATGACTATGGTGATTTGTTGTATATGAATGCAACTGCCAATTACCTGAGCAAATTGGATGCTGCGTATCACAGCGCTCTGAGATTTGTCACACATTGTAAAACGCTTTCACATCACTGTACACTGTATACCAAGGCAGGTTTACCATCACTCTCTGTACGGAGGCTCAGTCACTGGTACACTTTTATTTATAAAGCTATGTTGGGCAAACTCCCGTATTACATCTGTTCTCTGGTAAAGCAGAAAGTTGCAAGCAGCTATTGTCTGAGATCACAGGATGTAGTCTTATTAGATGTACCAAGAGTGAGGACTGTCTTAGGTAAGACAGCTTTTATGTGCGCAGCTCCACTTGCTTGGAACAGCCTACAGTCCAATTTGAAATTGTTCACTTTTGTTTCTCTGAATGTTTTTAAGGCACGTCTGCACGAAATGCTTTATGACACTATGGGTGTTTGTAAGTGTTGGTGAATATGTAAATATGATGTCCTCTATTGTTTGTTTTTATGTTTCATGTGGAAATAATTGATGCAGGTCTCCCTTGTAAAAGAGATCCATGATCTCAAGGGACCTATCTGTCTAAATAAAGGTTTGAAATGAAATGAAATGAAATGAAATGATGCTAACGTTAGCACAGCGTTAGCTGTGGTCGCGGATCGGCCGGGAGAATGCGCTATCAGCCAAGAGTACAGATGAACCAGGACAGCAGGCCTGTCCAGGAAGCGACTCAAGGACGGACAGCACTGAGGAGAGATGGTGGAAGTTGAAGAAGTTTGCCGCAGAGGAGCACCGGTGGTGGCCAGAGCAGGCTAGCCTGAGCAGGTAGAACTAGGCTAGCTTCTGATCGCCGTCAGACTGGCTGGGTGGAGAGGACCGTTGTTGCGTCTTTTGTGGCAGAACAAAATCAAACAGCAGCTAAGCAGGTGATACAGTGAAGCAGGATCGGGACTCAAAACGGGAAAATGAGACGGAGAATCGGGCTTGTCGCCAGATGGAGCCACTAACGTTAGCGATAGCGTTAGCCCTGAAGCAGGAGCAGGTGAGCAACATTAGCAGGTGTAGCAGGGTGGACAGGTCGGAAGCGGAGCATCCGTAAAAAGTTGCGATCGGGTGTTACAAAAGTGTCCAGAACAGCGTGTGCAAGCCAATGAAAGTATGGAAACTGAGGTTAGAAACCGTTGGTCCAAAACTCGGCAGATAAATGTTTGGACAGAGAAGCGGCGAACAGACAACGCCAGCGTCCTCTCTCTCCAAAAGTGTTGCATCACAAAACCCCCCCCGGGGGGTCGCGGACCCCACTTTGAGAACCACTGCTCTAGGACCTCTGTGAGGGCCTAAGATATTCTAAAGAATAATATTTGAAAACATAAAAAAAAAATTAAATATTATTTTTTATATTATTTTGTTTGTTAAATGTTTCATTAGTTTTACCTAAATAACTTGATTTAATTGTATTTAAAATAACATTTCCAAAGAAATAAATCCTTAGAATCTGCCTGTTCAGTTTCTGTTGGAATGTGAAGGGTTAAATACAGTCTCTGCGAGTTACTGTAAAGACGGCAGGGCTTGTTGGTCCCTCTCTACATTCACAGAGGGCCAGCTTTAGGCCCATTCCCAAACCGCCCCCTACACCCTACCCCTCCGTTTGCGCGTTCACGCGGAGGGTCCGCCATATTGAGGGCTGTTCCAAAGCAACGAGTGTGGAGGGGGAGTGGGCTATCAAGCCCTCAAACAGCGAGTCTGCATCGGTGCTGACTTGAGACCGGTCTCTACCTGACCGGAGTCACGCTGTGTGTGTCCGTCAGGAAACACGCTGTTTACAAGTAGTTCCAGCAAACATCCACTGATAAACTGCGATGTTAACAACCTCATGATAACCTCATATGTTTTAACTTAGGATCAAACCTGTGTTTAGTCTAGAAAAAGGTAAATATGTGCATTTTATTATAAAGTTATGTTTATTTACAGACTGTTGCAAAAACTAAGAAGCTTATAAACATCAGGTTTAAAACTAAAAGAGCTTTGAAACACAATGAAAGATGTTTGGAGTTTTATTTGAGTTATTCATTTAAACCTTTTGTCTAAGAGATGCTGATTTGAAACCATTGTTACATACAGTTACGGCACTTCCTGTTTCTGCCGGAGAGAGGGGAGAGAGGGGAGAGAGGGGAGAGAGGGGAGAGCTTGCTGCTGTGTTTACTCCCTCCATCTGACAGGAGGGAGCCTCGTTGAGCTGCGAGTGTGGCTACTCTCAGATTGAGGAGGAACAATGCGGATTCCGTCCTGGTCGTGGAACGACGCATCAGCTTTTTACTCTCGCAAGGATCCTGGAGGGGGCTTGGGAGTACGCTTATCCGGTCTACATGTGTTTTGTGGACTTGGAGAAGGCGTATGACCGGGTTCCCAGGGAGTTACTGTGGGAGGTGCTGCGGGAGTATGGGGTGAGGGGGGTCTCTACTCAGGGCCATCCAATCTCTGTACTCCCAAAGCGAGAGCTGTGTCCGGGTCCTCGGCAGTAAGTCGGACCCATTTCCGGTGAGGGTTGGCCTCCGCCAGGGCTGCGCTTTGTCACCAATCCTGTTTGTAATATACATGGATCGGATTTCGAGGCGTAGTCATGGGGGAGGGGGTCTGCAGTTCGGTGGGCTAAGGATTGCACCACTGCTTTTTGCAGATGATGTGGTTCTGAAGGCTTCATGGGTCTGCGACCTTCAGCACTCACTGGATCGGTTCGCAACCGAGTGTGAAGCGGCTGGGATGAGGATCAGCACCTCCAAATCTGAGGCCATGGTTCTCAGCAGGAAACCGATGGATTGTCCACTCCAAGTAGGGAATGAGTCCTTACCCCAAGTGAAGGAGTTCAAGTATCTCGGGGTCTTGTTCTCGAGTGAGGGAACAATGGAGCGTGAGATGGGCCGGAGAATCGGAGCAGCGGGAGCGGTACTGCAGTCGCTTTACCGCACCGTTGTGACAAAAAGGGAGCTGAGCCAGAAGGCAAAGCTCTCTGTCTACCGGGCCATTTTCGTTCCTACCCTCACCTATGGTCATGAAGGATGGGTCATGACCGAAAGAACGAGATCGCGGATACAAGCGGCCGAGATGGGTTTTCTCCGCAGGGTGGCTGGTGTCTCCCTTAGGGATAAGGTGAGAAGTTCGGTCATCCGGGAGGGACTCGGAGTTGAGCCGCTCCTCCTTCGCGTCGAAAGGAGCCAGTTGAGGTGGTTCGGGCACCTAGTTAGGATGCCACCTGGACGCCTCCCTAGGGAGGTGTTCCAGGCACGTCCAGCTGGGAAGAGACCAAGGGGTAGACCTAGGACCAGGTGGAGGGATTATATCTCTTCGCTGGCCTGGAGCGCCTTGGGATCCCCCAGTCAGAGCTGGTTGATGTCGCCAGGGAAAGGAAGTTTGGGGCTCTCTGCTGGAACTGCTACCCCCGCGACCCGACCACGGATAAGCGGAAGAAGATGGATGGATGGATGGATTGTTTTTCTATTATTTGACTTTAACTTTAACTATTTATTTGTTGTTCCTTCCTTTTCTTTTCCCTTCACTATATCTGTAAAACGTCTTTGAGCACCTGTAAAAGCGCTAACAAATTAAATCTATTATTATTATTATTATTATTAACATTGTAGTTTATCAGCGAGGAGCGATAATGGAGGAGCTATAACCGAGGAACCACCAGACCATCCTTCGATGAAATCCTCAGACACTCGCCCAGCCCCTTACTGTGTATCGCTCACTGATTGGACGATGCAGCGCATGCACTGATCTGATGCTTCTTGACATGAGAGCAGAGTGAAGAAAATACACGAACCTCACGGGAGTCACTCCTCAGTTTATACCATGTTTTGTTTCAATTCATGTTTCATTTAGTTACAAATATGTGATATATCTGAACAACAAAGTGGTCAAAAATCATTTTATTCATTTGTTGGAAACATTTTCATGATCGCTTTTTTCGTTTTACATTTTCATTTATTGTAATTTCCATTCAGTCATTAAGTATTCAAATGTTAATGTGCTACATATCCACACAAACAAACAAAGTGTGCAATCCAATGAATGTTAATCTAATGGGTTTTGATAGATGACATATCTCTTTTTCTTCTCTCAATTATTGTATTTCTATTGTGCACTCTAATCAATATTAATCAAACTATTGTTCGTTTATACATTTTAAGAATGGCGTTTATCTTTTTTGAGAATGAGTTCTTATTTTATTTTATTTATTGGGGTCTACAACAGATGATACAAATGTTTGTGTCAGTAAATGTGTACTAATATAGGCGGGGGTGTTTGTGAAAACAACGGGGACGAGCTGCTGTCAGACGATCAGCTGTGCGGCGTCATCACAAACGGACGTCGCTTCACGTGACGCTCTGGAGGAAAGGACGACCCATTGCTCTTAAAACTCATTTCCCTGCTTCTCGTGGTTTCCTTGCGTCTCTCCATGCTTCCCTGGTGGGAGGGACTAGACGCAGGGAAACGACGCAAGTGAGGGAAGCAAGGAATCCATTTAACCGAAGTGAGAAGGACCCTCGCTGGTTGAGGGCTTGATAGCCCACTCCCCCTCCACACCGCTCCACAGTCGTTGCTTTGGAACATCCCTTAATATGGCGGACCCTCTGCGTGAACGCGCAAACGGAGGGGTAGGGTGTAGGGGGCGGTTTGGGAATGGGCCTACAATTGACCAATCATATCTTCCCTCTAAATGGGCGGGCTTTATTTTCGCGGACTTTATGACAAGTTCCGCCCGCTGTGAGGTCTATGAAAGCCCCCAGGAAGTGCGCCGGAGTCTGATGAGAATATTCGTTGTGGCCAAACGGTGGTACTACACTTCTTTTAGGTTGCTGGGCCCGGAAACACTTTTTCCCATTGACTTACATGGGGAAAGAGTGGTCTGTAACTCGTCGGATAATTTTTTTAAACTAAATAAACTACCCAGTATGAACACTTGTATAGCCCTTATTGAAAACATTCCTTCCTCAAGTTGTAAAAATGTGCTAATAACGTTATTCTGAGAGTTATTTCCCTCTGCATTATGAACGCGCATCTAACCCACGGGACCGCCCGGCACGTTCATGTTACGTGTTCAGCAATACATGCGTTTATCTTTACCCATGGATGCACAATAACAACGGACCATATCGCCTTACTGCCACGGAGCTGTAATAATGGATATATTGCACATGTTTGCTGTAATTCATTATTTGTAAAATATTATAGCCTACTACATGGGCTGTATGATGTAAATGTTGTACCGTAAATGTTGCATTAAATAAAGTTAATATTGCCTTGTTTGGCGTCCCCCCAACACAGAACATGCCCACCACGACCCAGCGGGTCATCGCCTTCACAACCCTGCTGGCCAGGCTTCCATTCTTCTTAAGTGGAAGCACGTCTCCCCACCCACACATGACAGCTGGATACAGGAGCTATTACAGTGTATTCATCTCGAAAAGATACGATTTTCATTACAAGGATCCCTGACACTCTTTCATAAGACCTGGACTCCCTTATTACTGCTAATCAATGACCTTACAATCAACCCTGATGCTGATGAGGTGTGAGTGAACCCGGTGGGGGGGGGGGGGGGGAAGAGACCTTCACTTCCCCCTTTCCTTATCTCCCTAATACATTGACCATTACTTTTTTGTCTTCTCTGTTTCCTCATGTAACTTGCAGTACCGTTATTTCCCTGGTATTTATTTTTTACTGACTATTAACATGAAGAAGCATCTGTATTTGTATATAATGTTCAGTTATTGGTCTTTGTATTTCATGTAATTTCTACCCCTCTTTTCTTTTTTTGATGCTGGTGTTTTATGTTTTGTAACTTTTTGATTTATGTCTTGTTTATAATGTGATCATAGCCCAGGGGCACTCAAATACAAATCTTAAAGGTCCAAAATAAATCTTTCAATAAGACAAAGGTCCGTTTATTACGGTCATTTAAACCCGTTAAAGAATTGCAACAAGATTCTAAACACGAGGTTGCAAAAACAAAAATAATCTGTATGCAGCAGTTTTCATTGTGTCTGTGCTTGACCCCTCAGAGTCGCAGAGTAAGAGCTGCAGTTATGAATAAAGGCAGCTGCAACCTCTTTCATTCAGCATTCCCATTATTGCTTTATAAATGTCTTGCCCCCCTTGTGTGTCCACTGAGGTTCGTCAGGCCCAACACATCTTCAACAAACCCCCCCTTTGCCTCATCATAACAACTCACAAACACCAGCAAGTGAGCATTGTCAGTGGGCTCACCCACAGCTAAGGAAATGCACTGTGCATTTTCTATTCCATCACAAAGCTGATGAATCAAATCACCAGCCAGTATTTATGTTCTTCTGGTTGCTGTGGAATCTGAGAGGGGGATTTGCTTGATTTGACCTGTTATTTCCTCTTTTTGTTTGCCTTCAACATGGTCTCCATCACTTCAGTCATGCATTCTTTTATACTGCAGTTATTATCCAGTGGAAGCCCTTACCTACTGGCCTAGTTCAATCAAAGTGGTTACTTTTTTTGGCTGGGCAGTGTAGTTTTACACACCCTTATTTGACTTTCTCAGGACTTGAAACAGTTTTTTGGGGGCAGACCCCCTCAAAGAAAACAATACATTTACACACGTAAGGTCATTATCTTAACAGTTGTGTATGCTCATCCGTGAGCAGAGCATCAAGTTGACATGTTGAATGCGGCGATTACCATTTTGTTCAGCAAAACGCCTCACAAACTCATTAAGATCAACAGCTTTAGTGCGTTTTTATTCAATGCTGAGTACAGCCAAACTGACAGTCTCTTCTCTGTCATTGTAGACCGCAAATACCTCATTCCTTCAGTACTTGGGTCAGAATCGTCTATGGTCAGAATGCTTCTCGTTTTGCACCGTCCCGTTCAAATGAAATCGCCGTCAATCATATTTCCACGCTCGCGCCAGGGCCGGGGTTACAAGACGTGCGTCTTGTGCTGCATTCAATTGCACTCGGACAGTAGAGACTTTCTCTCATAAATGTCCGATGAGCCACAACTTTTCTTTCAAATCAAAGCTGCCAACTGGGGTGGCAAGGCCTATTTTTAGGGTGGCAGTTGCCACCCCGGTAGGTGAAACTATAGGCTACTAGCTAGTGTTAGAAATTAAAATCAATGTTTAATAGCATAATGTAGCTTAAACATACCGTCAGTTTAAATGCTATTTTATTTTGGAAAAAACCGGAAGTTCTCAATACCAAGCTTTTATTCTGAAAATCCTTCATCACAACATCCGGGACTACCGTCCATTATTATCACTAAAGTGGCTATTGACGCCGTTAACATGTATTACATATAAAGTTATGAAAGAGTTAAGGAAGAGAAAAGGCGTGTTTAGATATATTGAATGTACAATGTCTGTATCCTCTGATATGCGTAACAACGGACATTAAAACGTTGGAGAGCCGGCCTGCAGGTAGGAGCCAGCAGAGGATATAAATACAGTGGACCTGAGGCGTTCGGCCTCTTTTCTTCACCTGCCAGAGCCAGAAACACAGCTGCTTTTCTGTCGAACAATATTCTGTTTGTAACATTACCGCGCCTTTATTTGAATTAAAGTACCAATTTGAAACCATCTCAGAGACTCCATTTAGTCTCCTTTTTAAGCTTCTCTCCTGGACGCGAGAATTATTACACGGATAACACTAGCTACAGTACAGATACAACTAGATGAGCTGTTAACTCTCGCTCTGACTTTTTTTTTTTAAACTCTCGCTCTGACTCAGACAGGTTGAAAGCATGGTTGAAAGAGACGACACACACATTTTTCCCATCGGCATTCCGCGAAGACCCGCCCTACTGTGCCTCTGATTCGCAGACTGTTGGTGGGGGGAAAAAACGCTGACGGGATGCTAAATGTGATTGGTTAACTGAGTATTTTGTAGAATTCTGTTGAGTATTAAACAATTGCGTGAGTGTATTCAAATAAATTGGTCAGTAAGTCAGAGATGTGCAACTATATTTAACTTTTTGTTTTAAAACATTTTTTTATAAATGATTATTAAGTGCCCTTTTTCTCACTTGAGCACCCGCCCCCAAAATGTATGTGCACGTCCCTGTTGCCAGGGTTAGACATTTTAATCTGTCCTCTGTCGAGTTTTGTAAAAAGTTGAGAATTCTGTTTTAAACGTTTAGACAGACCAGGCAAAGCAAGTTTATTTGTAGCGAACCCTTCAACAATGTAATACAAAGTGATGTACATGAGACAAGATATAAATGAGGCCATATAAAAAGACATGTAATTAGGATTTAAAAAAAGTTATTTAAAATAAAAGATGAAACAGAATAAGACATCAAACATTAGAGTAAACAAGACACTAAGTAGTGGTTAATAGAACAAAAACTGTAAACCAGGTTTATGAGCTACTGTAGCTAGGAATCGTTTGCAATCTCATGTTTTCAGAGAGACCCAGTACCCAGGTTCTGTAAATCATTTTGACATTTTAAGGCATCAGGTTCCAACACAGCTCAGGTTCTCCTCTGATGACTCACACACCCACAGCTGGATGTGTAATCTTTTATAAATGAAACTTCAAAAAAGTAAACCAATAAGGCCGATTATTTCCCCTTATAGTGTGGTAAAGCGATTATTTGGTAAACGTTAGCTGACTGGACTTCCTGTGTGTCAGATGTTGGTGAGCACAGAGCTGCTCAGTATGGCAACAGTGAGGGTCCCCGGCAGGTCGTTGTCACGGCGATCGCCCTTGCCCCTCAGGTGGAGCGTCTGCTGGAAATGACCCTGCTCACCCGGCAGGGTCACCTGACCCAGGAAGGAGTCCATCAACACGTTGTGGTTGTAGATCTGAGGGACAGTGAGAGGAATCCATGAGACCACAACACTCACAGTTCCCTCCAGCTGTGCTTTACTACATACTTCTACCCCACTACACTGTGGACAATTATTAGGCAAGTTGTATTTTTGAGGATTATTTTTATTATGGAATACAGTGCTCTTGGTCAATCCAACATTTGAATGAACCTCAAACCTGAATATACAATAAAGTCAAAGTGAGGTTTTTTTCTTAGGAGAAAATCTATGTGTGCACAATTATTATGCAACAAAAGGAAAAATTAAAATGTTCCCATTTGACTGGTTTATTTTCATGTGTTTTAGTGAGAATAGTAAACAAACAACTCAAAATGTAAAAATAAACATTTCTGACCAAAAATGTAAAAGAAATACCACACAGTATACCAATATGGCCACCCTTCTCTTCAATAACAGTCACAAGCCTTCCATTGATGGAACCTGTCAGTTTCTGGATCTGTTGATGATCAACCACAGCCTCCCAGACTCTGTTCAGAGAGGAGTTTCCTTCACTTTAAATCTCCCTTTAAAAAGGGCCCACACATTCTCTATAGGGTTTAGGTCAGGTGAGGAAGGGTTTAGGTCAGGTGAGGAAGGGTTTAGGTCAGGTGAGGAAGGGTTAGGTCAGGTGAGGAAGGGTTTAGGTTAGGTGAGGGTTTAGGTCAGATGAGGAAGGGTTTAGGTCAGGTGAGGAAGGGTTTAGGTCAGGTGAGGAAGGGTTTAGGTTAGGTGAGGGTTTAGGTCAGATGAGGAAGGGTTTAGGTCAGGTGAGGAAGGGTTTAGGTCAGGTGAGGAAGGGTTTAGGTCAGGTGAGTCGTGGCTGTGGTCCTGGATCATAGGTCCTGGATGGATATCCTCGTGGATTCATCTTCCTATTATACACACATGCATTTCCAAACATTTGGACTACCTATGTTGCAAATGTATTATCTTTTCTATTTACACACGGCATCTGTTGCACGCCTCTCTGAAGAACCAGCACCTTACCGTGGTAGAGAGGTTTGTGTGCCCTGATGAACCTGGGGGCTGTGTTGTCTGGAACCTTGTGTTCCTGGTAGGGTCTCCCATGGCAAATTGGTCTCAGGCAAGGGGCCAGATTAAGATTGGTTGAAAAAGACCTCATGAAAGACGACACAAGGAGTGAGGATACCCGGCCCGGAGGAAGCCCGGGGTCCCTTTCTGGAGCCAGGCCCAGAAGGAGGACTCGTCGGCGAGCGTCTGGTGGCCGGGCTTGCCACGGAGCCCGGCCGGGCCCAGCCCGAAAAGGCAACGTGGGCAACACCTCCGCTTCTCCGTCCCGCGGGCCCACCACCTACGGGGAAACAACGATGGGGTCGGGTGCACTGCCAGAAGGGTGGCAGTGAAAGCGGAGGGTCTCGACGGACCAGACCCGGGCGACAGAAGCTGGCTTTGGGGACGTGGAACGTCACCTCTCTGGGGGGGAAGGAGCCGGAGCTTGTGCGGGAGGTGGAGCGGTACCAGTTGGATCTGGTTGGGCTCACCTCTACGCACAGCGTCGGCTCTGGAACCTTACTTCTGGATAGGGGTTGGACTCTATTCTTCTCCGGAGTTGCTCAAGGTGTGAGGTGCCGGGCGGGTGTGGGGATACTCACAAGTCCCCGGTTGGGTGCTTCGTTGTTGGAGTCTACCCCAGTGGACGAGAGGGTTGCCTCCCTACGCCTGCGGGTTATGGGGGGAAAACTCTGACTGTTGTGTGTGCTTATGCACCCAACAGCAGTTCAGAGTATACGGCCTTCTTGGAGACCCTGGAAACAGTCCTGTATGGGGCTCCTGAAGGGGACTCTTTAATCTTGCTGGGAGACTTCAACGCACATGTGGGCAATGATGGAGACACTTGGAGGGGCGTGATTGGGAGGAACGGCCCCCCTGATCTGAACCGGAGTGGTGGTTTGTTACTGGACTTCTGTGCTAGTCATGGATTGGCCATAACAAACACCATGTTCGAACATAGGGATGCTCATAAGTGTACGTGGTACCAGAGCACCCTAGGCAGAAGGTCCATGATCGATTTCGTTATCGTATCATCGGACCTGAGGCCGTATGTTTTGGACACTCGGGTAAAGAGAGGGGCGGAGTTGTCAACTGATCACCATCTGGTGGTGAGTTGGGTCGAGTGGCAGGGGAAGCCTCTGGATAGACCTGGTAAGCCCAAACGTGTAGTTCGGGTGAACTGGGAACGTCTGGAGGAGGCCCAGGTTCAGGAGGCCTTCAACTCACACCTCCGGCGGAGCTTTTCGGGCATTCCTGTGGAGGTTGGGGACATTGAACCAGAGTGGTCGGTGTTCAAAGCCTCTATTGCCGAAGCCACGGCGGGGAGCTGTGGTCTCAAGGTCCTAGGTGCCTCAAGGGGCGGTAACCCTCGAACCTCCTGGTGGACACCGGTGGTCAGGGAAGTCGTCCGACTGAAGAAGGAGGCCTTCAGGGATTTGTTATCCCGGGGGACTCCCGAGGCAGTTGCAAGGTACCGACAGGCCCGAAGGGCAGCATTCTCAGCCGTGGCCGAGGCAAAGCAGCGGGTGTGGGAGAAGTTCGGAGAGGACATGGAAAAGGACTTTCGGGCGGCACCAAAGTTGTTCTGGAAAACTGTCCGACACCTCAGGAGGGGGAAGCAGGGAACCATCCAAGCTGTGTACAGTAAGGATGGGACGTTGTTGACCTCAACTGATGGAGTGTTAGGGCGTTGGAAGGAACACTTTGAGGAACTCCTGAACCCGACAACTCCGTCCTCTATGTTAGAGGCAGAGCTGGAGTATGACGGGGGATCAACACCAATCTCCCGGGGGGAGGTCACTGAGGTTGTTAAACAACTCCACAGTGGCAAAGCCCCGGGGGTGGATGAGATCCGCCCAGAAATGCTGAAGGCTCTGGGTGTTGAGGGACTGTCTTGGTTGACACGTCTCATCAACATTGCGTGGAAGTCGGAAACGGTACCGAAGGAGTGGCAGACCGGGGTGGTGTTTCCCCTTTTTAAAAAGGGGGATCAGAGGGTGTGTGCCAATTACAGAGGCATCACACTACTCAGCCTCCCCGGGAAAGTTTACTCTAAGGTACTCGAAAGGAGGGTCAGGCCGATTGTCGAACCTCAGATTGAGGAGGAACAATGCGGATTCCGTCCTGGTCGTGGAACGACGGATCAGCATTTTACTCTCGCAAGGATCCTGGAGGGGGCTTGGGAGTACGCTTATCCGGTCTACATGTGTTTTGTGGACTTGGAGAAGGCGTATGACCGGGTTTCCAGGGAGTTACTGTGGGAGGTGCTGCAGGAGTATGGGGTGAGGGGGTCTCTACTCAGGGCCATCCAATCTCTGTACTCCCAAAGCGAGAGCTGTGTCCGGGTCCTCGGCAGTAAGTCGGACCCATTTCCGGTGAGGGTTGGCCTCCGCCAGGGCTGCGCTTTGTCACCAATCCTGTTTGTAATATACATGGATCGGATTTCGAGGCGTAGTCATGGGGGGGGGGGGTCTGCAGTTCGGTGGGCTAAGGATTGCACCACTGCTTTTTGCAGATGATGTGGTTCTGATGGCTTCATCGGTCTGCGACCTTCAGCACTCACTGGATCTGTTCGCAACCGAGTGTGAAGCGGCTGGGATGAGGATCAGCACCTCCAAATCTGAGGCCATGGTTCTCAGCAGGAAACCGATGGATTGTCCACTCCAAGTAGGGAATGAGTCCTTACCCCAAGTGAAGGAGTTCAAGTATCTCGGGGTTTTGTTCTCGAGTGAGGGAACAATGGAGCGTGAGATGGGCCGGAGAATCGGAGCAGCGGGAGCGGTACTGCAGTCGCTTTACCGCACCGTTGTGACGAAAAGGGAGCTGAGCCAGAAGGCAAAGCTCTCTGTCTACCGGGCCATTTTCGTTCCTACCCTCACCTATGGTCATGAAGGATGGGTCATGACCGAAAGAACGAGATCGCGGATACAAGCGGCCGAGATGGGTTTTCTCCGCAGGGTGGCTGGTGTCTCCCTTAGGGATAAGGTGAGAAGTTCGGTCATCCGGGAGGGACTCGGAGTTGAGCCGCTCCTCCTTCGCGTCGAAAGGAGCCAGTTGAGGTGGTTCGGGCACCTAGTTAGGATGCCACCTGGGCGCCTCCCTAGGGAGGTGTTCCAGGCACGTCCAGCTGGGAAGAAACCAAGGGGTAGACCTAGGACCAGGTGGAGGGATTATATCTCTTCGCTGGCCTGGGAGCGCCTTGGTATCCCCCAGTCAGAGCTGGTTGATGTCGCCAGGGAAAAGGAAGTTTGGGGCTCTCTGCTGGAACTGCTACCCCCGCGACCCGACCACGGATAAGCGGAAGAAGATGGATGGATGGATGGATGGATCTATTGCACGTCTGTCCGTCCTGGGAGAGGGATCCCTCCTCTGTTGCTCTCCCTGAGGTTTCTCCCATTTTTCCCTTTAAACTGTGGGGTTTCTTCGGAAGTTTTTCCTTGTACGATGTGAGGGTCTAAGGACAGAGGGTGTCGTATTGTCATACTGATATTTTGTACAAACTGTGAAGTCCACTGAGACAAATGTAACATTTGTGATATTGGGCTATATAAATAAACATTGATTGATTGATTGATTGAGTGAGGAAGGGTTTAGGTTAGGTGAGGGTTTAGATCAGATGAGGAAGGGTTTAGGTCAGGTGAGGAAGGGTTTAGGTCAGGTGAGGAAGGGTTTAGGTTAGGTGAGGGTTTAGATCAGATGAGGAAGGGTTTAGGTCAGGTGAGGAAGGGTTTAGGTCGGGTGAGGAAGGGTTTAGGTTATGTGAGGATTTAGGTCAGGTGAGGAAGGGTTTAGGTCAGATGAGGAAGGGTTTAGGTCAGGTGAGGAAGGGTTTAGGTTAGGTGACGGTTTAGGTCAGATGAGGAAGGGTTTAAGTCAGGTGAGGAAGGGTTTAGGTCAGGTGAGGAAGGGTTTAGGTCAGGTGAAGAAGGGTTAAGGTCAGATAAGGAAGGGTTTAGGTCAGATGAGAAAGGGTTAAGGTCAGGTGAGGAAGGGTTAAGGTCAGGTGAGGAAGGGTTTAGGTCAGGTGAGGAAGGGTTTAGGTCAGGTGAGGAAGGGTTTAGGTCAGGTGAGGAAGGGTTTAGGTTATGTGAGGGTTTAGGTCAGGTGAGGAAGGGTTTAGGTCAGGTGAGGAAGGGTTTAGGTTATGTGAGGGTTTAGGTCAGGTGAGGAAGGGTTTAGGTCAGGTGAGGAAGGGTTTAGGTCAGGTGAGGAAGGGTTTAGCCTGGTCCCACTCTGCAACCCGGCAAGATCTAAGAACCAAATACGTCACGCTTACATTGGAGGGGGTCGAGATTAACCTGAGCAATAACAGTTCATGGCGAGTACAGCGAATACAAGTTGTAACAAGCAGTAGCGCTGAGCAAAGTGACTAAAACACGACCACACACAAAAAACACTTATATAAAGTCAGGCAACGCTAACCAGGCTCAGTGTGATTCTGTTTATTTGACCTTACTTTAATGACCATCACTGTTATTAACCATTGGGAATAGTGATGTGTCGGTCGCAAACGAGCCGACACATCCCTTTGGTACGAACGAGGGGAATCGAGTCGTACTTGGTGAGAGCCGTTCTTGTTATCGTTCAATCGTTGGTCCGCACTCACTGCCTGCCAAAATCCACTCTGATTGGTAGGTTTCAGCACGAGGAGTGAGATGGGGTGTGTCTTAACGGAATACGCCAGAGAGAGAAGTCATAACAAGTGGTACAGGACAGGTGGACGACGTGTTTTTCGGTTTGGAAAATGAGCCAAACGCGAAAACGCAGCAGCATTTGGATTCACTTCAACCAAAACCCAGGCAGTGATAAAGCGCACCATTTGTAAAGGCAAAATATCCTTTAAAGCAGGGTCAACAAATAATCTCCATCGCCACTTAAAAACACACTATCTAATATTAAGAGTTGCGTGAATTTCATTCAAGGCAAGGCAACTTTATTTACTTAACACATACAGAGGGTACATTCACACATTCATACATATGGCGCCACCTTGTGTCATGTTTACAATGCAGATTATTGACATTAGGTCTGGCAATACAGTCAATCATTATCCTGGTGATTATTTCGCAGATAAACCTAGTAACCCCGCCCCCTTTAAAAAAAAATGGCTCTTTGAAAGGAACGGCGCCATTAGATCCGGGTCCCTTCAAAGAGCCATAATTCCCATCACTACTTGTGAAGAGGCAGATGTTTTCCTGTTGTTTTGTATTATTGCAGCCATCAGGTGGAATAAATACATGGGCTACATGTGGCCATCGCAAGTAAAATCATGACGAAAACCACGCCGGTAAAATATGCGTGTAGAAAACGGCTTATGCCACAATAAGATAGCAACAAGTAGTTAAAATAGTCTGATTAGCTTCGGTTGCTATGCTAACATCACCTGTAGAATGCCAGAGAAACTTTAATAACAGCGTTGTGATGCCAAACAGCGTCCATTCAGACTGAAACACATTCACTTATGGGGATGGGAGATATTTATCAGCTGCTTGTGTGACAGTCGGACAGTGAAGACTTTACAGCGGCCGCTGCCGTGAGTTAACAGTAGACTAAACTCCGGTGGACGAGCAGCACTGCAGCGAGCGGTAAAATAAGTAGTTCTTTAATTTAAATCTGGTTTTGTATGATTAAAAACTACCAGATGCAGTCCTCTATTGATGTTGTTGTGAGCGGTGTTGCGGAGAAAATCAGCGACGTAAAACGCTGTGTGGGTCATAAGAAGGCACGTAAACGGTTACGTCATGACCTATGGTCACGCAAACGATGACGCAATAATTCACCTTTGAACCTAATTCACCTTTGAACCTGCATCTGTAACAATGAGTGGACCAAAGAAAAGAAAAGTCGACGATGTTAATGAGGAGTGGACAGCTAAATATTTTTTCACCGGCCCGTCTTTCAAATTTTAAAACTCATAGTGGCCCCCGAGCCAAAAAGTTTGCCCACCCCTGAACTAGCTCATCTTGAATAAAACCAGCCCATACCAGAACCCACCTCTACCTTGCTGTCACTGAGTGGACGTGGAGCTCTGGGCCCAGTACTGATCCAGCCACGGGCCCATCCATGTGGTCTGTCCAGAGTCACTCTCATCTCATCAGTCCAGAAAACCTTTTTCTTGGCCCAGTCTTGATCTCATGTGTCTTGTTCAGTGGGGGTTTCAGCCTTCCTTCCCTATGCCATGTCTCTGAACACATGAGACTTCTGGGCCCTCAGGTAGGTCACAGTTCTGGAGTATGACAGCACTGGAGGATAATGGCTTCCTGGTGGCTTCACGTTTGATTCTTCAAAGATCTTTGGCACTTCATTTGCGTCTTCTTTTCTCAATATGTTTCGTGCAACCCTGTTGACTATTTGCAACAAAACGTTTGATGGTTCTGTGATCACCAATATCTTAGCAATTTCAAGTGTGATGCATCCCTCTGAAAGACATTTTAAAATGTTTGAGGAAAAGAAGCTGCCTAATATTTATACACACCTTCATGTAGGGTGTTGATCTCCTTAGGCCACACCCTCCCTCATTACAGAAATACTCATCACCTGATATCCTTAAATCCAATACGCATTCAAGTTCATACAGCTTGGAGGTGGAAAATATGCATAAACATGATAATATGGTCAACATACTCACTTGCCAAATAATTTCACACAGTTCACATCTCAGAGGGAAATATTGCTTTTAAGTACCCTACATTTGACTGACAGCTTTAGTCACCTTTATATTATTAACAAAAGTATATATCAACTAATACATCTCAATGTTAGATAAGCTACATAAAGTTTATAAAGTAATTCAAATGAGTTCCCCCTTTACCAGCTACAACAATAAACTGAGTTACACAGTGACATAGTGTTACTGTAAAGTGGTATAGCTGAGAAAATCCTGTAGACACACAGAGACGAACACAGACACATGCACACCTCGATGCTGATTGGCTGGTTGGATTTCTTCCTGTAGAACAGCCCCTTGGTGTCAAAGTCTGGGCTGCGTGTGTCTTTATGGACCGGAGAGCGAACCTTCTCTCCTTCACACCGAATGATCACGTAAGGGTCAGATGCTACACACACACACACACACACACACACACACACACACACACACACACACACACACACACACACACACACACACACACACACACACACACACACACACACACACACACACACACACACACACACACACACACACACACACACACACACACACACACACACACACACACACACACACACACACACCACACACACACACACACCACACACACACACACACACACACACACACACACACACACACACACACACACACACACACACACACACACACACACACACACACACACACACACACACACACACACACACACACACACACACACACACACACACACACACACACACACACACACACACACACACACACACACAGGCTGTTAAATATGTTGTAACAGCGCTGCTTTGGAATTCAAATTCTTAATAACAATGTATGTCAGAGCTAACAAATACAGTAATAGCTTGATTAACCCGGCGTCATGGGCGGGCCCCATGGGGCCCCATGGGGCCGGGCCCGCCCATCCAGGATCCTCTCTCTGTCCTCTCTCTGTCCCCTCTCTGTCCCCCTCTTTGTCCTCTCTCTCTCGCTGTCCTCTCTCTGTCCTCTCTCTCTGTCCTCTGTCCTCTCTCTGTCCCCCTCTTTGTCCTCTCTCTCTCGCTGTCCTCTCTCTGTCCTCTCTCTCTGTCCTCTCCTCTCTCTGTCCCCCTCTTTGTCCTCTCTGTCCTCTCTCTGTCCTCTCTCTCTGTCCTCTGTCCTCTCTCTGTCCCCCTCTGTGTCCTCTCTCTCTCTCTGTCCTCTCTCTGTCCTCTCTCTCTGTCCTCTCTCTCTCTGTCCTCTCACTACTCGGAGGGTTCTTCAGTCTCCTCCAGCTCTCTGGTTGGCTGACACACTGTGTGAGTCCAGAACCATCCTAAGGGCTGCTGAGAGGAAATGGTGGAAATCCAAACACCTTGATGACCTCCGTTCCGATCAAGCTCTCCTGTCCTCTTTCCCACACTACACCTCTCCTCCACTGGATGCAAGAATCATCTTCAAGACCCTGATGCTGGCCCACCGAGCTGTGAAGGGAACAGCTCCTTCCTACATCCAGGCATTGGACAAACCACACAGCTTGCTATTCCATGACTGCGAGTGGGACCCAGGTCCCGCTCAAAAACACGCCTGTTTGCTACCCTGGCTCCTAAATGGTGGAATTAACCCATTGACATCAGGACAGCAAAAACTCTGCATATCTTCCGTCGCAAACTGAAAACGCGTCGATTTTGACTGTAACTTGTCATTGTTGAGGGAAAAAACATAAAAACACAAAGCCGTTGTTGAGTTAATTTAGGCCTTGTATCTGATTCACCAGCTCTTACTATGGTATGATTTAGTTTGAAGTGAATATATCTGCACTTTCCTTGTTGTTCGGAGTTTGATTCTTTATGGTTTTTGCATTTATTGTAAGGCAAGGCAAGGCAAGTTTATTTATATAGCACTTTTCAACACAAGGCAATTCAAAGTGCTTTACAAAAAACGAAAGACATTAAGAAAATGGCATTTAAAATCATTAAAAGCTAATAAAATAACATTAAATGAAAAAATACAAGGATAAAAGTTACAGTGCAGTCTAAGATATAAATAGTTCAATTAAAAGCAGCGACAAAAAGAAAAGTCTTCAGCCTGGATTTAAAAGTAGTCAGAGTTGCAGCGGACCTGCAGGTTTCTGGGAGTTTGTTCCAGATGGAGCATAATAACTGAACGCTGCTTCTCCATGTTTAGTTCTGACTCTGGGGACAGAAAGCTGACCAGTCCCTGAAGACCTGAGAGATCTGGATGGTTCATCATTTAGCAGGAGGTCAGAAATGTATTTTGGGCCTAAACCATTCAGTGCTTTATAAACCAGCAGCAGTATTTAGAAATCTATTCTTTGACACACAGGAAGCCAGTGTAAAGACTTCAGAACAGGAGTGATGTGATCCACTTTCTTAGTGTTAGTGAGGACTCGAGCAGCAGCGTTCTGAATCAGCTGCAGCTTTCTAATAGATTGTTTAGTGAGACCTGTAAAGACACCATTACAGTAGTCCAGTCTACTGAAGATAAAAGCATGGACAAGTTTTTCCAAATCCTGCTGCGACATTAGTCTTTTAATCCTAGATATGTTCTTTAGGTGATAGTAGGCTGATTTAGTAACTGTTTTAATGTGACTGTTGAAACTCAGGTCAGAGTCCATGACTACACCTAGATTTCTGGCTCTGTTGTTTTGAACATTGCAGACTGAAGCTCAGCGCTAACTTTTTTTTGTAAGTCGCTTTGGATAAAAGCGTCAGCTCAATTAAATGTGATATGAGTAATATGTAATATATGTGTAGAATGTGTGACTAATGTTAGGGAAATAGGATAAAACTGGCAGAAAAATATGTGAACATTGTTGAAAAATCGTCCAAAAAAGAAATGCCAGAAAAAGAGGTGAAAGATGTTGATGGTTTTAAAGTAAACACATTTTCTGTTGTACCTCCAGGGTAATTATTGAGTCATGAAAAAAGTAAACGCCTACCTCCATCAGAGTCTTGTCCTGCGATTCCAGTGGCCTGCAGGATGTGGACCTGCGTGACCAGAGAGGGGTACCCACACAGCCCGGACCAGCAGGTCTGGGGGGGCTCGTGTAGAGTCAACTCTCTACAAGTGGGGGGGACAAACACACACACACACACACACACACACACACACACACACACACACACACACACACACACACACACACACACACACACACACACACACACACACACACACACACACACACACACACACACACACACACACACACACACACACACACACACACACACACACACACACACACACACACACACACACACACACACACACACACACACACACACACACACACACACAGAGAGAAAGACAGAAAAAAACAAATACAAAAATTAAAACTACTTTGCTGTTCTGCTGAACAACAAACACTGAAACAGTCACATCTAAAAAGGACAAAAGCTGTCTTCAACCTGAAGCCAGAGGTTCCTACCTGCAGTCGGACGGCACGTCGGTGAAGGTGCGCAGCAGGAAGTCGCCCTCCAGCCCAGGGTCGAAGGTGGTGGGTATGATGACGTAGCGGCCCTCTTTCAGGTCGATGCGTATGAACACAGACCTGGAGTTAATGAAGGCACTGCCTCCAACCTTCTGTTGGGTCACATGCATACGGTAGGTCCTGTTCAGCTCCACCTGAACACACAGTCTTTGATACAGTTATGAAATACCTGTTTGTGAAAGATCCAAGAGTTTTTTTTTAAGGTAAAAAAGAATCAACTAAAAGAAACTAGTAGAGAGAACCAAATATGTGAAGCACTATTTGTTCATTTATGATTTGCTGCATATAAGGAATGAAACAAAATCCTCTGTCGTACCATATTGAATTGTATCATTATTTTGCATTGTGTTGAATCGCATTGTATCGCCCTGAATCGCATAATGTTGAGTCAAATCATATCTAACTGTTTCACAACAGGGGTGAATCGTATCGTCCGGTGCTTCAAATGTATCGTTAATGTATCGTATAGTTGGCAACGTATCGAGATGCATATCGCATCGGCCTCAGTGATGGAGCTGCACATAGAATAGATTGTATTCATAATGGGCGACACAAGCTTCACAGTGATGCCACCCACCAGTCATGGAAACTGATATCATTAAAACAGGTGGGTAAATAATAACCCCACAGTTGTCATAAATATAATTTAGCTATAGAGACCGTGCAAGGCTGCAGCATGTTAGCATTTTTATTTCTGCTGTCAAGTTATTTGAATAGGGGGGTCCTTGGATGAATGTCAATCTTTGACACACACCGTGAGCTTCATTGCTCAACCCCGAGGTGCTGCTGGGATTGACTCCACCTTGCTCAACTATGATTGGCTGTGTGCCTCATCAGACCTTAAATCCAACCAACATTTTAATCTAATGGTGCATTTTAAACTTTGCAGCAGCTAGCCTGCCAAAAAGGGTAAAATAAGAATTGGAAAATATATCACATATAGGTCAAACCAAGAAAATTACTCCTTAAGTACATTTTTCCAAAGATGTTTTCTTTCATATAGGTATTTGTATGTCAAATGTTTAGTTTATGTCATTCAATACAACAGCCATGCAATTAAACCCCGCCCCCAAAAGTCATAATATTAAGTTTAGTCCTGGAGGATTTTGAGATGACACACACACACCCACCCTGTGTAATTCGAAGCCGATGGCCATGTTTTCTCCGCGGCCCTCTCTCAGCGTGGCTCTGCGGTCTTTCTGCTGCAGACAGATCAGCACCTCGTCCTCCGGCTTCTTCACGTCAAACACATACTGCACCACAGAGAACAGACACACATAGAGTTCATCTATTTCAGAGTTTCACTAACACAATGTACACAGTCTGAGATAATACCACATCTGAGAACAGATGAACTGATAACAGGGAATAACACCTGTGGGTTCTGGAGGAAGGAGTGCTTGTTGTTGGTGCAGCCCCCCGCTCGGTTGATGAGCGGGTCGTCATGGCAGCGCCAGGAGCCCCGGATCACAGCCTCCTCCCAGGTCTTGTGCAGACTCAGGTAGGACGTGTTGATGAGACGACACAGTATCAGGTCTGTGAAGTTAGCTATAAAGTCATCAAATGTCATCCTGAAGGAGGGGACAGAGAGAAGGGGGGGTATGTATTATTTATTTTTAGTAACATTAATTTACTGTGTTATCAGCGAGGAATTTATGATCAAATATATTTAGAAAAGAACATGTGAAATAACCTAAATATTTTTCTATAACATGAACAGATTGTAAGCCTATGCCTGTGTGTGCCAGCAGGGGGCAGTGTAAACTCACCAGAACTCTCCATCGTCCTGCACAGTGACGCCAATCTTCTCCCTCTCACTATTACTCACCTTCTTCCACTCTTCAGAGCTGCAAACACACACAAAAAAAAAGCTTTATTTCTACTCTTATAACATAATATGGAAATTAAACCGATATGTGTCGAGTATTTTCACTGGGCAGAATTAAAGGGTCAGACAGTTAGTCGTCCAATAACAAGTTCAAACCGTAGCTTTTGAATCCTAAATGATTTACAAATGTGTAGAAAATACGTGTTTTTACCTGTCGCTCCAGGGTCCATTCCACTCTTTCTCTCCCCAGGGGTTTCTCATCCGGATCATGGTGAGTTTGTCTGACCTGAAGTAGGCCATAAGGCCGTGGCCCAGCCTCACCCTGCGCACATCTGTCACAGCGTAGGCGTGGCCCTTCACCAGGCCGCAGGACAGCTTGGCCTCCATGTCCGCTGCAGTAGTTGCCTGGAACAACAGTCAGTTAATCATTCCTAAATCAATTTATTCCCTCTTTCAGCCAGCGTGTGTTTGTGCGCTCCTCACCTTGATGGAGCAGCTGATGAGACCTCCTCTGTCATGGACCTTCAGGACTCTCTCAAACAGCTCGCTGCGTTTCTCTTCATCTTCTTTAAACCCGTTCTCCGTCAAGTCCATCGGCTCAGACACCCCGCCGGTAAAATCCACCAGAGCGTCAGCTGTGTTGCCCCCATCAAGCGCCTCGTAGCACCCACACATCCTTAATGACACACAAGCTCAACACTTACACACACAACTTGTAATAATACATAGTATTCATGCTGATTCCATCCTGTTTCTCCAACCAAATACACAAATTAGTTTTCTTAGTCAAAAAAAAAACATACATTTATAAAATTGTCTCTTTAAAGCCTAATTCATAACACACACTCCACATCAAGCGTTTGTCACAAAAATTTCCTTCGGGATAAATAAAGTCTTATCTTATCTTATCTACTGCTTTGAAATCAAAACTGCTCCACCGGCTGAACATTTGCTTAAAGAACGTTGTCAACCCTGTGAGAGACTCGATGAGTCAGCATACCATAATAACCTAGGGAGTTTGTCCAACATCATCTCTGACCAGGGGCGGACTGGCCATTGGGAATACCGGGAGTTTTCCCGGTGGGCCGGTGCTGTGCGTGGGTTCAGGGGGAGTGGCTGTACCCGTAGGATAGAAAAGGGGGAAGTGACGTCTGACTCAGAGGTTGCGCGGCTGTGGAGAAGAACGTGTTGCCCACATTCTGTTACTGAGTTTAGGCTAGTTAGCTAGCAGGTTTATTGTTTTGGGTGCAGTTACTTTTGCCTCCAAAAAAGTAAATCTGTTCATATGGGTGTTGAGAGATGTATCCATAGATTTAGTCCCTAATTTTGCTCTCAAAGTGCACCAGATTGATGCATTTAACTTCAACATTTAAAAATCTCTTCCCGGGGGAGCATGCCCCCTGACCCCCCCCAGAGGAGGTGAGGTCCACCACCTGCCCACACCGCCTGTTAAATTGTCTCACCCACATTGAGGATGCTTCCTACGCCCATGTTTTATTCCATGCGTCAAGTCAGGCAAATTGGGTCCAAATGTTATTGCATCAATGATCTGTTGCAAAGTAATCAGAGATGCAGGGTCCCGTGTTTTATTGAAGTCAGACTGAAGACCCCCGTTGTGCTTCAGTTAACCCTAACAGCAAATACAGAGTTAAAGGGCCCATGTCATGCTTTTCCGGTTATTACCCGTCCACTTGTGTGTAGCTTTTTCTGCATGTACACGGTCTGCAGAGTCACAAACCCTCTAAGTACACCCTATAGCGAGTAACACTCTAACACAGAAAAGACCTGTCTATGCTGCCCCAGAATGCCTCGTTGGACATTTCTCTTTTTCCATTTTTTCCCCCTGAGTATAGTGACATAACGCCGTGGAGCCACACACACACACACACACACACACACACACACACACACACACACACACCACACACACACACACACACACACACACACACACACACACACACACACACACACACACACACACACACACACACACACACACACACACACACACACACACACACACACACACACACACACACACACACACACACACACACACACACACACACACACACACACACACACACACACACACACACACACACACACACACACACACACACACACACACACACACACACACACACCTTTTCTCAGCCGTGGTGCTGTGCGGAGCTCCGTACACACACACACACACACACACACACACACACTAACACGGAGCTCAGGCTGTGAGTGTGTGTGTGTGCTCAGGCTGAGCTCCGCGGTGTCTCGCAGACCCCACGCAGCAACCAGGAAGCGACACCAGTAATCCAGCTCACACTGTTCGCTCCTCGAGCCCCAAAGGGCGGAGCAGCGAGCCCCGTAACGTCCCACCAACACGGCACCCAGACCCCACGCAGCATTCTCATCTGTTTGTCATTACTGGTGTCATTTTCTGGTTGCTAACAAACGCCATTGAAAAACATAAACACTAATGTTCCGCTGTAACGGTGGTGGACAGAACAGAGTGGGCGAGCTGACCAATCAGAGCACAGTGGGCTCACAGGAAGGGGGGGGCAGGAGCTCCAACAGGCCGTGTAGGACAGAGAGTGAATACACATACAGAGATGCTGTATGAGAAACCAATGTGAGTTTGGAACATTGAACAATGTAAATCTATTCTAGTAGACCTCAACGATGGAAGTATGATCAGTAGAAATGGCCATGACATGGGACCAAATTTACGATAAAGGGACTTGACCCTTGAGTTTCTCTAAGTTATTGTGATGTTAAATGTTAGTTTTTCTTGTATTGTGTCTTACCATCTGTCCTTCTTAATGTTGTAAATGGAGCTGCTGTGACGAAGGCCTGTTCGCAAAAGGCCTGTTCGCCACTTCCTTGATTCCAGCGCCCTTGCTCAGACCCTTTCCATTCTGAAAGTCAGCCTTCATTTCAATCTCAACTGCATATTTGTAACGTTTTGAGAGGGTATTGTGACAAAATCTGACCAGACACACAACCTGGTTATACTCTACACATAACAGTATATATTTATTCAATCCTTTCTATGTTACAATGTATTTATTTTATCACTACTATACTACAACAGTATAGTATTTTATATATTTTTAATTCAAATTGTAGTTTATTCCTACTGTGATGGAAACTTCTGAAACAATGGAGACAGGACTCAGAGAGACACGGGGAGAGCTGAAACTTTGATGGCAAACACTGAAGGTTTTTTGGAGCTTCGGCCGGAGGATTCACAAGACAGGTGCTGTGACACGAGTTGACACAGCGGTTGCCAAAACAATTCTGAACATCTCTACCCTAGACATATGTATTTAGTTCAGAGAGAATAATCAACATTGTGCATAACAAGATAAAGCACTATAACCTCTATCAGCTGATGCCAACAGGCAGGAACAGGGAGACAAAACACTGAGAGCACAGCACCAAAGGTTGCAGGCCTGTGACAATGAGGGCAATACAAACTGATAAAATGGGTCAAAGGTATGGGCCTAGGAAAATACTTCCCCAACACCTACAGCTAATTGATGTAGTGTTATGTCTTTGACTTGAATGGTTGTGACTTGATGAAGTCTTACTTGGCGTAGGCCTTCTCCACCAGCGCGCTCCAGAACTCCCTGCTGTCGTTGGAGTGACAGTACACCAGTTCTCCGCTCACCGTGGGCAGCCGGTCGTCGATCACCACGTCCACCCACTCACCGAACCGCCAGAACCGGAAGTGGAAGATCCCGGCGTAGGACTCGGGTTTCTCCTCCTCCCACTCCTGGTCCTTCCAGTCAGGGATCACCTGAGAAGAAACAGGGAGAACACGTGGTCAACGTCTTGTCAAAGCTCCGGTTTTACAGTTTGCATCCAATTATATCCACTCCTCCTGTACTTGACAACACATGGTGGCTGGACTTGAGAAGACTGAGAGTGTTACAGTGTTGGTGTCTTTGTTTCAATACATTAGTGTAGTGGATAAGATGTGACATTTTATACATGATCAGTCTACAAAATGCTGATTGAGGTCTATTTTTGGAATAAAGAAGTAAATGACATAATTAAATCTAATATTTTGTTCAGATATTATGCCATAACAACAAAAGTTACATTACATCGCTTAGTGAGCTTTTTTCCGCGAGAACGTCCTCAGACACCCAGTCTGTAACACTGCAAATACAAAAGCTTTCATCAGAGGGCCATAGGCTCCATCGCCGTAGTGTAACCTCAGTCCGTGACAGATAGAGACTTAACAGAAATGTATTCAGAAAGAAAATCTTAGTGATTATTGTTTTTATATTCACCTCTGTACATGTTATATTTGTTTGTTTGTTCCTGAAAAGTAAAAACCATCTGGCTTCCACTTGTTTCCCCTTAATCAACCCGAGGCTGTACACTTGCTAACAAGGGAGTGCCATCCACCCATAACCTGAGCTAAGATCCCTACTGACGACACACACACACACACACACACACACACACACACACACACACACACACACACACACACACACACACACACACACACACACACACACACACACACACACACACACACACACACACACACACACACACACACACACACACACACACACACACACACACACACACACACACACACACACACACACACACACACACACACACACACACACACACACACACACACACACACACACACACACACACACACACACACACACACACACACACACACACACACACCTCAGTTAAGTGAGTGATATAAATATATAACTGGTCCACTGAGCTACAACAATTTGAGCTCCCAGAAGCCCTCAGGAAACTCCCAGAGTTCCCTCTCCTACGTCATTAGCGCATCCTGTTGCCTAGCACCCCCACACATCACCCACCTCCGTAACATCTAAAAAAAAAAGGCTAGGGAGCATTATCGTTTGATATGCAGACATTTCAAATCCGATCCACAGTATTCAAACAAAATGTATTGAACGGCAGCAGATACGTGACAGCATGGTTTGGAGTTTATACTATGGAAACATAGTAATATGCAGTTCTTACATGATAGCGCAAATATTCATATTAAATGCATATTATAAACACATTAAGGAATAAAGTACATGTGTGCCTGTTTCTGCAGAGAGATGAGCAATACTGAACACTAAGTGACCGTCTGTTTTTGCATTGATCCCATCTCTCAATGCACCCCCCCCCTCCCCTCATGTCATGTCATGTTGCTAATCAATGCATTCTAACTAAACTTCCCGAGGGCAAGAGGGGGTTAGTGAGGACAAACAGAGGAAGGGCCAATCTGTGGTGGAAAGAGTTGGAGGGGAGGAGAGACAGAGGAGACAGTGAGCCTATGAGGAGAGCGAGGAGAGGGAGTAAAGAGTGAAATCTGCTCCATCTCTCAAAGCCTCCATCAGGACAGGCTGCTCTACACTTTCTTTAAGCCAGGATTAGAACTACAGGTAGGACATGGAAAATGCTACAGCCCCCTCCAACACCTTGGAGTTGGTGTTTAAAGAAGACACTGCACTGACAGAGGTGAGGCTCGCACTTTCAAATCACAACTCCTGTGTTTTCTTATTTTACCTGATAAAACATATTGCTTAATGCACAAGGACTAAATCTAACATGGCAGGGTTTTATTTGTACATTCTAGGGTTTGTTAACATCACAGGAGAACCTTTATAGCTGAGACTACTGATGATGTTAAACACGGATATATCAAAGAAATAAAAGACACATAGTGAGTGCATTACTTCCTTTGTTGTTGGTCGAAAGTTTGCTTTGTGGAGATTCATCCTACTTTTATCCAAACTGTTCTCCCTGCTCTGCTCACTCTTCATAACCTCTGTTCAGAAAGTGTTCTATGATTTTCCTGTTCATTTCAATGTCCCAGTTGTGTTGATCAATAGAGGAGTTGAAACACTCACTACTCAAAACAATTACAAATTCATGAACCAGTCAATGCTGCTTCATAGCTTCAAAATGTGAGGATTGCTTCACTGTCTACATCCTACTTCTCTGTACTTTGTATGTGTTTGTCTCATCAACAGAATGTTACTTTGAAAGCATGGATTATCTAGCCCAATGGAAATATTCAGCCTTTTTCTGCTTTCTTTTGTTTTATAGGTTCACTTTTGAACTGATAGAACGGGGGAAAATATGTAAATGTGTCTTCAGGCTTTATGCAATTGTGATTGCCTTATTTATCAGGATATCTTTGTGGTGCACCTGGAAGCTGTCAAGGTAGCAATATGGTCCTGTACCTGAACTGACCACTATTAAAAAGATCAAACATTTTTAGAAGCGCTTCATTTTTTTAATTTGCCAGAACTTCTACAACATGCTTCTTGGTTTGTTATTATGATGTATAGTCTTTCAAAGAGGAGTTCCAGGAGTGTGTGCTGTGAACTTTGGCCCTCTCCACCTGGTAATATCCTCTCTACCTGCTCTGCTCCTCCTCTAACCCCCTTGCAGATGATGCGTCTGCGGGTGTCCTCTCTGCAGCGCTCGGGGCAGAAGCGTCAGGATGGGGAGCGCCTGCTGCTCCCCCACGAGGCCGTGTACCGGCTGGACTTCCCCACCCAGGAGCTGCACTTCTCCCGCTGGTACTTCTCCCTCTCAGCCCACGGGCGGGTCACCATCACCGGTATCTCTCAGCACTGGACCCCTGACCTCACCCACCTGATGACCCGTCAGCTGCTAGAACCCATCGGAACGTTTTGGAGAAACGCCAACGACCCAGAGGAAACCCCGCTCAAGTGGCTGGAGGCGGACATGCAGGAGTTCGGCGAAAGGATTGCTGAGCTGGCGAAGGTCAGGAAGGTCATGTACTTCCTGTTTGCTTTCAAGGATGGGGCAGAGGCTGAAAATCTAAACTCCTCGGTGGAGTTCACCCCGAAGGAATGACTGCAGTCTGTCAGTACCATCCTGTTAGTGCTGCATCGCAATACTTTGTTCAATATTTGACCCTAAGAGAAACAAATATACCATCTCACATACTCTCCCTCAAAATGTCTTTCTGATCTCTTCGTCTGCTGGTGTGCTGTAATTGTATAGTAACAAGATTGTAGTTCAAACATTTGTGTGCATAACTTAGGTTAGACTTAATACCTTACCACCTAACTACTTACAACATTTCAAGGACGTCAAACATATTTAGAAAAAAAGAAAAAGTATGAATGCACTTTATTTACAGGGAACATTGATACTTCAAAGAACAATGTATCTCTAAAATAAATTACACGTGAGCAGAAATAAGAGCATTCTTTAAATACATTCTTAAATAACAAACGTATGAGGATACGCTCTATACATCCACTTGTTAATAAAACACGCCTTTCCTGATTGGCTGAATATTGTAATAACGTGTTGAATATATAACTGTCTTTATATTTTCTTTCTGAATTCTGTCATGGCTTGCTACAGAACAAGTAGCAGTGAGTGGAATATCAAATATTCACATTGCATGTGACCGTCGGCCTGACACAAACTCAGATCAATGCGGTGACATCTATTAAACATTGACTGAAAGCTGTCCCTGTGTTCTCATTGGTGCTGACTGTTGTTGGTGGGACTTGCCAAAGCAGCAGGGGGAGGGGGGGTGCAGTAATTCTACCCCTAAGTGTGCCAAAAATAAAATAAATAATGAGATATGGCTAGCCTGAAGGAAATACTTCTCAGTTCATTGAGCAGAGACGGAGCATGAACCTACTGTATATCAGATATGAATATGCTTCACACCAAAACTGTTGGCAATAGTGAACACAAACAGCCTGAATCCAAAGGCTTATGTGTGCAATGGGAGAACAAATCAGGTCACACACTACAAATATCTTATATAAACATTAAAGCATGCTTCTTGATGTGAAAAAATCATTAAATATCATTTATATATGTTTTGTCCATTTCTTTTCAGGGTGCAGGAATTTACATATTACAAATATAATTGGAAATAAATTAAAACTTCTAGCACTTGATTTTCAGCACAACAAGGGAAAAGATCATTCAGAAAATCAGTGTACTAAATTAATCAGTTATTAGCTATTATTAAATACACTTTGAACATGACTAAATAAGAGACTGCTTACAATAATTAGCAATAATTTGTACAAAGAAATGTATTCTAACTTTAAGAAAATACCTCTTCACATATTATGTATGTGTATCGTATCCGTCATTCTATTCTAAATGGGGGTGACTTTTGGGCGTCTCCCCTCAGGACCAGATAAGGTTGTCACTCCTGTCGTCATACTGCCTCTGGAGTGAGTCTTATTAACACCAGAGGTGTGTTTAGTGTTTGTTCCTGGATCATTGACGGGAGTCAGGACAACTGCTCCACTGAACAGCATCACTCTCTTCCCCCCCCCCCCCCCCCCCCCCCGAGGGGAGCAGAGAGGTAACCAAGAGTGACACACACACACACTTTAAACTAGATCAAATTCACTGCAATCGCTGCAACAAACACTTATTTTCATATTTTTCTAGTTGTTTTCTAGATTAATAGTGACAAAAAGTCTATCCCGGTTTCAGAATATCCAAGAAGACGTCTGTGAAACATTTCTTCAACAAGAAATCGAACATAGTCTGTGATTATTTTGATACACGAATGGCGCATTTCCACGACTCGGCCTCGCTCGGTATGGTTAGGCCTCGTTAGGACTGGCTCACTTTATGGCGCATTTCCATTACAGTTTAGGAACTCGGGTAGTATCTCTATAGTAACGCAGTGTGGGCGAGCCGTGACGTCATCTTCAATGAGAACCCCAGAAAAACAACATCAGCCGTTAGCTGTTAGCACTCAGAGCTCACAGCTCCTCATATCTGTTCAGAAACTGGACAAAAGTCAAACAAGTACAAACCACAGACTCTCTGTGTTATGGCGAATACAGTCGCTGCTTTATTTATGTCTGTAGGCCGTTGCTGTGAGTGTGGATGAATGTTGAATGTTTTCATTGCATTTACAGACCCTTGTAACTCTCTGATACCACCCAATGAATGCACTGACTTGCTTGTAGAACCACGCTACACAAAGCAGATAGCAACACCTATAAAAACTTAAGCATAGACGTTTAAAAAAAGGGGCTACTGTATGGACATTTTAAAATTATATTTAAAGAAAAGGCCCTGACAAAACAGCAGGGCTCTAGTTCAGTATTAACTATAGAAAAAAAGACAGCAGCAGCTTACATCAAATCTTTGCTGAGCCTAAGGATAATCATAAATAACAGTGAAAATAAATATATTGCAATGCTCAAAACAGCAGCATCCAACAGTCTCTAATCCTTGGATATTACATGTCACTGCCAGTGGCGCCAGCAGGGGGGGCCAGGGGGGGGCCATGGCCACCCTGATATATTTGTTGGCCCCCCCACCACACACACCGCCTCGCCAGTCACGTATGCGTAGTAGTTTATCTGATATTTAACAACAAATACACAGCCAGCGAGTCGCTTGATTTGAACTTCCAACGCTCATACTGCAGCCCCTCCCTCTCCTCTGCTACCATGGTAACACTCGCACGCACCACTCTGAGATTCGCACAGACAGCAGCAGGTTGCAGCAAAACGTTTCTTTCTACTGACTGGACTGGAGTTGACAAAAATCCACCAGACTTCTAGAAGGTAAGTCGTATACGTTCGTTGCCTGTTAAGCCACACAACACTTTAGGCTTTAGTGTGTTAGCTTTAGGTAGCAAAAAACTGAGATATGCTTACCGTTAGCTGTTATTCTGATTAAAATGTGTGTTCAATGGCATTAAAACGAGTAAAACGACAAAAACGCTGGAAGACCTGGAAAACAGGCTCGGGGCTCAGTAAAGGCAGGCTTGACTTCAGGTATAATTCATCTGTAAACACACTTTAACCCTAACCCCTATCCTAGTTAGCGTTAGTTTAGTTTGCTAAGCTAACGTTAGCTGATGTCGGTATGCTGGGCTGGTGTAATGCGTAGGCTACTATTAATCACTGCTGTGTGTCATGTCAATTTGCAGAAAATGAAGAGAAAGTCAACAGACATCTCTTCTTATTTGAAGAAGAAGATGAGTAAAGGAGAGACAGAGCTGGCAGGGGAGCAGCAGCATAGGGCTAGTGAGGAGATGGCCTAGAAAGTACATGTGGAACTCTGTTTTGTAAAAGTGAAACTAAAACCTAAATACAGTTTTATTAATGTGATTGTGACCTTTTTAATAATTGAAGTCTTCTACACACTTTAGGTCTGCAGCTCCTTCAAAATGAAACGAGAATCTATGCAGTGTTTCCTCTTCTGTGTTCTGAGGTTATGAGCCGACCATTAGTCAAGTTTGTTTTCATAATGTTCTGTATGCTAATTTAAAAAAAGGGTAACCAGTTTGTTTATAAAGTATAAATATACATTTTCAAAACAAATGGAATACAAGCTATATGTATTACTCTCACCACAGTGGCCTAATCTAAAAAAATATAGAAATATGTCTCGTCACCTATTTTCTGTCTAATACTAAAAGGTGGTGTTTTGTATCATTTATAATGTTTAGAATTTGCTATAAAGGTCAATAATAGATGGTGTTTTTGTGTTCAATCACAGTATGTATTTACCATTTTATACCCCTTGTGTTTTTGGGTCCTGTTGAAATAAAATAGTCATGTTTTAAAACTTGATTGAATAAAGTCATGTCAATCATCTTTGATCCCAGTGTGACACAAACATAATATAACTGAAGAACATGTTGTGTTGCTTTGTGTATTGTATGTGTTGAGAATGGTGAACATTTTGTGCCTTACAATAAAGGAACTTGTTTAAATTAAGCTGTATTTGTCTTTTAAAAAGGAAAGAACAACTGGCATATATAAAAACAAAACAATAAATCACCAACACATGATTTTGATTTTAAATTATTTTAATCTTGTTTATAGTGTCTTTGTAAGGCAGCTGAAAAATAAGTTAAATAGTGGGACCCTGCTTCTTTATCAGTTAATCAAGCTATTACTGTATTTGTTAGCTCTGACATACATTGTTATTAAGAATTTGAATTCCAAAGCAGCGCTGTTACAACAAATTTAACAGCATGTATGGTGGGGTGTGTATGTATGTGTGTGTGTGTGTGTGTGTGTGTGTGTGTGTGTGTGTGTGTGTGTGTGTGTGTGTGTAATGGCAGCCCACTGCTCCTAACACTAGGATGGGTCAAATGCAGAGAAACCATGTCATTACATACACTGAACAAAAATGTAAATGCAATACTTTTGTTTTTGCTCCCATTTTTCATGAGATGAACTCAAAGATCTAAAACATTTTTTATATACACAAAATAACCATTTCTCTCAAATATTGTTGTCAAATCTGAAAAAATCTGTGATAGTGAGCACTTCTCCTTTGCCCAGATAATCCATCCCACCTCACAGGTGTGGCATATCAAGATGCTGATTAGACAGCATGATTATTGCACAGGTGTGCCTTAGGCTGGCCACAATAAAAGGCCACTCTGAAACGTGCAGTTTTGCTTTATTGGGGGGGTCTGGGGGGGATCCGAAAACCAGTCAGTATCTGGTGTGACCACCATTTGACTCACGCAGTGCAACACATCTCCTTCGCATAGAGTTGATCAGGTTGTTGATTGTGGCCTGTGGAATGTTGGTCCACTCCTCTTCAATGGCTGTGCCAAGTTGCTGGATATTGGCAGGAACTGGAACACGCTGTCGTATACGCCGATCCAGAGCATCCCAAACATGCTCAATGGGTGTAATGGAATATTTGAATGTATTCATGTTAGCTCCAAATGAATAAGCTTAAAAATGAGAATGATTTGGGTTAAAACTGTGAGCTGGAATTTGGGCAAGCACATGTGACTTTAGAGAGACCATATGGACTTTGGAGGACAAAGGATCTGCGGGGGAAGGTGGGCGCATGTCTTGACTTGCACTGTATGCAAATGCTCTCGCCACCTGTGAGTGGGGGAACTTCAGATTTGGGGTGTTGAGGATATTTGGGCTGCCAATCAAAGGGGAGAGATCGGATGATCCCTCCCATTGCTTCAGCTTAAGGGAAGAGACACAACTGAATTCTCTCTTTTTCTGCTGGCTGGCTGACGTGATCACCAGGTAATATTGGGTTCCCATGTATATTGTATTTGTATGTATATTGTATTTGTATGTGTATTGTATTGAATGTAATGATTTCTGGTGCATTGTAATATTGCCATTAAAGTAGAGTACGGTTGACTTGGTGGCACTGAATTCCTTCCATATGACACAGCTCTAGAAGGACGCGGAGATATTTGAAACGTGGAGCGTAAATCCATTATAATATCTAACATGGGTGACATGTCCGGTGAGTATGCTGGCCATGCAAGAACTGGGATGTTTTCAGCCTCCAGGAATTGTGTACAGATCCTTGCAACATGGGGCCGTGCATTATCATGCTGCAACATGAGGTGATGGTCGTGGATGAATGGCACAACAATGGGCCTCAGGATCTCATCACTGTATCTCTGTGCATTCACAATGCCATCAATAAAATGCACCTGTGTTCGTCGTCCATAACATACGGCTGCCCATACCATAACCCCACCACGGGCCACTTGATTCACAACATTGACATCAGAAAACCGCTCACCCACACGACGCCACACACACGTCTGCCATCTGCCCTGAACAGTGAAAACTGGGATTCATCCGTGAAGAGAACACCTCTCCAACGTGCCAGACGCCATCGAATGTGAGCATTTGCCCACTCAAGTCGGTTACGACGACGAACCGGAGTCAGGTTGAGACCCCGATGAGGACGACGAGCATGCAGATGAGCTTCCCTGAGACGGTTTCTGACGGTTGTGAGGCCGGTTGGATGTACTGCCAAATTCTCTAAAACGCCTTTGGAGACGGCTTATGGTAGAGAAATTAACATTCAATTCACGGGCTCTGGTGGACATTCCTCCTGTCAGCATGCCAATTGCACCCTCCCTCAAAACTTGCGACATCTGTGGCATTGTGCTGTGTGATCAAACTGAACATTTCAGAGTGGCCTTTTGTTGTGGCCAGCCTAAGGCACACCTGTGCAATAATCATGCTGTCTAATCAGCATCTTGATATTCCACACCTGTGAGGTGGGATAGATTATCTCGGCAAAGGAGAAGTGCTCACTATCACAGATTTTTTCAGATTTGTGAACAATATTTGAGAGAAATGGTTATTTTGTGTATATAGAAAATGTTTTAGATCTTTGAGTTCATCTCATGAAAAATGGGAGCAAAAACAAAAGTGTTGCGTTTATATTTTTGTTCAGTATAGTACCTGTACTGTGTAATGGCAATAAAAGTGCAACAAAAAAAAACACACCCACAAGCTGTGTGACATCCTGCCCCACCAGACGAGGCTCAGCAAGTTTCCCTAACAGATGTTTGGTATGAAGCAATAACTTGAAATATTACCTAATCCATCAGGATGCTGTGTTTCTAGAGCTTATTGTTGTCTGTCTGCTTGTGATTTTTCTGATGGATTTTCATGTAAATATATTGTGTGTTGTGAGGTGAAAGATCATAAACAATGCAGAGCAGCAATAAAGAAAGATAAGAGTGTGTGTTCCTCTACCTTCTGCCACAGAGCCTCTCTGGAGGCCAGGCTGGAGCAGGCGGCCACAAACCAGCAGTTTCCCAGCTGCCCCTGGTGCAGGTCGTGAGCACTGATGCCGTCCACAAACAGGCGGGGGTCGCTGCATAACTCCTGGAAGGAAGATGAATGCAATGTTAACCTTAACTTCTTCTGGTAGATAAATTGTTTGACTTTGTTCCCCCGACTTGAATTTAACTTCAGTCCTTTTAATTGTGGGTCATAAACACCTGGTCTGTAACATCTAGGGGGGCCTCAAGCCTACTGCAGGCCAGGGGGGCCAACAAATTATTGTAAATACTGCAGACTCATTTAAATATAACACATATATACATTACATTACATTGCATTTAGCTGACGCTTTTATCCAAAGCGACTTACAATAAGTGCAATCGACCAAGAAGATACTAACTACAAGAAAACAGAATCATATAAGTACATCAGGTTTCATAGAGCCAAAACATTTCAAGTGCTACTCAACTGGCTTTAGATAAGCCAGTCCTTTATTAGTATATAAGTGCTACACAGTGATACACATCCTACATGCAGTGGGCCCTGCTTTTTCAGCTCAAGAAGACCCCTCTATTGTTTTGAGAATTGGTATGTGCATTGAATGGTTTTGCCAACATTTATCAAAACCCAGAGAACACTCAACACTTCAGCTGCATTTGGAAATATAAGCCAAAACTACACAAACTAATCCCCTCAGAAGTACCTTGACTCTGAAGTGAATCGGATGCCCTGTCCTACCTACTAGAAAGTTCTCATCTTAAACGAGTGATATAACAAGGGGGCTGAGTAAGCTGCACAGATATACCTACAGAGTGGACATATTTATCATGGCCTTAAATAATGACAAATATTTCCCTACCAGAGAAGGTGTCACAAGGCCAGTGATGAGATCATATATATCAATATTTCAAAAGGCAGTAATTAACATTATCTTAACAGTAGCCTGTTAGAAGGAAAAGCGCTAACGCTGAGTCAGGTGTGCTCCTGTAGCTGAATAAATAGTTGTGTTTTCTGGCACTGAAAGGAGGTTATGAACTGGCAGATTGTCTCTCTAGTGTCAGAGCTGAAGGCAGAGACAGATCCTGACACACTGCAGGCTCAGGTGCTGACAAGAAAAGAGATGAGATATAGGAGGACAGAAAAAGGTCCTGGCAGCCAAGAGAAACAGAACATGTGGTCACTGATGGACAGGTGGAACCTTTAGTTTAAAAGCTCTATTCTGTTTAGTCGTGTTTCAAAGAGCTAAAGGATTCCTCCAATGTGTATCAACCTGAGGGACAGTGACTGACCCTCCCTCACACACCATATCTGAAGAGGTCAAAGTTCACTTGATAAGTCTTTATAATAATTCTCCCTCTCCTATGTGACTTTGTGGAGTCTCTGGTGAACCTACAGCTGCTGCACAGGAGGAACCAGGAGCACAGAGATGCTGGAACTGAAATGTGGAGCAGGGCGTTAGCCGGAGCACTCGGCCAGCACGAGGTAAAGACAGGGAGGATATAGACCCTCTGATTAAGTAGAAAGGACTTCTGAATGTGCAAGGCAAACAAACCACAACACGTACATGTATGAGAGGCAGAGCAACCAAATTATAGGACAGAGATGAACCAGTGTACACACCCAGCAGCACCGCTAACATGTGGTGATGTGACAAACTGACCAATGGATGTACAGAATCTAGTGCCCCAGGATTGTTTAATAATATGTACAGTGGGGCAAAAAAGTATTTAGTCAGCCACCAATTGTACAAGTTCTCCCACTTAAAAAGATGAGAGGCCTGTAATTTTCATCCTAGGTACACTTCAACTATGAGAGACAGAATAGGGGGAAAGAATCCAGAAAATTACATTGTAGGATTTTTAAAGAATTTATTGGTAAATTCCTCTGTAAAATAAGTATTTGGTCACCTACAAACAAACAAGATTTCTGGCTCTCACAGACCTGTAACTTCTTCTTTAAGAGCCTCCTCTGTCCTCCACTCGTTAACTGTATTAATGGCACTTGTTTGAACTCGTTAACAGTATAAAAGACACCTGTCCACAACTTCAAACAGTCACACTCCAAACTCCACTATGGCCAAGACCAAAGAGCTGTCAAAGGACACCAGAAACAAAATTGTAGACCTGCACCAGGCTGGGAAGACTGAATCTGCAATAGGTAAGCAGCTTGGTGTGAAGAAATCAACTGTGGGAGCAATTATTAGAAAATGGAAGACATACAAGACCACTGATAATCTCCCTCGATCTGGGGCTCCAGGCAGGTCAACCTGATCACAAGAACGGTGAGCAAAAATCCCAGAACCACACGGGGGGACCTAGTCCATGACCTGCAGAGAGCTGGGACCAAAGTAACAAAGGCTACCATCAGTAACACACTACGCCGCCAGGGACTCAAATCCTGCAGTGCCAGACGTGTCCTCCTGCTTAAGCCAGTACATGTCCAGGCCCGTCTGAAGTTTGCTAGAGAGCATTTAGATGATCCAGAAGAGGATTGGGAGAATGTCATATGGTCAGATTAAACCAAAATAGAACTTTTTGGTAAAAACTCAACTAGACGTGTTTGGAGGAGAAAGAATGCTGAGTTGCATCCAAAGAACACCATACCTACTGTGAAACATGGGGGTGGGAACATCATGCTTTGGGGCTGTTCTGCAAAGGGACCAGGACGACTGATCCGTGTAAAGGAAAGAATGAATGGGGCCATGTATCGTGAGATTTTGAGTGACAACCTCCTTCCATCAGCAAGGGCATTGAATATGAAACGTGGCTGGGTCTTTCAGCATGACAATGATCCCAAACACACCGCCTGGGCAACGAAGGAGTGGCTTCGTAAGAAGCATTTCAAGGTCCTGGAGTGGCCTAGCCAGTCTCCAGATCTCAACCCCATTGAACATCTTTGGAGGGAGTTGAAAGTCTGTGTTGCCCAGCGACAGCCCCAAAACATCACTGCTCTAGAGGAGATCTGCATGGAGGAATGGGCCAAAATACCAGCAACAGTGTGTGAAAACCTTGTGAGGACTTACAGAAAACGTTTGACCTCTGTCATTGCCAACAAAGGGTATATAACAAAGTATAGTGTTATTGACCAAATACTTATTTTCCACCATAATTTGCAAATAAATTCTTTAAAAATCAGACAATGTGATTTTCTGGATTTTTTTGTTCTCATTCTGTCTCTCATAGTTGAGGTATACCTAGGATGATTACAGGCCTCTCTCATCTTTTTAAGTGGGAGAACTTGCACAATTGGTGGCTGACTAAATACTTTTTTGCCCCACTGTATATGTTATTGTCAATATTGTAATTATATATTGACGGTGATGTTTTATAGTGGTTATAGTTATACTTTTTTCTACCAGTAAATGTCTGCACTTTCACTATCCAACGTGTTTATGATGCGCCAGCGGACGTCATGAATGTGCGTCTGCTGTTATGGGGAAACTATGGATACAGTTTTCTATACAGCGGACTACTAACGTTCATATTTCTCTTTTTGATTATAATACTGATGAACGTTCAAAACAAAGCACTTTGGCAATTTACCACATACGTTTTAAAAAGCTTAATAAGCACCGTAACTTTCATGATATAATTTCTCTGTCATAATCGTTTGTTTCCGTGAACGGCCGACTGTTGTGTGACGGCAAATGCTGCGGCCGCAAGGCATTGTGGGGCAGCATTTTCTCCTCTCCTTTCGGTTAGGGAGGTCCAGTGGTTCCTAAGCTAAAGGAGGTTATAAAGGAAGCTTGAAACCTCCCTGCTCTATCATCTAGAGCAGGGATCACCAACTACATTTGTCCAAGGGCCAAAATGTATCCAATAGACACTATCGCGGGGGGGGAGGGGGGGTACAGGTACTGCATAAAGCTTAGCAGACTCTTCACGCTAACGAAGGATCACTTCTAGGCAGGGTTGGGAGGGTTACTTTGTAAATGTAATCAGTTACTGATTACTGAATACATGCTCTGAAAGTAATCAGAATACAGTTACAGTTCAGGTTACTTTTGGAATACTTTTTCCATAACAGATGGGTATGTTTTGGTAAATAGACACTTGTTTTACTGTTTTAATGGCTTATCAAGAACTCAAACACAACATCTTGGTGTCATTCTGGACAGCTCCCTCTCATCTGCACCCCACATAAAAAACATCACCCGGACTGCATTCTCCTACTGTAAACCTTTCCTTAGAATATGTTATGAATTGTAAGGTGTTCTTGGGTGCTTTGAAAGGCGCCCCTAAATAGAATGAATTATCATTATTATTTATTATTATTATCTGAAACGACGGAATAACTTTTAAAACTTTTTCCAGTCACTTGCCCCATGCATTCAGCAGCAGCAGGCCATTCACTTTGATTTGATCCCGTTATAAATGTCATAATTTCGACAATAAAGAAATGCTACATCAACGTTATCTTGCACATTTTATCTAACCATCTCCGTTTCTAACTTTCAATATATTTTAAAAGAGATCTCTCTCTCTCATCTGCGTGCGGGGGGCGGGGCCTCACAGACACGCTGCATCTCTCTCGCTCACAGACACACTGCAGCACTGTGCAGTGTGCACACAGTTCTGCCGGTAATGAATATTACATTTTGTGAGGAAACTTTTCCACCAATAATTCCAATAAGTATTCCAAAATGTATTCACTTCAGGTTTACGAAAGTGACTGTAATCAGATTACTCGTTTTTCAAATGTAACGCCAGCTGAATACAGTTAGCCTATTTGATTTTTGTATTCTGATTACGTAACGCCATTACATATATTCCGTTACAACCCAACCCTGCTTCTAGGCTACTGTCCCGCAGCTCCTGCCCCTCTGTTGGACTCTGTCGCAGCGGGGCTGCTGCTGTGGTGCGGAGCACACAAAGCAGACTCTTCACAACGAAGGATCACTTCTTCTTCTTCAAGGAAGGGAAGGTTTCGCAGTACGCAGTCTACTGTCCTGCAGCTGCTGCCTCTCTGTTGGACTCCGGTACTGCACCTTACTCACGAGACGTTGTAAAAAAAAGAATGGGTGGGGGGCGAACGCAGTAACCACTCCGCCAACGCCACAGTCACCCCCGTCGAGCGGGCCGGATGAGAATGTCTGGCAGGCTGGATGTGGCCCGCGGGCCGCCAGTTGGTGGTCACTGATCCAGGTTGCGTTCGGATAGTTTAAAAATCAGCTCCTAAGTTCTAACCCTATCTCCTATTCCTTGACCTCTGAGTGAAACATCACGGGGTTAAGGGATAGTGGATAGGAGAATTCAAAAGGACTTAGGAGAAGAGACTGCAGTACTTTAGAGAATCTGAATGCACTTTCACTATCCGACGTGTTTTTGATGCGCCAGCGGACGTCATGAATGTGCGTCTGCTGCTATGGGGAAACTATGGAAACTACAGTTTTCTATACAGCGGACTACAACATGGATGTTTAATAAGAACGAGGGACTACTATAAACTCATCTAGAGACTCTGCACCGTGCTCTGATGCTGTTGCTTCATGCTTTATGAACGTGGACAACAGAGAAACATATTCTTCATGACCAAAGTTGGAATTGAAATAAAAAAGGAATGTGAAACTTATGCTCGTCACCCTCTCCCTCCGGTCTAAAAAATGATCCCAGTATGATTGTATGAACTATGAAAAGATCTTAAAATCAATACAAATGTATTTATTATAAACGTTAGTCTTTAACATCTATCACTCTGTATATCACCATTCAAACATCTTTTAAAAGTTGAACAAACCCCACACAGCTCAGTGAAATGTTGACTTTATTTGATCATTTCAGTAAAAACTAACGTTCATATTTCTCTTTTTGATTATAATACTGATGAGCGTTCAGAACAAAAGCACTTAACCACCTACGTTTTAAAATGCTTAATAAGCACCGTAACTTTCATGATATCATTTCTCCGTCATAATCGATTGTTTCCGTGAACGGCCGACTGTTGTGTGACGTCAAATGCTGCGGCTGCAAGGCATTGTGGGGCAGCATTTTCTCCTCTCCTTTCGGTTAGGGAGGTCCAGTGGTTCTTAAGCTAAAGTAGGTTATAAAGGAAGTTTGAAACCTCCTTTCCTATCATTCTAGAGAATTCGAACGGCACTTATCATGGCTGCCACTGAGGGATTTCCGGGTCATTTCACTCCGTTAGCAAGGTTCCTAAGCTAAATGGACTATTCAACTGCAGCCCTAGAGAATTGGAACGGCACTTATCATGGCTGCCACTGAGGGACTTCCGGGTCATTTCACACCTTTAGGAAGGTTCCTAAGCTAAATGGACTATTCGACCGCAACCTTGGTGTGAAAGCGCCTAAGGTTGTAACCTCAGCCATTTGATGTTAATATGATCCCATGTGCTCTTTATTTTGCTTAACATTTTAAAATGGCTGTGGTACATATACAGTCCTCTTATGTGGTCCTGTCCTTACATTGTAACCTTTAAGGGTCTGTTTGAAGCAAGTGTTCTGGATAGATAAACCTCTAAATCCATATAATTTGTTCTAGGATTAGACTTTAATTATGAACGCAGACACATTTTTGAAATCATTGCATCAATGCATGCATCCCCTGGATATTATTTTAGAAACTGCTTTCATCGTGACGCGATGTTTCCAGAGAGAACAGCTGTGAGGTCCGTGCAGAAAGCAGAGCAGTGTGTATAATATATATCACTCAGTATAACAGGCCTACTCTCTTTATTTGCTTTAGTAGATATCTACAAACAAAGAGTCGATATTTTTCTAAAACCATTTAGTGCTTCACATAATAAAATACACAACGGCTGTAGCCTGATTATGCTTTAGGAGCTGTAGGTGTGTGTGGTACAGTGTGTAGGTGTGTGTGTGGTACAGTGTGTAGGTGTGTGTGTGGTACAGTGTGTAGGTGTGTGTGTGGTACAGTGTGTAGGTGTGTGTGGTACAGTGTGTAGGTGTGTGTGGTACAGTGTGTAGGTGTGTGTGTGGTACAGTGTGTAGGTGTGTGTGGTACAGTGTGTAGGTGTGTGTGTGTGTGTGGTACAGTGTGTAGGTGTGTGTGTGTGGTACATGTGTGTAGGTGTGTGTGTGGTACAGTGTGTAGGTGTGTGTGTGGTACAGTGTGTAGGTGTGTGTAGGTGTGTGTGTGGTACAGTGTGTAGGTGTGGTGTGGTACAGTGTGTAGGTGTGTGTGTGGTACAGTGTGTAGGTGTGTGTGTGGTACAGTGTGTAGGTGTGTATAGGTGTGTGTGTGGTACAGTGTGTAGGTGTGTGTGTGGTACAGTGTGTAGGTGTGTGTGTGGTACAGTGTGTAGGTGTGTATAGGTGTGTGTGTGGTACAGTGTGTAGGTGTGTGTGTGGTACAGTGTGTAGGTGTGTGTGTGGTACAGTGTGTAGGTGTGTGTGTGGTACAGTGTGTAGGTGTGTGTAGGTGTGTGTGTGGTACAGTGTGTAGGTGTGTGTAGGTGTGTGTGTGTGGTACAGTGTGTAGGTGTGTGTTGTACAGTGCATAGATGCGGCAGACAGACGGGTCTCAGTTGGTTTGGTGTCCTCTGCTTACTTGTAATTCTTGTAAATACAACTTTTGGCCCGTAATTTCAATTCCCCATTTCAGCGACCAGAGAGGGGGGGGGGGGGGGGGGGAGGGATATATCCAGTCTCTGATAGTGTTACGTTATTATGAGAGTGCTCTCATACTTTGTTGTATATATTGTTGTATATATTTATATAAATATATTTGTGTGTGTGTGTCCGCATCTGTAGCCTGTTATTGTCTCATTAGACCGCACTCTCAATGAATTCAAAGTGGGGGAACAATGTTCAGCTGATCTAACAGAGATTATAAAATACAGTGCTATGACAAAACACTTGACAGCTGATGCCACGTAATAATGAACGGACGTCGCTTTAATATGACCGCTCAGAAGAGAGGAGTTCTCATTTCTTTAAACGTCTGCTGCTTCCCCTCCTCTCTCCTCGGTTCCCCTCCTCGGTCCTCTGCTCGCATCTCCTGTGGGCGGGACTAAGTCTCGAGGAGGGGAGTCGAGGAGGGGAAATTTAAGAATTGAGAAGCCTCTAGAGACAGGAATCAATAGACAAGACAGGGGGTGAACACTTTTCAAAATAAAACAGGAAACCAGAGACAGACAAAACACAACACAGACAGACCGTGACACAGAGGGTAATATAGGAAAAATTAAAACAGTGGATTTAGTGAAGTATCAGCCGGGGTAAGACAAGACAAACAACAGGAAATGGACTATAGAAGGACACAAAAGGACACAGGGTACAGTTTATGAAGAAAATGCCAGTTTGAACAGGTGGGTTTTGAGTTGGGTTTTGAATGTTGTTAAGGAATCGGACGTGTAGTTTTATTTTTATTTTTATTTAACCTTTATTTAACCAGATAAAAGCATTGAGATAGAATCTCATTTGCAATGCTGACCTGGCCAAGAAGGCAGCAACGTTACACATAACACAAACATATAAAATACAGAGAACATAACTAAGAAAACAAAAGACAAAAAAGCAGTCACTACATTGTGCACATTAGGACAGTAAGAAAGGTGCACTACTTATTAGTGGCAGGGAGTTCCAGAGTCTGGGAGCCGAGCAGCTGAAAGCTAGAGCACCCATGGTTTTGAGGCGAGAGCTTGGGACGGTGAGAAGTCTTACGGACAAAGAGCGGGGGGTGCGGGAAGGGGTGTACTCCTGAAGGAGGTCGGTGATGTAGATGGGGGCAAGGTTATGGAGAGCTTTATATATGAGTAGAAGGTTTTTGTAGTCAATATGGTAGCGTACAGGAAGCCAGTGTAGCTGAGTGAGAATGGGGGTGATGTGGTCGGATGAGTTGGTGCGTGTGATGATCCGGGCAGCAGAGTTCTGGATTATTTGCAGTCTATTGAGGAGTTTGATGGGAAGGCCAGTCAGAAGCGCATTGCAGTGATCAATCCGGGATGTGACGAATGAGTGGACCAGGATTTCAGTGCTGGGTTGGGACAGAGATGAGCGGAGTCTGGAGATGTTCCGAAGATGGAAGAAGGTGGTGCGGGTGATGTTTTTTATGTGTGGTGCGAATGTGAGGGAGCCGTCCAGAATGACACCGAGGCTTTTCACTTGGGCAGCGAATAGTATGGGAAAGCCGTCGATGATGATGATGTTTGGTGCTGGGATGTTATGTGACTTGGTGAGGGTGGATTTGGAGCCGATGAGCAGGGCCTCAGTTTTGCTACTGTTAAGCTTCAGGAAATTTGTTACTGTTAAGCTTCAGGAAATTCCTGCTCATCCAGCTCCTGATGTCCTCAAGGCAGTGGTGAGGGAGGGATACATTGGCTTAGTATCTTGTTTTTTATGTGTTTGTACGGCGACCTTGAGAGCCTTGAAAGGCGCCTATATAAAATAAATGAATTATTATTATTATACAAGTAAGATAAGGAAACCAATGTGGGTTAATCCTTTAAATAATTTATTTTGTTTAAAATATAAACACCCCTATAAAATAGGGTTACTTTTATTAGGTTTTAAGGCTATTTTGAATCGCTTTAGGCATTTACAGTTGCAAGAAAAAATATGTGAACCCTTTGGAATTACCTGGATTTCTGCATAAGTTGGTCATAAAATGTGTTCAGGGGCCTCATTTATAAAAAGGGATATACGCTCAAAAAATGGCGTATGCCAGTTTCTACGCAATGTTTGCGATTTATAAAATACTAACTTGACGGGAAAACATGCGGTCCTCCACGCAAACTCTAACCCATGCGTACGCACTAAGCACAAAAACGGGAGAGACGAGAAACTGAGACACCGCGTTGGCAGAAGGAAGAATGGAGAGAAATAGGTGGAAATAATACCATAAATAAAATGTTACCTCTCATTTATCATATGAAGAATTCATTTTCAAACATTGATTAAAGCCAATCTTAAAATGATTAAACAAACGCCTGTTTGAGACTCCTCAGAGCACACAAAAACATAACTTGGAGAAATAAATAAATACGGAAATGTTATTTAAAACCACCTCCAATATGTTGTGTTAATGTTATGAAATGTTTTCTCATAAATTATGCAGTTTTGCATTTCTATAGGTTGTACGAGCATGGTTTTATATACTACCATGTTTAATCATGTTTTATGCCGTTTGCTAAGACTTGATAAATCGCTCATAAAACACAGGAGGTATGGAAACTAAGAACACCATATGTGGTAAATTGTACAGCTAATATAACACAACACATTAGTTGTATTTCCTCTAACTGGTGGATATAGAGTTGCTGCGGGGAGGGGGGGGGGGGGTTGAGATGCACAGGCTGCAGTGGAGACGCTGCGCACAGCTGATCGACAGCTGGGACACAAACCACCAAATACGAAAACATAATTCAGATCCAGTCGTCATGACTCCACTCCGGAGGGATTCCCCGATCATTTCTTACAGTCTCATCAAGGGGGGGTCTCCTGTTCCCGGTACAAACACACCGCCTGAGGAAGGCTATGTGTATTTTTTTTGTCATTAACCTTTTTCGGACCACTTATTTATTTATTTTGGTGACGATCCGACCTCCATGCTGCTACTCTGGTTCAAACGGCATCCACCAAACAATATGATTTATCTCGACCTCCCCAAAATAACCAAAATCTGACACGGTGTGAGATGTCTTTTTTAGCTGTTCTGTCGTCATTTCCTGCTATCTTCTTAGCCAGACTAAGTCAGTCAAAATGAATGAATGGGCGTTTCTTTGACTATTTATAGGCAAATATGGGCGTTACGTGAAGCCCGCAAAAGCTGCACCGCATTTCGAGTCGCTTGTGATTTATAAAGGGAAACCGGCGTAGGAAGTGCTGTACGCACTTTCCTCGCCGGTACGCAATGTTTGGTGAATCGGAAAATGTCGGAAAATTTCTGTACCTATTTTTTGGATTTCTACTACCTAAGCAACCTTCCCACGTGAATCCTACGCACGGCGTTATAAATGAGGCCCCTGATCTTCATCTAAGTCACAACAATAGACAAACACAGTCTGCTTAAACTAATACCACACAAACAATTATATGTGTTGATGTTTTTATTGAACACACCATGTAAACATTCACAGTGCAGGCCAGGGTGGAAAAAGTATGTGAACCCCTAGGCTAAAGACTTCTTCAAGAGCTAATTGGAGTCAGGAGTCAGCCAACCTGGAGTCCAATCAATGAGACGAGATTGGAGGTGTTGGTTAAAGCTGCCCTGCCCTATAAAAAATACACACCAGTTTTGAATTTGCTATTCATAAGAAGCATTGCCAGATGTGAACCATGCCTCGCACAAAAGAGCTCTCAGAAGGCCTACGATTAAGAATTGTTGACTTGCATAAAGCTGGAAAGGGTTACAAAAGTATCTCTAAAAGCCTTGATGTTCATCAGTCCACGGTAAGACAAATTGTCTATAAATGGAGAAAGTTCAGCACTGTTGCTACTCTCCCTAGTAGGGATGTTAAGATTCACCGATTCGCATCAGTGCACCGGCATAAACGTTCAAGATGCGAGTGCACCGGTTGAAAGAGTGCACATCGGCTACAGTTTGGGTTGAACTCGCAATGCATTGATTGTCGCGTCTCTTTGCATCGGTAAAAACCGGTTAAAACCGATTCATTCATATATATATAATATTATCCACTCATCCACTCGTGTCAGCACTCTGCAGAGACGATCTTTGATCCACCACTACTGTGCCCGAGAGCCGCGTGCACGCGTTACAGTTATCAACAAGCATGGAAGTCGAGGAGAAAGACAGCACACCGAAAAATAAATATAAATCAAACGTTTGGCAACACTTCGGATTCTTCAAAAATGACAGACAACTTGATAAATCACAAGCAATTTGCAAACAATGCCGTGCCGCCATAAAATACACGAGCAGTACCACGAATATAGCGACGCACCTAAAGAGGCGACATGGGGTGAATATTACGTCTGCGGCTGTCTCCCTATCCTCCTCGGATTCAGCTGAAGCTAACCCGGCTATCCCTGGCGGCAGCAAGACTCGTGAGCAGCAGCATATCACAACTTTTTTTCATGCTCCGCTGGCTAACAGTTCTACCCGCTTCAAGGCAATAACTGACGCCATCGCCTTCTTTATCTGTAAAGATATCCAGCCGTACAGTGTCACGGAGAATGAGGGCTTCCTACACCTCCTCCACATTTTGGAGCCCAGGTACCACGTACCAAATAGGAGGTTCTTTACCGAGAAACAAATCCCTGCTCTTTATGACAAAGTGAGAAGAGAGTTAGTTGACTCGCTGAGCAATGCCCAAAGAGTTGCAATTACAGTTGATGGCTGGACGTCTTGCGCCACTGACTCATATGTCACGGTCACAGCACACTATATTGATGACGAGTGGGTATTGCAAAACCATGTTCTGCAGACCAGAGTGTTCAACGAGGCCCACACAGGAAATAATCTAGCAATGTTACTGCAAGAAGTTGAAGACAAGAATCCAGCGTTGGTCACAGATAATGCTAGAAACATGATACTGGCTGGAGTTGGTGCACAGATGGAGCCACATGTGCGATGCATCGCGCACACACTAAACCTGGCCTCCCAAAAAGCCCTGAAGGTGGACAGGGTGTCAGAGCTTCTGGTGAAAATGAGGAAGGTGGTGACTTATTTCCACAAAAGCCCAAAAGCAACTGAAGTTCTCCGTGAAATGCAGATCCAGTTACACCTACCTCACCACAAGCTAGTGCATGATGTTTCCACAAGGTGGAACAGTTCCCTGGACATGTTGGAGCGTTTTTGGGAACAGCAGCCTGCTGTGTTGAACACCCTGCTGTCAAAGAAGATAAGGAGGGGAGAAGCCATGGCCAACCTGACAGAGGATGACATGACATTAATCCCAGAGGTCATCAAATTGATGAAAGTTGCAACTACACTCCTCAGTGAGGAAAAAAACCCCACCATCTCAATGATCTCCCCAATCCAGACCAAACTGCAGAGGCAGTTCCAGCCAGATGAGAGCGATCATATGGTCATTTCCCAGATGAAGGAACGATTCAGACTGGACTTTGATGGTCGCTACACATATCTCCAAGACCTCCTCCACTACGCCTCAGCACTGGATCCCCACTTCAAAGACCTGGCTTTCCTGAATGACAATGAAACTAAGGACATGATATTCATGAAGAGAGCAGAGGTGGTGAAGATGGATGGAGAGTAGGGGTGTAACGGTTCACAGAAGTCACGGTTCGGTTCATACCTCGGTTTGGGGGTCACGGTTCGGTACGGTTTCGGTACAACAAGGAAAAGCAAAAAAAGTCCCAAATGCATAATTTTTTTTTGCTGTTATTTATTTTTAACAGTCGTGCAAGTTTTGGTATGAAAATAAGGAACTCTAACATTTGGAATCATTAACTGTATTACACAGTTAAAAACAAACCACAAACAGTAACACTTAGATGGCCATATTATAATGGCTGATGGCTGAACATATTAAAATAAATAATAAGAAAGTGTTTGAATCACAATAAATAAAAGGCAATACAGAACTGTATAACATCTCCTGATGTCAACATATAAAATAAATACAATGATAAATATAAAACAAAATAAAATCTGTACCTTTAGGAGCAATGTCTAACATGTGTAATTAACTTGTGAGTGTGTGAGGCCATTATGCCTAAATAAAGGTACTCAAGCGTTACTCTATTTTCAAGTTTGCCGTCGAGGAAACCCTCTCGCTGGGGACTGAGACTGACTCGGATGTGATTGAGCATGTTTGACGTGTTACCACTAGCATACCGCACCGCTGTCGGACAACGCCGACACACCGTCCTCGTCCGATCCACAACTCGCACCCCATCATTGTTGTAGTACACAGGGAACCCGAAATGTTCCCACACACCTGATTTAAAAGAAGCAGGTGGGTCTTCTAGCTCCTGTGTGTTGTGTGAACTCGCCATAGCTACTAACTTTTCTTCTTCCTGTATTGTGTTCGTTTTTTTGTGTTTTGTTCTTGTTCTTCATTTGTTATTTACGGGCGGCTGGCTTTTAGGCGCAATACCGCCCCCTGGATTATATATAGTGTAATACTGCCCTGAGTGACAGACTTTTTTCACACTCGTAAAAAAAGGCGTATTCGCCATGTGACTGCATGTGCCGAACCGTGACGGTACGGGACGAATACGGATACCGTTACACCCCTAATGGACAGGTAAGAATATACTACTCAATATATTGTAGCTAGTGTCTGTCTCACTTTCACTGTTATTTACCTGTGGTTTACTTAACTGACGCTTATGTTTAGTTTAAGGAAATCTAATAGCTCATCTGTGCTGATTATTGTCAGGCAGGGGATGGTGATACACTTATTGAGGACCAGGCAGCTGAAACAGAAGGTGGCCGGAGCCCCCACAGAGAGGAAGAAGAGACAGGTTTTTTTTTAATAGGAACTGTGCCAAAAATTATAAAAGTGTATTGATTTGAAAATGGGTGTATACTATAGTATGTCATCATTTTTGTAATCTAAATCTAAAAATCCTCTCTTCTCTTCTTTTCCACTCCCTAGATGATGTCCCTCCCATGAAGAAGACGGCCTTGGACCAGATGTTTGGTGATTTCCTCCCTGCAAGATCACCAGTAAAGAAGACCACAAAGGAGAGAGCTAAGGAGGAAATCTTAAAGTACAGGGAGAGGTATGCTTTAGGTTTGAGTGGTGATGTGTTGCAGTGGTGGAAAAAACAAGTGGATCTTCCACTGCTCTCTACATTGGCAAAGAGCTACCTGTCCATCCCTGCAACAAGTGTACCCTCTGAACGAGTGTTTAGTACAGCCGGTGACATAGTGACAGCAAAGCGCAGCTTGCTTCATCCTGATCATGTTGATCAACTTATATTCCTTAAGAAAAACCTGCAAGCCAGACATATGAGTTAAAGGTGAGGTAAGTTTGAAAAACCAGCTCGAGATACACTTTTTGTTATATTCCATGGAATGCTCTTAACATCCCGATAGCAATGAATATCTTAAGTGCTTTGACAAAAAATCCATGAAAAAATGTCTTCAGTACTTCAATGATTCGCCAGCAACAGGCGGCCACTTTCACCAGTCTGCTGACGTCATGTGGGCGTTCATGTGTGTTGGAGGAGATGCTCTGTAAGGAAGTCTAAAGGAAGGGGCGGATTCTTTTCGGCTGTGTACTTTCAAATTGTAGTGCACTCGAGCCGGTTTCTGAAACTTACCTACCCCACCTTTAAGCTCAGTGAGGTGTTATGTCATTGAGAGTGTTTTTTATTTTCACAGCAGCCTGTGACTGCCAATAATAGTTGAAATGTTATTAAGACCTATTTTTGAAAGGTTATTTGTATCCTTTATATGTTCATAATAGAAACCGCTGCTTTCTGCTCACTGGTGAGTTAGCCTACTGAATGAGTGTTAGGTGCATCAGTCTGGCAGTTGTATGGCCATTGCTATATGGTAATTGTTTTTTGCACATTGTTAATGCTGGTCAATAAGGAATAAAACAAAATCCTCTTTCGTACCATATTGAATTGTATCATTATTTTGCACCGTGTTGAATCGCATCGTATCGCATAATGTTGAATCAAATCGTATCGAACTGTATCACAACAGGGGTGAATCGTATCGTATCGCCTGGTGTTTCAAATGTATCGTTAATGTATCGTATCGTGGCAACGTATCGAGATGCGCATCGCATCGGCCTCAGTGATGGAGATGCACATCCCTACTCCCTAGGAGTGGCCGTCCTGTAAAGATGACTGCAAGAGCACAGCGCAGAATGCTCAATGAGGTGAAGAAGAATCCTAGAGTGTCAGCTAGAGACTTAAAGAAATCTCTGGCACATGCTAACATCTCTGTTGACGAATCTACAATACGTAAAACACTGAACAAGAATGGAGTTCATGGGAGGACACCACGGAGGAAGCCACTGCTGTCCAGAAACAACATTGCTGCACGTTTGAAGTTTGCAAAAGAGCACCTGGATGTTCCACAGCACTACTGGCAAAATATTCTGTGGACAGATGAAACCAAAGTTGAGTTGTTTAGAAGGAACACACAACGCTATGTGTGGAGAATCCAAAGGGTTCACATACTTTTTCTTGCAACTGTAGATCATCATTGTTCTTGTTCACACTGGCCTCCTGAAGTGATTTTAATGGGAGTGTCAAAATACATATTCTCCATTCTGCGTAAATATATTGTATATTGTGTCATGCAAGGATTTTTATTTAGAGTTTACCATATCTGGTAGCTATTTTGAAAAGATGGTCTTATTACAAAGTTCCCTCTTTTTGTTGCTTAGCTCAGCATGGAAACTATTGAAATATAAAGAACATCATTTGCACTGAGACTTAAGAAGATACTCCCATGAGAGACAGTTTAAGCTAATAGAGAAACAATTTGAATGTTTCTATCCACACCCTGGACAAATCTATAATATTGATCCATTGGAGTGTTTTACATTTCCTGTTTAGTTATGTAGCAGTTCAAACCATCAATAATTGACAGTAAAAGCATATCAGAAAGACTATAAAGAACAGGCTGGAGTTTTGTATAGTTTGGCACTGTATTTGGTAAACTGGGAAAATACCCCAAAGTTCAATGTAGTAAATGAACAGGATGTAAACAGGAGAGCTGTTAGAGAAGGCGATGTTAGCACCTTAGATTCTGTTGAATACATCTGACCAAATCTTTGTGTCTGATGGGTCTGGGTGTGTCTGGGTGTGTGTGCATTGCAGAGACAGTGTACAGTGTATACAGAAGCAAATGGAAGCTAGAAAACCATTAAGCAATAACTCCATTACCAGCTTCATATTTCACCATCTTTAATACCAAATAAACCAGCTGCAGTGGTTGCACTGCGTTAGAAACTTTCCTAAAAACAATTTGGTTCAGCCAAATGCTGTGGCTGACTCAAAGTCTCTGTGATGCTTATACTTTAGAATAAATTAAATAGAAACTTGATGCCATTACCACAAACTACAACATTCTGATTTATTTATTGGGAGAAAAACGCTTTTCTGTGTATGGCTCACACTAACCAATAGTGATGGGAATTCCGGCTCTTCTTTGTGAGCCGGATCATTTGGCTCGGCTCACCAAGAAGAGCCGGCTCTTTCGGCTCCCAAACGGCTCTTCAGTTTACCACATATACTTTTTATAATTTAATCAAATGTAGCCCTATTTTGACTAATGATTTATATGTGTACACATATACCACTTAAATTATTCAATACATCCTTTGTACTGAAGTATTCAAAAGTAAAAATGACATGTTTAATATAAATGATTTGCTGTGGCCAAATGTTTTCATTGCATTTACAGACCCTTGTAACTCTCTGATACCACCCAATGAATGCACTGACTTGCTTGTAGAACCACGCTACACAAAGCAGATAGCAACACCTATAAAAACTTAAAGAGCCTGTGACAGCATCCCAACAACTGTTGTGCAATGAAATATTGGGCTACTAGTCATCTCGAACCGTCAAGTTTAAAAAAGAAGGTGCGATACCGTTCCGATAAATATCAATAATTTCGAACATCGCGGGGAAATTCCTTCGACTCATTTTTAAGTTTTGGGGGAAGCCGGAAGTGACGTCAATGCGGGAACGCTTCACTGTGCGGCGAGAGAGCCAAACACGGACAACGTGTGTTGTCATGCGTAGAAATTGTGAATTACTGAGTTTAGGCACGTTAATAACGTTTTAATGAAGTTGACTACAGTATATTCATATTTGTCAGTGTTTTCATGTAAATTCGGCGAACATAAACATAAATGATCGTGGTGAAGATGATGATTAAATTAGGATTAAAAATCGGTAGTGAGAGCTGCTGAATTTCCTCCCGTAGGATGTGATATAAAAACAAATTGATTTTTTTTGTAGTTGTAAACTCAAGTGGATGAAACTACATTTATTAGTGCTTTCATGTCAATTCGGCGAACATTAAATGATCGTGAGGATGATGATTAAAAATCGTTTGTTTGAGCCGGTCTGCATTTCCTGATGAGAAAACAAACCGATGCTTTCTGTAGTTGTAGTATACCAACATGGATTAAACGTGTGTTTTTTTACCACAATGTTGGGAAATTAATGGATAAAATGCACGGATTATTATTATTATTATTCCCACTCCGATCGGGACTCTCGGTCCACCGTTTCCCCGCAGCGAGGCTCCCCCCGTTGACAGTTTACGTGGGCTGGGTGCAGTGGCGGACTGGCCATCGGGAGAAATCCCGATGGGCCGGTACCGAAGTGGGCCGGTCGGATAAGTCACTAGCATCCATCCCACACTCCCCCCGTTGACAATTTACTAGCGGTACCGAAGTGGGCCGGTCGAGAGTCCCGGGATGATTTTTAGTCCCATTCCACCACTGGCTACATGACCGTATGATCGCCCATATTGACGCACCTAATTCCTAAACTTCTAACAGATACAACATAAACCGATCCTTCAGCCTCATATGAGCTCTCAGACACGTTCAAAATTAAACTGTCATCGCTGTCTGAGCTTGCTGCTGTGTGCGCCATCGTGCGTTTACATGCAGATGCTGGGATCTTGAACGGTGCAGCTGGAGCGCTGTGCCCGCAATGACGTCACACATCATTTGGCGGGACTTGAAGAATCCCAGAGAAGATCCAGAAAATCGTCAACATTGAAACGCAGATTAGTGGTTATCAAAGTACAATATCCAAAATCAGTTCAGTAACAGTTTTCAAGGGGACAATATTTACTCAAATTGATGGGTTTGGATCAGGGGTCGGCAACCTTTTTGATATGAAGTGCCATTTAAAAAAAAAAAATGTATCAGCGTGCCAAAGATCGAGAATGATCAAGGGGGGGGGGGGGGGGGTTTAGGAGCTTGACGCTCGTCAACTATCAGCAGGAGGGCGGGGGAGCCTCGCTGCGGGGAGGCAGTGTGTGGACCTGTCAGCGCAACTTACATGATGTCGAATTTAACAAACACATTTAAATAATTGGTTTAAACGGCATAATAATAAGGACGATTGTCCGTTCTGTGATTCTCCAGAACACACATGTTATGATATTAGGGTCACGCAGAGTGAGATGAGATCGCTGTCCCTTTAAGAGAGAGGGGTGTGGCTTGTGCATGTGTGTTTGTGGATGGTAGAGCGACAGTGAGGGAACGTGTGTATGTTTCTGGAAGTGAAACGAGGCAGCAGAAAAACAGAGTTCTGTGATGTATTTTGTGAAACAGAAGAACAACTAAATAAATGCAACGGCCTCCCAAGAAGAGCTCGCCTCTCTCCAGTCATTTAAGCTAAAGTGGGTTATTGAACCTGAAGCTTGTTGCTTCTGCCCTCCTCGACTACGGTCTGGGAGCCGACAGGAAAGTTCAACACACAGATGGCCAGTCCGCCCCTTTGTAGCATATTATTTCGATGAGAGATGAGCAGATCGCCACTGGGCTTTCAACTAAATACACAGCCACGCAAAAACTGCGGCATTTGTACAGCTCCTTATGGGTAGGCTACTGCAATTAGTGAAGTGGTTTCCTCTGTGGTGAAACGATCAGCACTGCACCACGGAGTGAGTGGCAGAAAGTCACCGGGAGATAAAGAGAGCGGGGCTGCGTTGCGTGCATGGCTTCCTTCTGCGGGTAACGGGGAGACGCGCTCTGGCGGCGGTCTCGTTCAGGATCCGAAAATACAATTTATTATATTTTTGCACACTTATTACACTTATTCCTAGTGTGCCACTGGTTACGGTGCCGCGTGCCAATGCTGGCACGCGTGCCAGGGGTTGCCGACCCCTGGTTTGGATTAGGGGTGCAACAACTAATCGACTTAATCGATTAAAATCGATTACCAAATTAGTTGCCAACTAATTCAGTCGTCGATTCGTTGGTGACGTCATCACGTGTGTTTTACGTGCCGTTAAGCTCCAACGTTATTGGTCTTTTTATCGGTACCGGAGACATTTAAAAAATACATGTCATGTATTATTGCTACATAAGCATTATATCACAGTCTTAGTGTCGCCAACTCGTTTCTAATATGCAAAAAGACAAATGCGTCTATGATGTATTTTCGATCACACGAGATCTCTCTCCCCCATCTGTGTGCGAGGGGGCGGGGCAGTTTACACACAAGCAGCTGCTACATGCAGCAACACACTGCGTATGGGGGTTATTCCCTATCTTTATTCAAGAGCGTGGTATTTAAATTTGAGAGGATACTTTATTGATTTCTTTCCCTCAAACCCTGTCCTCACACTCAAATAGTGCCTGCTTGCACTTAGATTTGCTCTGCTTCTGCTCAAACGGTACGCTTGCACTCAGATATATTGCTGCTTAAAGATTTGTTCTGCTCAGGTTTATTCTGTGCGCGCTCGAAACTTTTGTGCAACAATCCTGTCAAAATCCCTCAACCAATAGGAGGCCAGGTGTCCTTGCGGGTGTGTTCGCTTTACTTATTACAGCGTCCCGTAAGGGCGGTTACTCTCTGGTTTAACTCCCGCCCTCCACGGCTTTATAACATAGCATGTACTGCACTTGTTTGATTTACAACAAGCACAGTTAGTATATGTTTATAAAACGGACAAGTCAAATCAAGCAATCTGATGTTTCTTAGCCGTGATATAATGAGCGTATATCCAGGGAATAGTTGTTGTTACTTTTCACAAATCAGTATCCCTCCGCGTCTGAGAACCGTTACAACTGTTACATTACGTCCGCCACGAAACTAATTAACTAACTAAGCTTAAGATGGAAACATTTAAGGTTAACTTCGACCTCCGGGGTGGGCTTACTATGGAGGAGTGGATTGAGAAGTGCCTATCTCCAGAAAAAAAAAAAACGATTTTATTTTATTCCCGGCCCGGGCTGATTTCTTGTTCCAGTCCGCCACTGAACGTAGCTATTATGTAAGGTAGTTGTAAATCAAACAAGTGCAGTACATGATATGAGTGATAACACGTGTTATAAGGGCTATTTTGCACAATAGGTGTGCCTTGAGATTTTTACTTGTCCTTTGGTGTGCCTTGGGCACAAAAAGTTTGGGAACCACTGGGTTAAACTTTGACCGTCTCGATGCTCGTTGCCAAAAGTGCAATAAGAGTTTAGCATGTCAGGGCGGTAACACGAGCAATTTGTCTAAACATTTATCAAAAGTGCTCCACATCCAGACGGAGGAATGCACCGGGTTCCACTGTCTCTCTAGCAGCTCTGTAGCCCCATCCACGAGTAACGTTTCCACGTCAGGTGTTCTGTATGCTAGCAGCAACACACGGAGTTAACTACATTATACAAGCATGGGTTAATGATTAGAGGTAACCAAGTTATTTATTTAGTTAAAGTTTCAGCTATTCTGTTAACAGTTCTGTCATCACATTATTTAATACGATTTGTTAAAACATTGTTGTTTCTTTTGATGTGAAATATTATGTATTTAATTTAAATAAAAAGCAATCTTAATTTTGTTCAAAATGTGTTTCGTTAATTTAATAATATGTATTTTTGAATCAAGTATTCATCTTTGTTGTCTTCATTGTTAATTTCCACATGCCTAAAACAACCTCAAGCTAAATCTAAAAGTGTATGGCTAAATAAGAGCGTTTGAGAAATTGTGCAAGGCATACAGTAATAGTCCGAATAGTCGATTAATCGTTTCATTAATCGATAGATTAATCGATTATCAAATTAGTCGTTTGTTGCAGCCCTAGTTTGGATGATGGGGGAAACTCATGTCACAGGCTCTTTAAGCATAGACATTTAAAAAAAGGGGCTGCTGTATCGACATTTTCAAATTATATTTAAAGAAAAGGCCCTGACAAAACAGCAGGGCTCTATTTCAGTATTAACTATAGAAAAAAAGACAGCAGCAGCTGACATCAAATCTTTGCTGAGCCTAAGGATAATCATCAATAAATAACATAGTGAAAATAAATGCATTGCAATGCTCAAAACAGCAGCATCCAACCGTCTCTAATCCTTGGATATTACATGTCACTGCATGCATGCACGGAGCAGCTGTGGCGCGGAGATCATCATATCATTCTGTCTTGTATTACATTCTGTCTTGTATTCTGTCTTGTATTTTAAAAAATTACCGCGAACGAGCCGGCTCCCGTCGTTCACTTAAAAGAGCCGGCTCTTTGAGCGACACATCACTACTAACCACCCAGCAAATGTTTTAAAGATAATATTGTTTCTGCTTGGGAAAAACATGGAAGATACGAGAGTATCCTGTATTAAAGTGTGACACAGGATTCACATCAGAGATCACATTATCTGTTTACAGATTCTGGAGGGAACTACTGTAACTGTGTTAAAGTTTTCTAAAGACTTTAGTTACTTCATATGGAGTTGTGGGAAGTCTAATAACATGTGTTGGTCAGGTCTGAGGTATGGGTCTCAAGATTTCAATTACAAATCGAAAATCGATTAAAAATGAGTTTTCAATTATCAAAATCAGGATCAGTGAGTCTCCAAGTATTTATTTTTCTCAAACCTGACACGTCCAAAGAAAACATTTTGAGTGATGTGAGGTTACTGAAAGAGTCACCTGTGACTCACAGGTGACTCTTTCTTTCGGCCCAATTTAACCCCTGCCTGTGAGACCCCCACAACTGTGAGACCCCCACCTGTGAAACTCCCCACCTGTGAGACCCCCCACCTGTGAAACTCCCCACCTGTGAGACCCCCCACCTGTGAGACCCCCCACCTGTGAGACCCCCACCTGTCAGCCAAAGGAGATGGCTTTAACTATGGATGACTTTAAGCCTCAATATGATTTCATCTGTTGGGCTGTATAAAGATTCAATGCCAGGACAGCAGCATTTCACCTTTGGAACTAGGCTTAAGTGGCAACATCCTTTAGAGGAGCCTTTCAGGAAATAAACAGTTTCTTTTTTGCAGAGGTTTCTTAAGGTCATTGGCTGGAACAGTGGACAGTACACCCTTCATCTACATTCTACATCACCAACCTCAGGAACACTGTATAAGCCATCAATGTGTACTTAACAAAGTGACCATGCTACTGAAGAGATGAGTCTTTGTAAAACAGGACTCAACAGCTCCTTGAGTCAAATGGAAATTAATGATGGAAGAAAAGTAAATATATGACTTAATGATAAACTTATTTATTGCTCAGGTATGTTGGAAACCTTTGAGTATAGTGATAACCTTTTGCTGCTGTGCACATCCACTCATACCTTCCACATGACGAGCTCCAAAAATATACAATTAACATAAACAATTAAGAAGAATATTTTAATCCTTTTCCATATTACGGTAACACAGACACATTTGAAGTTAAACATGGTGGTCACTCCCTCAAAAGCCTGGATGAATTTGTACTACAGGATGATGATCTATATTTATTAAAATCTAGCATTTGTTCCAGCAAAAGACCACTGAATCAAAACACTCACCACATCTGTGTTGACTAGGGGTGTAACGGTATCCGTATTCGTCCCGTACCGTCACGGTTCGGACGTCACAGTTCGGCACATGCAGTCACACGGTGAATACGCCTTTTTTTATGAGTGGGAAAAAAGTCTGTCACTCAGGGCAGTATTACACTATATATAATCCAGGGGGCGGTATTGCGCCTAAAAGCCAGCTGCCCGTAAATAACAAATGAAGAACAAGAACAAAACACAACAAAACGAACACAATACATGAAGAAGAACAGTTAGTAGCTATGGCGAGTTCACACAACACACAGGAGCTAGTGACCCACCTGCTTCTTTTAAATCAGCTGTGTGGGAACATTTCGGGTTCCCTGTGGACTACAACAATGATGGGGTGCGAGTTGTGGATCGGACGAGGACGGTGTGTCGGCGTTGTTCGACAGCGGTGCGGTATGCTCGTGGTAACACGTCAAACATGCTCAATCACATCCGAGTCAGTCTCAGTCCCAGCGAGAGGGTCTGGGTCAGATCTGCCCTCACTACTGACAACGTAGACAAACTCATCTTTTGAAGACAAACTTGAAAATGGAGTAAAGCTTGAGCACCTTTATTTAGGCATAATGGCCTCACACACTCACAAGTTAATTACACATGTTAGACATTGCTCCTAAAAGGTACACATTTTGTTTTGTTTTATATTTATCATTGTATTTATTTTATATTTTGACATCAGGAGATGTTATACAGTTCTGTATTGCCTTTTATTGAAACACTTTCTTATTATTTAATTTAATATTTTCAAGACATTATTTTTAGTTGTACAGCTTATTTAACCTTTTTGTTTGACATCAGCCATTCTAAATAATATGGCCATCTGAGTGTGTGTGTTACTGTTTGTGGTTTGTTTGTAACTGTGTAATACAGTTAATGATTCCAAATGTTAGAGTTCCTTATTTTCATACTAAAACTTGCACGACTGTTAAAAAAAAATGCTTTTGGGACTTTCTTTTGCTTTTCCTTGTTGTACCGAACCCGTACCGAACCGTGACCCCCAAACCGAGGTATGAACCGAAACGTGACTTCTGTGAACCGTTACACCCCTAGTGTTGACACATATTTTATAAAATATTTCCGTCCGTTTTTATTCAACCACACATATGAGAATAACCGAAGTATGAAACAAATGTAATTGCCTTGCTCTGTCACTACTACAGAGACATGTTGTTCTCTGGTTCAAATATTTGTTCAAGGAGCAAACACACCATGTACACACACAACACACAACACACAACACACACACACACACAATGAAAACCAACAATGTACACACACACAAACAACACTGTTCCTGAGATCAAATACATTTATTTTGCTATTCGCTACTTGTCCTCTCTGTTAATGCATGTTCTCCATTCTACATTCATTTCATTTCAAACCTTTATTTATACAGATAAATCCCATTGAGATCATTGATCTCTTTTTCAAGGGAGACCTGCTCAAGTAGTTCCACATGAAACATAAAAACATAAATAGAACAACAAAAGGACATCAGACATCATTTACATAATTATCCACATAAACAGGTACCAATAGCTTCCGATTGACTAGCATCCAACCGAGCTTTAAAAACATTTAGTGGCACCAGATTGTTCAGTTTCCATTTAATTTGCAGACTATTCCAAGACAGAGGAGCTGCACATCTAAAAGCTGTCTTCCCTAAGACAGTCCTAGCAGTTGGCACATTTAATAAAACCACAGCATGCGATCTCAGGCAGTAGCCACTTACAATTCGCCGTGAGATCAGGGAGCAGATATAAGATGGAAGTTTCCCTAACATGGCTTTGTATATAAAAATGTACCAGTGACTGAACCTCCGTACAGTTGGTGAAAGCAAACCAGCCCTTGCATACAGGATACAGTGATGGGTTAATGCTTTACAGTTAGTCACAAATCTCAGTGCGCTGTGATACGCAGCATCTAACTTGACCAGGCAATTGGCAGATGCATTCATATACATCAAATCACCATAGTCCAGCACAGGTAAAAAGGTCACAGTGACTAGCCTTTTCCTGGCCTCAAGCGAGAAACAGGACTTGTTCCTGTAGAAGAAACCTAGCCTAACCCTCAGTTTTTTAAGCAGGTTATTGACATGAAGTTTAAAAGTGAGACAATCATCAAGCCAGATACCAAGGTATTTGTAACAGGTAACCACTTCAAGTTTTATTCCTTGTGTAGTTACAATATCTAAAACAGGCTCTGGTGTCTTTTTAGCTTTAGAAAAGAGCATTACCTTGGTTTTCTCAACATTTAAAAGAAGCTTTAGTTCAGAGAGCTGAGTCTGAATAATGTTAAAAACAGCCTGTAATTTAACACCAGCCTCCTTAATGGAGGGGCCTGCACAGTACATAACGGTATCGTCCGCATACAAATGTAAAGTAGCTTCATCCACATTTTCACCTAAACTGTTGATGTAGATGGAGAATAAAAGTGGACCTAAAACAGAACCTTGAGGAACACCATTAGCAATGTTCAACCACTCAGAAGACAGCCCATCAAAATGAACACATTGGGACCTTTCAGAGAGGTAGTTTACAAACCACCCTCCTGCATGGCTGGACATGCCTATACTGGCTAGCCTCTGCTTTAAAATGTGATGATCAACGGTGTCAAACGCTTTTGAAAGGTCAATAAATAGAGCTGCACAACTCTGCTTATTATCTAAAATACTCGCCATATCATTCACCACTTTCATTGTGGCAGTGATGGTGCTATGTTGTTTTCTGAAACCTGACTGATGTTTAGACAGGATGTCATTTGTACATAAAAACACCTTTACCTGTTCACTCACTAAGCGTTCAAGAACCTTAGTCAGAACTGACAACTGTAGTTATTTAATAAGGTGGCCTCCCCACCCTTTAGTAGAGGCAGGACATATGCTGACTTCCACAATTTTGGAATTGTGTTTGAGCTGAGGGAGAGGTTAAAAAGAGTAGTGAGAGGTGGAGCAATAAAATCTGCAGCTATCTTTAAAAAGAAAGGTTCTACGTTGTCCGGGCCAGCCGGTTTCTTAGGATCTAACTTGGTTAAAGCTTCACGAACAACATCAACAGTAAAAGGGGTAAAACTAAAAGGGTTTTCCAACACACGTTTTTCAGAGTCACATACTGTAGTGTTCACAGAAGCAGAGTTAGTGACAGAATCAAATAGAGAACCACAGGACACAAAATGCTCATTAAAGCAGTTTAGCATAGTAGCCCTGTCCGATATAGAGCCAGATGCTGTGGTAATGCACGGAGGTAGCTCATTACGGATATCGCCGGTGGATAACGATTTAATGGCTTTCCAAAATGTTCCAGGATTATTCAGATTCTTTGTGGTTACTGACAGATAGTACTTTGATTTAGCACTTTTGATTTGCGATGTGAAGCTATTCCTTAGCTGCCTAAAACGCAGCCATTCTACCTCTGAGGCTGATGTCCTAGCCTTTGCCCAGGCCTTGTTTCTATCATGAAGGAGACTGGACAGATTAGCAGAAAACCAAGGATTGTCTCGTCCCTTTACTCTAAATTTACGCAGGGGTGCATGTCTATCAATGATCTCCATAAAACCAAGATAAAAATAAGACCAATGCGGTTTCTACATCAGCACACAGATCGATTTTACCACAATCAAAATCAAACAGATCATGCACAAAACCCTGCTCCACAATATGTTTTTTGTCTCTCTTAATGATAATGCGAGGTTTAACCTTTTGGACCTTAGTGTCCCTAATTGTGGCTACAACACAGTGATCACTCAGATCATTTGCAAATACTCCCACAGATGAATATTTATGGGGAACATTAGTTAGAATGAGATCAATTAGGGAGGATTTATTAGGGGACTTAATGTTAGGGCGAGTAGGACTGTCAACAATCTGAGTAACATTTAAAGAGATACAAAGGTTTTTAAAATCCTCTGACACTGCAGTTAACCAGTCCCAGTTAAAATCTCCAAGTAGCACTATTTCCTTGTAGTCTAGTTGTGATAAAAGATTTGCTAGTGAAGACAAGGAGTCTTTGACAGCTGAGGGGGGTCTGTAAAAACTCACTACCATGACCTGTTGACCCTTTGCCACTTCTATATTTTTGGCTAAAAATTCAAATTGCTTACTGATCGATTTGGAAACTAATGTGGTTACACTGAACTTATTCTTAACAAATGGCAACGGCACTAACTTTATTAGGCCGGTCGGTACAATACACATTAAAACCATTTAAGGCAATGTCAGAGGCCAAAATAGATTTGTTTAGCCATGTTTCTGATAAAACAATGACGTCAGCGTCAGTCGAGCTTGCCCAGATACGGACAACATCTAGTTTACCTAACAGACTGCGCACATTCAAGTGGATGAAACCCAACCCAGACCTAGCTTTAAAATCAGCAGGAGTAGCGATCTGATCTACTACTGGGCGGACCAGGGTTAGGTTGTACATTTCCTGACAGTAATAACAACAAAAAAAACAGGCATCTTTTCCTCTTAAACGACACACATACATTGTCATCTAATTTAGAAACACCGGAAAAGTCTGCGAGAGTGTGATTTGAGCTTAAGAAGCAGTCCTGAAGAACCATCATCGCAGGAAAACAAAAAAGACAAACATATTTTATCGAGCAGATTGTCTGTGACAAGGCAACCAGTAATTGTTTGAGCAACACATCCAAACCTTTGCAGGGGATGCCCACTGCGGGTGGCAGAACAGACCTGAATCCAGTAGACTTCTCAGAATGACTAGAGATCTTCTCATAGTCAAACAGTTAAAAGGCACAGCAGAATCCCGATATGGGCCATTTCCCCAGACCAGCACACAGTATCCGCGATGTTCCTGGAGCAAAATCAGCACAGCAGCAAAGGACAGGCGAAAACAGCAGCGTGGAAGCGCTCTGGTCCCTCCGTGGAATCCCTGGGGTGAAAGCAGGCCTCTACCTGCTCACCAGGACAGGTGGAAGGCAGGCCCCAGCGGTGGTAAAATCCTCCTCCGCACAGCAGCACACGCCCGGTGGAAGCAGGCCAAGCCCGAAGCGTGGATCCACTCCGTCTCTCCGCGACGACTCCGGGGGAAAAACCTCTCCAGTACAGCCGTATTCTACAGGTGGGAGCAGGCCTCCGTAGATCGCAGATCGCAGATCGCAGGCAGCAACAGGTGGAGCCGCTCCGTCTCTTTGCGACGAGCAGGCCTCCGTAAATCGCAGATCAGATGCAGCAACAGGTGGAGCCGCTCCGTCTCTTCGCGACGTCTCCGGAGGAAAAACACCTCAGTACAGCCGTACTCGACAGGTGGGAGTAGGCCTCCGCAGATCGCAGACAACTAAAACTACTACTTGTATAAGCAGGGATGGCTAAAAGTTTGTAAGCAGGAGAGCTAGATGCTAACAGATGCTAGATGCTAACAGATGCCAGATGCTAACAGGTAAGTGCGAGCCTGTAGAAATTGCGACTGCCTCCAATGACAGCGTAGGAGGAGTGACAGCGTAGTCATTGTCCTGCATCTCATCCTGACATGTCTTATGAGCAGTCCCTCTTACCCTCCCCCACACCAACTGCCCCAGTCTATTTCCTGTCTCTCTGTCTTGTCTCTAATATTAGTATTTATTGTGGGACTATTCTTGACTTTGCTGGATGTAGCATGTTATTACTTTGCAGTATGCTAGTATTGATGATTGTTAGTCATGTACTCCTGTAAAGAAGACATGATATCGCGGATCACATTCCCTGGCTGAAACATGTGAAGGTCTTGCTTATTTTTAACAAACCGTGGTTGTGTTCTCACCTTGGGTCTTTTCCAGGTGACTGTGCCGATGCGGTTGTTCTGGTAGAACAGAGACTGGTCAGAGGTGGGGAACAGAGGGTCTTCAAACAGTCTTCCATTCTCCCGGCACTGCCTCCTCAGTGCAGAGAAGGACTGGCCCTCGTATGGAACCACCATGCCCTGCAGACGGAAAGAGAGCTCTATCAGTCCCTCTTCATGGTTAACATCCATACTGTATCTGTCCAAAATGTCACCACTGCATCATTTTATCCTAACAGCCTTTTGAAACATTTTTGAAACTGTCAACTGTATAATATAAATACAAAAGTGATTTGTTTTGTAAAGTTAGTGAAATTGAATCTTCATCTTCTCCCCAAATGAATGTCAATGCACTTCATGCACCTTTTTTGAGATCTTCTATTTTTGTCGATTTACGACTCAGGTTTTTCAATCCTCAAATAAAAAATGAGGATAAGAACAACAGACGCACCTACTGAGTGTCCAACTAACTAAATATGGAAGCCCATGGTTGTAATGAGGACATGTGTTCAGATTGAAACTCGTAAACTCATATTCACACAAGGGCGTTGCTGACTGCAGATATATGTGTGCCTCTGAGGCTCACTGTGGTGTGATCAAGATTAGTGAGCAGGATATCCTTCTCCTTTAAAGTAGAAGTCTTTTATCACTGCCACACACACACGCACATGAAAGTCCAATACACATTACATTAACCATCCCACTGGTCATGTGACAGCATGACAAACAGAAACTTGGACAGTAGGATTGGTGTGGGAAGGTTGCCGTAGGACAAAGCAAATAAATACATTTTCCGATTCATAAAAGACTGCGTACGGCACTTCCTACGCCGGTTTCCCTTTATAAATCACAATCGACTCGAAATGCGGCGCAGCTTTTGCGGGCTTCACGTAACGCTCATATTTGCCTATAGACAGTCAAAGAAACGCCCATTCATTCATTTTGACTGACTTTATGAAGAAGATAGCAGGAAATGATGACAGAACAGCTAAAAAAATAAATTTTTGTGTCAGATGTTGGCTATTTTGGGGAGGTGGAGATAAATCATATTGTTTGGTGGATGCCGTTTGAACCAGAGTAGCAGCATGGAGGTCGGATCGTCACCAAAATAAATAAATAAGTGGTCCGAAAAAGGTTAATGACAAAACAAATACACATAGCCTGCCTCAGGCGGTGTGTTTGTACCGGGGACAGGAGACCGCCCCCCCTGATGAGAAACTGTAAGAAATGATCGGGGAATCCCTCCGGAGTGGAGTCATGACGACTGGATCTGAAGTATTTGTTTGTATTTGGTGGTTTGTGTTCCAGCTTTCGATCAGCAACTATATATCCATAATTCACCAGTTAAAGGAAATACAACTAATGTGTTGTGTTATATTAGCTGTAACCAACATATGGTGTTCTTAGCTTCCATACCTCCTGTGTTTTACGAGCGACTTATCAAGTCTTGGCGAACGGCATAAAACATGATTAAACATGATAGTATATAAAACCATGCTTGTATCTACAACCTATAGAAATGCAAAACGGCGTCAGTTTAAAGTAATTCTGTCCTCCTGTTTACCGCATCATTTATGAGAATACATTTCTTAACAAGAGAACATCATCGAGGGGTGATCAATAACATTTCTGTATTTATCTATTTCTCCAAGTTATGTGTTTGTGTGCACTGAGGAGTCTCAAACAGGCGTTTGTTTAATCATTTTAAGATTGGCTTTAATCAATTTGTGAAAATGAATTCTTCATATATGATAAATGAGAGGTAACATTTTATTTATGGTATTATTTCCACATATTTCTCTCCATTCTTCCTTCTGCCAACGGTGTCGCAGTTTCTCGTCTCTCCCGTTTTTGTGCTTAGTGCGTACGCATGGGTCAGAGTTTGCGTGGAGGACCGCACATTTTCCCGTCAAGTTTGTTTTTTATAAATCACAAACATTGCGTAGAAGCTGGCGTACGCCATTTTTTGTGCGTAGGCACCGTTTATAAATGAGGCCCCTCATCACAGTTTCATGCTGCAGCAGCATCAAGAAAAGGCCTGCAGAAACGTCCTGTGTGTCCCATCATGTTGAGCAGCAGATAGAAGGGTGGACATGAAAGAATGCTCTTCTTCTATGCATGATAACTTTGTTAGGGAGATACCCTTTCACTGGTTTAACAGAGGTTTGAAAAACCCTCCTCATTGCAGCCTGTGAAAAAAACATTCTTCGTCCTACATTATCATTCCCGCAGTGAGGCTGCGTTATCTCACTGAGCAGGTCTCAGCCATCTTTATTATACTCTGTTATTCTGACTAAAGCCTGAAGAGACATTGAGACAAAAACACATCAAGGTCTGACCGATGCTGACACACAAACACAAATCTGAAGCTACACATCAGTCAAACTCTGACAACAGGGTAGTATATTACTGTACTGTATTAAAGTAAAGCACAGTAATAGTACTTCAAATGTAAACTTGAGTTTTTCCATTTTATGCAGCATACAGACAAATGAAGCAGCAATGTTATCAATAATCATAACAAAACACTGAGAGGGAACATTTTACTGTAGTTTACTTTAAGTACTTCAATATTGCTGATAATGACGGGTTTTTAATGGTCCTGCTACTTCTCCCTAACTACAGGATTTGAATAGGTCTTCTACCACAGCCTGACAGGAAGTGTGGGGCTCAGTCAGTAATTACATCAGTGTCAATTAAAGGCACTCCACACAGAGGGGATGCTGAACAGAGCACAGAACAACAGATCATATCATCTGCTGGGGCTGTCCGTTTCAAGGGTTAAAAAAAAAAACACCAAAAAATAACAAAGCAACTCATCTTTCAGGAAACCGTGTCCTGATATTCCTCACTGTGAACCGTGAAAAATAATCGGTTGGTAATGGGGAAAATCCCTTTAACAGTGGGCATGGGCGGCGCCAGAGATTTTATTTTGGGGGTGCTGTGGGGTAGCTTGACGTTTCATAGAGGGTGCTCAAACATGTAGGCTTTCCCATTAAGGTACCGGGCGCTACAGTGGAATGTTCTACTGCAACACTCCCCACACGAACAATATATCCGTGCTCCCAGTGGGGGGTGGAGCTAACATCCTCGAGGGGGGTCCAGGGGCATGCTCCCCCGGGAAGATTTTTTTTTTTTTAAATATTGAGGTTAAAAGCATCAATCTTGTGCACAAATGAAGAGATCTATGGATACATCTCTCAACACCCATATGAAACAGAACTGTAAGCAGATTTTCTATTTCTTTATGGATATTTTACTAATCACTCCCCTTTTAAACTGTATTCTTGTTTTACTGTCATATAGTATTTCATACCTGTTTTTCATGTATTCTCTTATTTTTTTATAACTATAATGATCATATAAAAAGGTGTGCCTTGGAAATACTTGTTTACATTAATGGGGATCAAACTGTTTGAGACCCACTGAGATAACTTAGACCAGCGGTTTTCAAAGTGTGAGGGGCGCCTCCCCTGGGGGGCGCCAGAGAGCTTCAGGGGAGGCGTAGCATGAGAAAAAAATAACGAGAAACAGTGAAATCTAGCTAGTTAACTTCAGCTAACTTTATGCGAGCGGCAACATGGATCGATTTTTAGTGAAGTTAGGCTACCTAAAGTGAGAGAGGAGACAGCGTCTGGCAGAAAACGGAGGAAATATGACCATAATTATTTGAAGCTAGGATTTTCATGGACCGGTCTTGGCAGGGGCGGACTGGCCATCTGTGTGTTCTGGAGAATCACAGAACGGCCGGTCGTCAGCGGGCCGTTGACGGCCGGCTCGGTTCGCTGACGGCCGGCACCGCCCTTTATTTTAATTTGAATAATACTTACTTTGATCAAAAGCAAGTACCGGTCAAGGCTGCAGCCAGAAGATGATCTGCCTTTATTCCTGTCTACATTGCATCCCTGCATCATCCGCCTGTACGCATCAAAGACGCAGACTCATTGTTCCTACTAAAGTACTGGTGAGTGTAATAAGGAGGCAAAGTTGATGTTCAGTGTGTTGCCGGGAGCATATAAGGACTTATCCACGATGTTGAAAATGTTAAAAATGTTTTTAAAAAATGTGTCAAACAGCCTGGCACCGCCCCTGACAGTGGGAAAGTACTGTGGGTTTAAAGAATGAAATAAATGTGCATCTGAAGAGGATGTAGGGATGAGTGAAGGTAACATTACAAAACATTTCTAAAGGAAACGAAATGTTCTCTCTGAGAGAAGGAAATGAGCTGACCTGCAATAAAGCATGACTGGGGAATGACTCACCATCGGGGGGGGGGGGGGTCTGTGCAGTTTGATACACATAAACAACACTAGTATTTGTCATGTTTGTCACTCTCACATGTGACAGTGAGACTGTCACATGACAGTTGGTTCGCAAACCAACCCAGGAGTCTGAAACTGAAGAAGCTTAAACGACACAATTCATGGATTAATCAAAAAGTATCTAAGGGAATATTCAAGGGAGAAAGTAACCTCATTCCCTGTCTACAGGACTGTCTCAGAAAATTAGAATATTGTGATAAAGTTCTTTATTTTCTGTAATGCAATTAAAAAAACAAAAATGTCATACATTCTGGATTCATTACAAATCAACTGAAATATTGCAAGCCTTTTATTATTTTAATATTGCTGATTATGGCATACAGCTTAAGAAAACTCAAATATCCTATCTCTAAATATTAGAATATCATGAAAAAGTATACTAGTAGGGTGTTCAACGAATCACTTGAATCGTCTAATTAACTCGAAACACCTGCAAGGGTTTCCTGAGCCTTGAAAAACACTCAGCTTGGTTCAGTAAACTAAATCACAAGTATGGGGAAGACTGCTGATCTGACTGCTGTCCAGAGGACCGTCATTGACACCCTCCATCAGGAGGGTAAGACACAAAAAGAAATTTCTCAAAGAGCAAGCTGTTCACAGAGTGCAGTTTCAAAGCACATCCACAAAAAGTCTGTTGGAAGGGGGAAATGTGGCAGGAAACGCTGCACAACCAAGAGAGATGACCGCAGCCTTAACAGCATTGTGAAGAAGAGTCGCTTCCAGAATTTGGGGGAGCTTCAAAGACAGTGGACTGAAGCTGGAGTCCAGGTATCAAAAGTCACTGTTCACAGACGTATCCGGGAAATGGGCTACAATAGCCGTATTCCCATGGTCAAGCCACTTCTGAACTCAAGACAACGGAAGAGGCGTCTGACTTGGGCTAAGGAAAAGAAGCACTGGACAGTTGCACAGTGGTCCAAAGTCCTCTTTTCAGACGAAAGCAAGTTTTGTATTTCATTTGGAAGTCAAGGCGCCAGAGTCTGGAGAAAGGCTGGAGAGGAGCAAAATCCAAGTTGCTTGAAATCCAGTGTGAAGTTCCCACAGTCAGCGATGGTTTGGGGAGCCATGTCAGCTGCTGGTGTTGGTCCACTGTGTTTCATCAAGCCCAGAGTAAATGCAGCTGTGTACCAAGAGATTTTAGAGCACTACATGCTTCCGTCTGGTGAAAAGCTCTATGGAGATGAGGAATTCATTTTCCAGCATGATCTGGCACCTGCCCACAGTGCCAAAACCACCAGTAACTGGTGTACTGACCATGGCATTACTGTCCTCGATTGGCCTGCAAATTCCCCTGACCTGAACCCCATAGAGAATATGTGGGGTATTGTGAAGAAGAAGCTGAAAGACACCAGACCCAACAATGCTAATGAGCTAAAGGCCGCTATTGAAGCATCCTGGGCATCCATAACACCTCAGCAATGCCACAGGCTGATTGCCTCCATGCCACGCCGCATTGATGCAGTAATCCGTGCAAAAGGATTCCCAACCAAGTACTGAGTGCATTAATGGACATTTTCAAATGTTTGATTGTGTTTTGCTGTTATAAATCTTTTTTTTTTACTTGGTCTGAGGAACTATTCTAATTTTTTGAAATAGGATTTTTGAGTTTTCTTAAGCTGTATGCCATAATCAGCAATATTAAAATAATAAAAGGCTTGCAATATTTCAGTTGATTTGTAATGAATCCAGAATGTATGACATTTTTGTTTTTTTAATTGCATTACAGAAAATAAAGAACTTTATCACAATATTCTAATTTTCTGAGACAGTCCTGTACACTATTTGCTTGTTAAGTCATTGTTGAGAGTTTCCCTTTATGTATTCAAATGAAATGCAATATAATAGGCATTTTGTACTGACATATCACATGTGTAAATAATAAAGCTGGCTGTGCTCTATTTAAGACATGCCAGGAAAAGTTAGTTGCTTTGAATGTATTTATTTAATGTTCCTGACCAGCAGTCCAAAGATATATTTTACATTTACCATGATAGAAAACAAACAGAAAACTGTACATTACTGGTAAAGTGGGTTATTGCAAATCTAAATCTAAAAACAAATCATCTTTAAATAATTCATCCAGCAATAATTTTTTACTTGGTCAGTTACTCAAATGTAAGGATTTGCTTTTTGAAATTGTTGTTAACTAAAGATATTGTGTTGATCAGGAAGAACAAGCAATATATTTAATTTAGGCTGATTATCGATCAATAGTTCACAGTTTGACCTTTGGCCAAAACTCCCCCGGTGGGCAGGCCGGCTTGGTTCTCTTTCAGAGGAGATAGTGGTTATGAAACCAACTCACAACAAGAGTTGGCGCCGCTCGACGGAAAGCCGCAGGATTAAATCCAGCAATTAAAAAATTGCGAAAACACAACTTCTTTAAGACAGTGAACAATGCCAGAGTGCTGTGGGACCATAATGCAAAACCCAGTGGTCTGCTCGGGGGTCACTTGAATATCCGCAGTCTTGTACCCAAAAGTGATCAGATAAAACATCTCTTAACAGACTCGAACTTGGACTATTTATGTTTGTCAGAGACTTAGTTGAATAAAAACTCCCCATCCTCAGCCATACATATTCCTGGCTACAATGTTTTTAGGAAAGATAGAGCTGTGGGCAGGGGTCACTGTTTTATATCAAAGACCACATATCATGTAATGAGCTTCAATGCTCTGCTGAGAATGAGCTTGAGCATATCTGTCTTAATGTTAGCCTGTCACCACAGATGTCTTTCATCCTCACTGGAGTGTATAGACCACCATCTGCAAAAGCTATTTTTTTTGACAAATTACAAAAAATGCTTAGAGAATGCAGTTCTGCCAAGGAAATAATATTAATGGGTGACTTCAATGTTAACTGGGAGGACAAAGCAAGTAATAAGGCACTAGAATGGGTATCTAATCAATTTGATCTCACACAATTAATTAAAGGGCCTACTAGAATAACCACATCCTCAAAACCCCAGATTGACCTGATTTTCAGCAACAAACCTGAAAGGGTGACAAAAACCTACAATATTATCACTGGTCTGTCTGACCACAACCTAACTCTCATAGCCAGAAAGCTCACTAAATCCCACTTCCATTTGAAACCCAGTACATTATCTTACCAATTAAGAATACCCAAGAGTGATATTGATGAATTTGACAGGGAAATTAAAAACATTAACTGGAGCCAAATGTTATCAGGTACAGATGTGGATACCAACACACATGCCCTTATGTCAACAAAATATATCAAAACGATTCCTCAGGATAAGCGAGTCAAAGGCCAAAAATAAACACACCCTCCCCTGGATTAATAGTGACATCAGGAAATCAATGAAGGAGAGAGATAATGCTCTAAAGCACTCTCTTAAGTCAAATGTAGTGACTGACAGACATATATTTGTGTCCTTACGAAACAGAGTTACAAAGGAAATCAGGGCAGCTAAATCCAACTTCTTTGTTAATCTCATTCATGAATCTAAGGGAAATCATAAACAAATCTGGGACTGTCTGCAGAACCTAACAGGGAAAGGGCATAAAATAACAAAGCAGCTGGAGATCAGTAAAAATGGAACCTTATGTAAGGGGCCAGCAGAAATAGCGGCTATTTTGAATGACCATTTTATTAATTCTGTGAGGCTGACTATAAACAGTTCCCAAATTGGTCAAATACATTCATCACTTATTGATTGTACACAGCCAGTCTTCTCCCTGACAGAGACTTCTGAATCCAAAGTTAATTCTATAATTTCTTCTTTAAACAATTCCAAATCAAAAGACACTTTTGGACTGGAATCTGTTTCTAAAGAAACATGCTACTACTCTCACAGGGACAATTACCAAAATAATTAAACACCTCTTTTAGGGAGAGAAAATTCCCAAAAGACTGGAAGTTAGCCATTGTTGTGCCAGTCCACAAATCCAGGGACACAACTGATGCAAACAACTATAGGCCCATTAGTGTTTTACCTGTCATGTCTAAGATCTCTGAGAAATGTGTAGCTGAGCAATTGACTGGACATCTTAACAGTAGTCCTTTCACACTACACCCCATGCAATTCGGCTTCCGAACCAATCATTCCACTGAGACCGCAAATTGTTTCCTTGTGGAAAATATTAAATCAAAAATGGACAAAGGAGGCATTGTTGGAGCAATCTTCTTAGATCTTAAGAAAGCTTTTGATACAGTCAATCATCAAGTACTCTTTCACAAAATGTCTTATTTTAATTTCTCACCCAGTGCAATAGACTGGATGAGCTCCTATCTGTCAGACAGAGTTCAGTGTGTGAGGGTAAGTGGCGAGACATCACCACCCCTGAGGAATGAACTGGGTGTACCCCAGGGATCTATCCTGGGCCCAATTCTATTCAGCCTTTATATACATGACTTGCCATCAGTGTGCACTGGATGTGAGGTGCAAATGTATGCTGATGACACTGTCATTTATGTCCATGCAAAAACCAAGGCCCAAGCTGTGGCCAAATTAAATGATGCAATGCTTCATGTAAATCAATGGCTTACTGATTCACAGCTATATCTGAATGTTAAGAAGACCATCTGTATGTGTTTTAGCAAGACCAACACTGTATCACACTGTGAACCCAAGGTCTATGTGTCTGGGGAGGTCATTCAAACAGTTACACATTTTAAATATCTAGGCATTATCCTTGACACTACTTTATCCTTCAAAAAACAATTGAGAAAGGTAACGCAAATAACTAAATACAATCTAGCAAACTTTAGATATATAAGGAACTGTTTGACAACACCTGTAGCAAAACTCTACATGACTGCCATGATCCTTCCCCACCTAACATACTGTATGACCAGCTGGACCCAGGCGAATAGCACAACATTAAGGCCTATCCTGTCATTTCACAAACAAGCTCTCAAAGTTTTAGACAGAAAACCAAAGCTATACCACCATTGCAAAATCCTGGACAAACATAACCTGCTCAGCTGGGAAAATATATTAAAACACACCGATGCATGTCTCATTTTTTAAATTCTAAACGGCAAGGCACCCCCACCACTCTGCACTTTTATACAGCAGAACAATTCAAACAGCAGAACCACAAGGTGTGCCCTGACTGTGTAGTCCCTCTTAGGTCCAGTTCCTTTGGCAAACACTGTTTCTCTGTGAGGGCACCAACACTCTGGAACACAATACCAATACAGATAAGGAATAACACCTCCTATCATACATTTAACCACAATCATAAGAACTGGCTTTTAAAGAATCACAAATGTGAACACTTTTAACTGTATTAAGGTATGATGATATTTCATCTGTTTGCATGTTTGTTTGTTCCTCTCTATTGTTGTACTGCTGTTCCTATTTATTGTTGTACTGCTATTTATTTATTGTTGTACTGATGCTGTACTCTATTTAATTATGTTTTTATTTTCTAGTCTTGTTGTGGTCATTTAACATCTTGCCAAGGACAACAGTTGAAAATTAGCCTGCTGGCTAATACTGGCTCATTTACAGCAATGTGAATTAATGTGCACAGTCCTTTAAATAAATAAACAAACAAAAAAAAAACGATAAACTAGAGGACACCTGTTATTTCTGCCTACTCTAAAGGTGGTTTCTGCCTACTCTAAAGGTGGTTTCTGCCTATTCTAAAGGTGGTTTCTGCCTACTCTAAAGGTGGTTTCTGCCTGGTTTCTGCCTACTCTAAAGGTGGTTCTCTAAAGGTGGTTTCTGCCTACTCTAAAGGTGGTTTCTGCCTATTCTAAAAGGTGGTTTCTGTCTACTCTAAAGGTGGTTTCTGCCTGCACGGGTCTCTCAAGTCTCTAAACAGTGTTTACAGTAGAGCTGAGAATCTTGTGGACTCATAAGCCTGCATGTCTTCCTGTGTGATGATGCATGGGCCACATAGAAGCCAGCTAACAGTAGTGAGATTCGTTTTTGAACCAATCTCTATATAAAGAGTTGTTGTGAGAGTGAGGGTATTCAGACTGCACCCCAATCATTATGCCAATAAAGCGGTTTATGAGCAGTTTGCAGAAAATAAAGGGCTAGAAATCCATTCAACAAAAAATGTGGTTCTTGTAGAAGTTTTTTAAACCAAATCCCAGCATGAATTTTCTTCAAGGTTTTTGTTTATTCATGAAATGGTATTTTTTTCACAATCGATGTTAATAAATTAAAAAGAAGTTTACCCTTCAGGTATCTCTGGTGTTCTCCAGACACAGGGTTCGATTTTGGAGCGAGCAGTAAAGGAGGGAAACCAACCAAACACGGGTGTGGTTTCATGTGGGCACAGACCACAGAGATATGTGCCAGCAAACAACAATAATGCAGATTTCAAAATATCCCATTTTAGATGATTACATGAACGGCCTGAACATATAGGATGTACGCAAATGCAGCTGTGTAAAGACCATAGTAAAGACACAATGACAACTACACCGGAATTTGGGAAATAGTTCCCTCCGCAGTAAAAGTGCATGTTTGGCACGGTAACAACAGTGTAGGGAAATGGAAACATAAGCCGCTTTTAATCAATTGTGACAGAAATATATTTTTCATTTTAGTGTACTTTCCTATTATTTTGCCGTTGATATCTAGTCTAAAATGTAGAAATACTGTAGCAATGTCATTACTGATGCATTCATATGTTCACAACCTAAACGCTGTAGCTTTTATTCAAGCCATTCTACATAATAGGTCCTTTACCTTTGGTATTCAGTATTAGTATGTTTTAATGTTAATGCCGGTATTTCTACACTATTATTTCTACTTTACCACAGAACACTTCCTCCAGTAAAGCATTTTATTTTGAAGGCTCCTGGCGGAAGTATATTTGGTTCCACCAGTTAGTTTGAAAGATGGCAAGTTTTCTTTTAAGTAGATTTTTCATCTTCTTCGAAAAGGCGGAAATCAAAACCTGGGACAACGTTTCATACTTTGTCTTATGATTAATAAGACAAAGCAGCGTTATTTATAACGCTACCAAGAAAAGTTTCAGAAATCGTGTCTACATGCACTTATTTAGAGTTAAAGTGTTTCGAATTCAGCTTCGAGTTTAAATAATCTTTCTTCAACTTTTCTAAAGCAGAAAAAAAAACATAGCGATGATGCTAGCAAATTTAGATTAGTGAAACGGCTTTATTAGAGCTAAATGACCTCCAACTACATTATATTTTTTGTTTTTACCTGAGGAAATGTATGGTTTAAGGTCCGCTTTACGGGTGTCTCTCAGCGGCAGCTCCCCCTGTTCTCCCGGGAGGATGTGGAGTGTTTCCCTCTGTGTCGGCCCTCAGCTCGGCGTGTGTGAAGAGCTTCTCAGCCGGGGTCCAGTTAGTGTACAGCGGCCTGAGAATCTGACTGAGGAGGAGGGCGCGAGCCAGATATGTGGTGCCTTCAGGTTCAGCACGGAAATATCGGAACCACTTACTACCAGTGGTGGAACAAGTATTTAGATTCTTTACTTGAGTAAAAGTACCAATATAAAATACTCAACTTCTAAAAGTACTACATCGAAGTACGATTAAAAGCAAAAGCAGCAAATATTCACATTAAGAAGCTGTAACTGTTCAATATTATTTAACAAAAAACCTCTCGGCAAATTACTGCCAACTAATTTCCTGTTTACCCGCCCATGGTTTTACTGGGATGTGATGTTGGATGGTTTGATCTATACCAGGGATGGGCAAATGGCGGCCCGGGCGCCGCTTGTAATTATGCCTTTACAAGCTTCAAAGTTGTATTTATCATCTGAATTTGGCGAAACAAGTTTAATATTCTAATAACCAAGACTTTGTTTATTTGAAATCAGATGAAAACAAACTGTCACGACGCTGCCGTGTTATCTATGATTGATTATACGCTTTTCATTCATAATTTCAGCAGGAGGGAGGGGGAGCAACGCTGAGGAACAGCAGAGTGCGGGTTGACACTGACATGTGTCTGTGTTGACACTTCCCTTATTGTGGAATAGAGTGGCGAAGTCCCTCCCTTTCCGGTGGACCTCCATGGGACCTTATTTTGGAAAAATCATATATTGAAGTCAATGGAGAGAGAAAGATGATCTTTTCGTCCTGTTTGAATTCTGCAACGAATTACACATATGATGTTTGTTAATTTAAAAGATAATTTTGCAAAACAAAAAAATAAAAATGTGTTGTAAAACTGTGAAGTAACACATTTGTTTGTGTGAAGCGCTCAATGAACTACAACTCTGGTCTTGCATACGTCGCCAGCACCAAGATGGCCGTCACGTTAGCACATTTCACCTCTTTCTTTCAGAATGAAGTGAAAAGTATTAAAATAGGTAAAAATCACTCCAAGTCTGGCCATGTTGAGAACTGTAAATACAAAAGGGGAGTTAATCGGTTCCGTAAGAGCCAGCATGCGGGACCGGCTTTACAAGGTTTTGGAGAGTAACACAAGTAATGTGTAACGTTAATGTACGCGACTCTGGGATTTGTAGTCTTTCTAGTTGCGTATTTTTCATAGTCTTATATTTCAACAGTTTTAAGACAAACTGTGACTTTATTGACATGGAAATGATTTTTTAAGTTTGACAAACATCATATGTGTAATTCATGGCACAATTCAAACGGGATCGAAAGATACGTTTTCTCTCTCCATTGACTTCAATACATAATTTTTCAGAAATAAGGTCCCATGGGGCAGAAGTAGATGGGCGTGACTTTGCCACTCTATAAGGGGGAAGCATAGGGGGGAAGGCAGAGACAGGCTACAAGTTTCTTAGGTTCAAGTTAGACAACTAATGTCTGGGTTACTAGTGTTCATGACTTCTTGTTTATGTCATCTTAATGGTTAATCTCAATGCACACACATTTTCTGTGCTTTCCAATAGTTTAAAATAGTTGTATTCCACTGTACTGTTAAATAACCTGTTCAATACAAACATGCCACTTGTAAAAATTCAATAACATTTCTGTGAACTGATATTTGTTTAGTGAGCTTATTTGAGGATGTTCCCTGAAAGATTGTAAAATGTCAAGGAAGATGTCCGACTTAGTATATTTGTTAATAATTACATACATGGAATCGGTGTGTGTGTGTTCCAAGTGAATCTGCGGCTCCCTGGTGGCCAGTACATACAGTATATTATGTGGCCCCCACCACCATCCAAGTTGCCCATCCCTGATCTATACCAAATAATCATATTTTAAAAGTCTTTCCTAAGTATTTTGTGTCAAAATCTGAATTAATAAAGTAACTAGTGTATAAGTCTGTCAAATAAAGGTAGTGGAGTAAAAAGTACAATACGGTCTTCCAAAATGTTGTAGAGCAGAAGTACAAAGTAGTGTAAAATGAAAATACTGTGAATGTGTACTTAAAGGTGGGGTAGGTAAGTTTGAGAAACCGGCTCGAGATATACTTTTTGTTATATTAATATTAACACATGACTTGTGTTCAAAGTTTATAGTCCATTTGAGTTTTGCCCGTGTGAACCATAGACTGTATATATAAATGGACGTAGTGTCCGTGACGTCACCCATATGATTCTGCAGAGTTGCCGAGAAGCCCTGTTCAACCCTGAGCCTGTTTTTCAGGTCTCAGGCTCGAAAATGATATTCCCAGAACAAATGACCATATCTTCCCTTCTAAAAGGGTTAAATTAATAATCTTTGTTCTCAAAGTAATGATAAACCTGTGAGTTGGATATAGAAAAGTCAGAATCAATATAGATGTTTTTTATTTGAAAGAAAATTCAGATTGAACATAGAAAAAAACTGTAAATTATAGTGTCCGTCCAAACATTTTTTTTACTTATAGTGAAAACTACCCTTGGATGATGGGTTACTAGTCTAAAAGCTTTAGGAATCCAAAGTACAACATAAAGTGGGGCAAAAAAGTATTTAGTCAGCCACCAATTGCGCAAGTTCTCCCACTTAAAAAGATGAGAGGCCTGTAATTTGCATCCTAGGTACACTTCAACTATGAGAGACAGAATGGGGGGAAATAATCCAGGAAATCACATTGTAGGATTTTTAATGAATTAATTGGTAAATTCCTCGTTAAAATAAGTATTTGGTCACCGACAAACAAACAAGATTTCTGGCTCTCAGAGATCTGTAACTTCTTCTTTAAGAGCCTCCTCTGTCCTCCACTTGTTAACTGTATTAATGGCACCTGTTTGAACTCGTTATCAGTATAAAAGACACCTGTCCACAACCTCAAACAGTCACACTCCAAACTCCACTATGGCCAAGACCAAAGAGCTGTCAAAGGACGCCAGAAACAAAATTGTAGACCTGCACCAGGCTGGGAAGACTGCATCTGCAATAGGTAAGCAGCTTGGTGTGAAGAAATCAACTGTGGGAGAAATTATTAGAAAATGGAAGACATACAAGACCACTGATAATCTCCCTCGATCTGGGGCTCCACGCAAGATCTCACCCCGTGGGGTCAAAATGATCACAAGAACGGTGAGCAAAAATCCCAGAACCACACAGGGGGACCTAGTCAATGACCTGCGAGCTGGGACCAAAGTTGTTTTTATATTTGCTGTTGCAAAATGACTGTCTTTTGTTACTATTGCACTGCAGTAAAGTGTTTTTATTACATGTACAGCACTTTGGCTCGACCAAACATCGTTTTTAAATGTGCTCTATAAATAAAACTTGATTTGATTTGAAAGTAACAAAGGCTACCATCAGTAACACACTACGCCGCCAGGGACTCAAATCCTGCAGTGCCAGACGTGTCCCCCCTGCTTAAGCCAGTACATGATCCAGAAGAGGATTGGGAGAATGTCATATGGTCAGATGAAACCAAAATAGAACTTTTTGGTAAAAACTCAACTAGACGTGTTTGGAGGAGAAAGAATGCTGAGTTGCATCCAAAGAACACCATACCTACTGTGAAACATGGGGGTGGAAACATCATGCTTTGGGGCTGTTCTGCAAAGGGACCAGGACGACTGATCCGTGTAAAGGAAAGAATGAATGGGGCCATGTATCGTGAGATTTTGAGTGACAACCTCCTTCCATCAGCAAGGGCATTGAAGATGAAACGTGGCTGGGTCTTTCAGCATGACAATGATCCCAAACACACCGCCCGGGCAACAAAGGAGTGGCTTCGTAAGAAGCATTTCAAGGTCCTGGAGTGGCCTAGCCAGTCTCCAGATCTCAACCCCATAGAAAATCTATGGAGGGAGTTGAAAGTCCGTGTTGCCCAGTGACAGCCCCAAAACATCACTGCTCTAGAGGAGATCTGCATGGAGGAATGGGCCAAAATACCAGCAACAGTGTGTGAAAACCTTGTGAAGACTTACAGAAAACGTTTGACCTCTGTCATTGCCAACAAAGGGTATATAACAAAGTATTGAGATGAACTTTTGTTATTGACAAAATACTTATTTTCCACCATAATTTGCAAATTAATTCTTTAAAAATCAGACAATGTGATTTTCTGGATTATTTCCCCCCATTCTGTCTCTCATAGTTGAGGTGTACCTAGGATGAAAATTGCAGGCCTCTCTCATCTTTTTAAGTGGGAGAACTTGCACAATTGGTGGCTGACTAAATACTTTTTTGCCCCACTGTATAATAAGTACCCTGTTTCAAGATTGATGCAAAACAAGTGAAATTTGACCTTTTTAGAGAGGTTTAGCACAACAAAAAAACACTTCTGGGGGTCATTTGGGTGGATTTTCCATATCTCTGGCCCCCCTTGGTCGATTTTAACGAATGAAATCTCTTTATAATGGAATCGAGGGAAAGTTCTACATACACCAACACGTTACCAAATAAGGAGTGAGAGTGACGCGTGCCCAAAACCGGAAGCTGCATACACTCTGTTGGCTACCATTAGCAGCTAACTTTTTTTCTCCGATTTTTACCTAAAAATGGAATTATGGATTATAAATATTTTTTTTCAAAGCGACAGACACATTATTAACCTATGGATTAACCGATTCAGCCGCTTTTTTTCTCGTTTTAATGCCATTGAACACGTCTTTTGATCAGATTGACAGCTACGGTCAGACGATCTCCCGTAAAAGCTCCGTAAAGGTACGTGTGTGTTTGCTTCCCCTGTCACGAGTTCGGATCGCTCAGTGATGATACTATACCTATATAATCTGTGGAGTCTCAGCTTTAATCGGATATATTGTATGTGCAGTTACGATAAGTAATTAGGGTATCTTTATTTTGAGTTATGTGCCAAAGTCAGTTTGCATTTTGCATTTAGACGCTTCTTATGAGACTTGTGTTTTGTTTTGGTAAAAATGGTTAATATCTTCAGTTAGCTGAGATTCTTCCCGTTAATATGGTACTACACATTAATAGTTTCATAAATGTTAAGAAGCCCTGAGACACAGTCTCTAAAAAAAAAACTTTGTACAGGTTAGTGTAGGCAGATGAGTTAGTAGGCGGAGTCGGCCACTAACGTCTCGACAGTGACGTCAGAGTCTAACTCCCGCCTGCTCCAGCCTGATCCAAATAGAGAGGCGAAGTCACGCCCATCTACTTCCGGCCCATGGGACCCCGGAAGCGAAAAATAATACATTGAATTCAATGGAGAGAGAAAACGTATCTTTTGATCCCGTTTGAATTGTGCCACGAACTACACATATGATGTTTGTCAATCTTAAACAATCATTTCCATGTAAAAAAAGTCATTTTGTCGTACAACTGTTGAAATATGAAAAATACGCGACTACAAAGACTACAAATCCCAAATCCCATTCTGGGTCGCGTAAGTGATGTCATAGGCGATAATGCTCCAAGACTGGTTGCGACTCGCAATTAAAGCAAAGAAGAAGAAGATCTCATAACTGATTTATTCCCTCCAATAAATATAAGAGATTGCTCCAATAAATGAACTTTTACAAGATGCCTGTGTGCTTTGTACCAGGTTGTGATCATACCACTTGCTCGTTCTATCGCTTCCCGTCTGATGAAAGGACCAGGAGTCGCTGGACAAAACATTTCAGGTAATACACATGTTTTGCATGAAACATAGTCAAGTTAGCTACCTAGCTAGTAGCGAGCACGTTAGTTAGCATCACATTACTTAGCCTTGTCATTTGTATTAGCCTTAACATGAAGTAAACCAACATGTTAAACAGTAAGGGTAGTCATGATGGTAAGTATTTTGTGAAACATTTGAAGAGTAGCCTATCGCCCCCTCCACCAGGTGCTAAGGGGGCGGGAGGTAGGCTAACGCCACATTAGCATCGACGATCTTTTCTACTTAATGCTATCTGCACAAATGGTTAACATTGAACATTAAAAGATCAGGCAGTTCAGGGAGAGTCGAAGGCAGGCAGGCAGGCAGCTTTGCATGACATTCTTCTGGACGTGTTTCATTATGATGACAGTGAGGGTGAGTCAATCTGTTTGTTGGAAAGACAGTAGTTGAGTGATTACTGAGAGATAATTATTATAATATAATATAAAGTGTTGTTACTGACCTTTTTCTCTTTTATTTTCTTCACCTCACCTGTAACTGCTGAGACCCTGAGGAACATGCACACTGGACTGACCTGCTCTGGCAACCTGATTTCCACTGTACGTAATAGTATTGGTTATGGTATATTATTTATATACATCAAAGGCACAATGCACCCCCCAGAGACACACATGTATTGAGTGTGATAGTTTTCATAGGTCATGTGAAATCATCTTTACACACTAGAAAACTGTAGGAGCTGCAACTTGTTTTGAAAATTGAATTTTTAATATCCGATAATAAAGTTGATCTGTTTTCTTCTTCTCTCTTCCCAGCTCCATCCATCACCGTGCTCTGTTCCTGCAGGCCCTGCTTGCTAATCAATGCTTATATGTTTTTACACAATTACAAATAAAGTCAATGTATTGTATGACATGAAGTTGTGCTTCATTCTGAGTCAATAATAAATTCATTCTGCCTTCAACTGCAAAATGACTGTGGACTGCACCGACATCCATGTAGCCCCCCCCAGTAAGATGAACCAAGCAAAGAGGGTCACCATCATGCCCAAGGACATCCAGCTGAGAGAGGGCTTAGACTGACCTGAGACCAGCACACCCAAACACAACAGCTCTTTTAAGAGCCACACAGTTTCAAAGAGTTGCAATCCTACGTTATTATAATGATTAAACTGGTTCATGTATCACTTAGTTTACTGAACCGTGATGAATGAAAGAAACTAGTGAGGTAGTGGTTTACTGAAGTTACAAAGACATTAATATATGAGTAACAGGTCAGTGTAAACACACGCTTCTGTTAATTATGGATCATTCAAACTATATTAAAATATGTAATAAAGTTCTAAAACAAGTATTCGGTATATTCCTTGATAGCTTTTGGAGAAGGTTGTTTTTAAGTTTACTAAAATCTATCGTTTCAACTGTTTCACTTTATAAAAAGGGAACAGGTGAGTAGAGCATCGAGTTTCTTATTCTGTCAGTAAATTATCCAAATGAATGTTTTTCATTATTTTAGTCAACCCTAAACAAATTGATTGTACCTTTTAATAATGACCTTACATGGTCGGCAAAGTTAAATTAACTTCAGAAAATCAAATCTGTTCTGAGAAAAAAACTAATAAATGTTTAAAGATAGGAACTAGCCATCCCACTGAAAAACAGTCCGTAGAGACTCAAAGGCGTAGTTGTAGTTCAGTCCAACGTTTCATTTGGATTCATTTCTCCAACAGTCAACTATTTTCATAAAGAATATATATATTTTTCAAAGTCAACTTTATTGTCAATCTTACTCAGTTTGTGTTTATAGACAGAGAGATCACAAAGACGTTTAAATAAAATTATACAATTTACAGATATGTATACAAATATATATATCTTATATACACCATCATGTATAATGATGGTGTATGATGTAGAAGGAAGTTTGTTAGATGACAGGTAAATATAGAGTTACATACATCCATGTTACACCAAAAGATGGAATAACTAAGAAGCACGCAGTATACTAATAATTACATGCAACAATTAAATAACTGCTCAGCATCTCCACCACAATCCCAATCTGCTGTGTCCTGTTTTCCTCCCCTCTGCATAACACCTCATCACACATAGGAAACACAACGCAGAGTCCGAGGGTGTTAAGAGTATGTTTATTTACATGCCCTCCTCTCTACTGGCCAACACAGGGAGCATGCTGGAGGAGGAGATTTCCATGCCATGCAGGGTCTTTGGGGATGGGGATGATGATCGCCTCTTTCGTGCTCCACACAACAAAGTAGCAGAGACTCCGGTCTGTGATGTGCAGCTGCCCTTGGACCTGGTGCCAGTATGGGTGATTCTCCTTGAGAATATAAGACCCACCCTCCTCACGGAGACAGAAGGATGGTAACTGGACTGCCTCCGCGATGGTCATGTTCCTCTGGCTGTGTGGACACTTCACCTCCAGCAGGGCAGATGGCTGCACAAGTCCATCGGGTGATGCTCCCAAAACACCGACTCACTCACAAAGAAACCAGACTCGAACACTGTCACCCGATAGGCCTCCACAAAAGCCTTCCCCCCTTCGGCCTCGTTTACAACCCCCCAGTTGACAGTTAGCGATGTCTCTGGCCAGTGGGTTGTATGTCTCCTCTCGCTGTTGGTAAAGTTGAGACACTGGCTGGACTACTTTGGAAGTGCCAGGCTTCCTCCACTGGCACTCAACATCTGTGGAGCTGATCTGCCACTTGGCAAATATTGCCAAAGCTGCAGCGTGGCTGCATTTGTACATCCCCCGTGCCCAATCACAGACAGCGCTCTGCATCGCGCCATCGTCTCCCATGCAGATCTGTAAACATAAAGTAAGTACCATTTATTAGCATGCTATAATAGATTGAATGAGCAATAATACAAGGATGGTCAGGATCTGGGGGGGGGGGGGGGGGGGGGGGGGGGGGAGGGTTTATTTTTCCATAGTTTTGTCCTCTTGTCTGATTGTTGTATTAGTTGTGATTGTACATTGTATTTTTCTAAATGTGTATACATTTTTGAAAAACATTTGATCAACAATAAAAAAGGATTTGGTCAGGATCTATACTCGGTGTGTAGTTTATTAATGAATCAATGCTCTCTACATTAGGAACACACATACCAGTGCACCAGAGGGAGTCACACACAGCTGTGCCTAGATAACCAAAACCCTTGAATCTACACACAGCAAATAAACTCAAATGACACAACGAGATGTAAAAGGAGATCACACAGACAGTATAGTCGATATAAAACTGGCCGCTTCAATCTGAAGAGCAACTCAAACAAACACAGGAGTGTACCTTGTTCTTGTGAACACTAATGTTATCCACAGCATACACAGAGACCACGAAGTTCTTAAGGAGAAAACTAGTTACTAAAACAAAACACGTTAGTGTACCTTGTTAGCTAATGTTAGCTAGCTGACATTAACGTTACACATTGCACTCATATTACTCACCGAAACCTTGTAAAGCCGGTCCCGCTGCTCTTACAGAACCGACGAACTCCCCTTTCGTGTATATACAACTCTCAACATGCCCAGACTTGGAGTGATGTTCACCTCGTTTTATACTTTTCGCCTCATTCTGAAAGAAACAGGTGAAATGTGCTAACGTGACGGCCGTCTTTGTGATGGTGACGCGTATTGTGCGAGACCAGAGACCTGTAGTTCACTGAGCGGTTTCACACAAAAAAATGTGTAACTTCACAGTTTTACGACACATTTTTATTTTTTTGACTTGCAAAATGTTCTTTTAAATTGACAAACATCATATGTGTCATTCGTGGCACAATTCAGACGGGATCAAAAGATAACCTTTCTCTCTCCATTGACTTCAATGTATATTTTCCCGCTTCCGGGGTCCCATGGAGGCTCCCGGAAGGGGAGGGACTTCGCCTCTCTATAAGGGCAAAGAGGCGGAGCCGAGGCGGGACCTACTGCCACTGAGCTGGAAGTAACAGAGCTAGCTCAGGCTAAGAAGCTAAGCTAACATGAAATACATGCATACCAAGTTACTGCATGGCACTTTGGTTTTGATAAAATAGTGTAGTTCCACTATATAAACGTTACATTCATAATCAAACAAGACAATCTGCAAGAGAATTTGCTATTTTTTGTTATTCTTAATGCTTGTCATTCACACGTTAATAAAATAAAAGAAGTACCGATACATAGCAGAACAATTGTGGCGATTACAGCTTAATAAGCCTTGTTCAACATAATTTATTTAGCTAATACTACAGCGGGCTGCAGGCGAGCCAAGTCCGCGTTTCGCTGCATTCCTTGATCTCCAGTTATAGCGCCGGACTCCGCCGCCAGGACGCTAACGGAGCCGCAGGGGACTAGCTCCGGGACGCCGGCTGGAGCTAGCCCCCTGCGGCTCCGTTAACTCCATTAGCTGCCACCACTGGGATAATTGGGTCCCCTTTTAACATTTGCTCCCGTTTAGCATTATGGGCGTCATAGCCATAGACTATAAAAGTCTTACCCAAGGCTGAATCATAAACTAAGCTGTATATGTATAAAGGGTTACGTCCTTAGCTGGCTAATAAGCTATATAACAAGCTAAGCTAACAAGCACACAAACACCTGCTAACGGGGTTAACATGTATAATATTATCATTTTAGACTTCTTGGAAGTTCTGTTAGTACATTGAACCGCACAGCACGACATTTTAATTGTCTGGTATTTGTAACAACATTCCCTAAAAGACACAATCACCACAAACACGGCTAAAGGGTCAAGTACAGTAATTACAACTAGCTAACGTTGTAGCCTAGCAGAGTGGACAAGTTGCTGTTAGCTGACAGTGAGGCACGTACCTGTCCATCAACGTGACCACGCCCTAATTTATGCAAAAACGTTAAGACCTAATATAAATAAAAGGGTTGCGTTATAAAACAATTCACTCAACAATTAATAATCATTAAGGTGGAATCTAACTGTAAGGGAAACTTCTGCAGCAATGGAGAGTCAGGACTCAGAGAGACACGAGGAGAGTTGGAGCTTTGATGTCAAGCAATGATAGTTCATTGCAAGTATAACGGCCGGAGAATTCATATCACAAGTCACAGCAGCAAAAGGTTCTGACTGCACGGGTGGGTTGTCATGTCAATTCTGATCAGCCTCGCATCTTGGTAGACCCTTTAACTAGTTTACAGAGAGTCAACCCACATATTAGGGGAAGGTATACGTGAACACCTGGAGACACTGAATGACTTATCTGACTCTTTGGCTCTGTGACCGAGAGTTGACCGGTCATAAAACTGGTAATGTCAACAATAGCTGAGACTTCCCATTCCTTAAGACAGATAACAGACTTAGGGTTCGTCGTAAATGTCAACAGGCAGAAAGGTTAAATATCTTAGGAGTAAGGAAGAATTATTCTTTGACACTTAGGAGTAAGACAGAAATATTCTCTAACACTAACTATATCCCGAATAATTGTTATTGCATCCAGGGGAAGAAACATGTTTATTTCTGCTGTAAAGTTGGGCATTTTAACATGGGGGTCTATGGAAATTCATCCTTTCTGCAGTCATCGCCTATCAGCCAATAGATGAACTGCAATTTGTGGCACTTCCTTATTGGCGTCCCGGCTCTGCCCCAGAGTTTGCCGCTTGGTGTGAACGCAAACCGAACCTTCTGAAAAATGTAACAATGTAACAAACTGTCGTCTGGTGCGCACCTGAAAACCGACTATTAGGTGTGTAGGCGACCTTAAACAGGGTTTGTATCACTCCCTCTGCTGAGTGCATGGTTGTGTTTACATGTCCATATATCACAGACATTGTTGTTCAAATCAACATGATTTTCTGGATGTTTGCTCCTGTATAGTTTTAAAACAATCACATTTGTATTTTTTGTCATTTGTATGACCTGTGTCCTGTTTTGTCTCTGAATGGATGTCCTGTCTGTCTGTAACTGTGTGTCCTATGCATATCTCTCTTGATAATGTGTCCCTGTGTCTCAATGAGATTATCATCATTGAGAATGCATTTCATTGTAAGGGTCTTCATGGTTCAGAGTTTAACTTTTGTATGAAAGGTGCAGTATAAATAAAGCAGAGTTGCTTTGAGAACTGTAAACCCAGAAATAATTGAGCATCTTTAACATGTCATGACCATTGAAAGGGGTTTACATTAGCAAGAGAAATGGGAAAGTTTGCCTCAACAATGTTGTTTAGCACCACTGACCTCTGGTGGGGTCCGTGGTAATAACATAAATCACGGACACTTGCCACGGCAAAAAGAAATACACAAATAATACCAATGCATGTCCTGCACAAAGGCAAAAGTGGAAGAGCCGAAAACAGAGAGCGACACAAGCAGTCTACTGCCTCGGGCCCTTCATGGAACTCAAATAATCTGTTCTGACTCAAGTGGATCGGAGTCCACAAGGTCAACACCACAACTAGCCCAGTGGCACAAAATATTGTTGAGTTCAATTCCAGGTTTTTTGCATTGATATCAAAATCCATCCACCAATCTCTCTCCAAACGGTCTCTGGGGCTGATCTGGTCTCTGAGTCATCACTGTGGATGCAGGCTAGTCCGAGCGGAAGGTGCTAAGCTTAGGGTAGCCTATATGGCCCTATATAATGGCACTAAATCAGATTTCTGTGCTTTCTCCACCGGAAGGGCACCCGAGGGACCAGGGCCGCCCCTCCCTACAGGCCGATCACGCAGACTGCATGGGGCCTCACCTCGCGGAGTGGGCCTCATCTTGCGGAGGGTTCCTCATTTTGCGGAGGGTTCTTCATTTTGCGGAGGGAGCATCATCTGAAGTGCAAATGCGGCGCACCTAACCCAAGCCCAGTTCATGTTACATGTTCAGTACAAGCCCCCAGGAAGTGCGCCGGACTCTGATGAGAATATTCGTAGTGGCCAAACGGCGGTACTACACTTCCGTTAGGTTGCTGGGCCCGGAAACACTTTTTCCCATTGACTTACATGGGGAAAGAGTGGTCTGTAAATCGTTGGATAATTTCTTTTAAACTAAATAAACTACCCAGTATGAACATTTGTATAGCCCTTATTAAAAACATTCGGTCCTCAAGTTGTAAAATGTGCTAATAACGTTATTCTGAGAGTTATTTCCCTCGGCATTATGAACGTGCATCTAACCCACGGGACCGCGCCGCCCGGCACGTTCATGTTACGTGTTCAGTACTACACTTCAGTTTTACCTTTACCCATGGATGCACAATAACAACGGACCATATCGCCTTACTGCCAGCCCACGGAGCTGTACTAATGGATATATTGCACATGTTTGCTGTAATTCATCATTTGTAAAATATTATACTACATGGGCTGTATGATGTAAATCTTGTACCGTAAATGTTGTATTAATTAAAGTTAATATTACCGACATAGATTAACGTCCCTACCTTCTTCCCTACCTTCTTATTGCACTTGCAATATACCATTACAGGAGTTGAACGTAGCTGTATCCTATTACTATAATATCACGCAGGGATAAGCCAGAGCGTACAACCTTTGCATGTGGGCACAACACGTTTTGACCCGGTTTGATTAATTCGCTATACCATATGATATCGCCCGGGGAAGTCGTCAAACTTTACATAACTAAAGATATATGTTTCAAAGCTCTTATCAAATTAACAGTTTAATTAATTGTATTAATTATAATTGTATATGTATACCACACTAACAGTCCATCTTCAAATCTACAAAGACTATCTCCAGCAGTACAGTAACGCACTCAAAGCAGCCCGGTCTAATTACTACTCACAACTCATTCAGTCTGGCTCCAGCAACCCCAAGCGTCTGTTCTCCACCATCAGCAAACTTCTCAAACCCTGTGACAACGCCACCTCATCCTTCACCACCGAACAGTGCAACTCCTTCCTCTCGTTTTTCCAAACCAAAATCAGCAACATTTACAGCAATCTGACACCCTCATCAGCACCCCCCACCTTCCCTCCTGGCTCCCCCCCCTTCACCTCACACCCCCTGTCCCACTTCTCCCCTGTGACCCCCATGCAACTGTCCGACTTCATGACTGGAATTAACTCCACCTGCACACTTGACCCAATGCCCTCCAAATTTGTTAAAGAGAGCCTCCCTGCCATCTCCCAACTCATCGCCACCATCATTAACTCCTCCCTCAGATCTGGATCAGTTCCCCCCTCTCTCAAACTGGCTGCTGTCACACCCATTCTCAAAAGACCTGGACTCACACCTGACATCATGTCCAACTTCCGGCCCATCTCAAATCTCCCCTTTCTGTCCAAAATACTTGAACGTGTCGTTGCCTCACAACTTAAAGCCCACCTCAGCTCCAATGATCTCTTTGAGCCATTTCAATCCGGTTTCCGATCAAAACACAGCACCGAAACAGCTCTTCTCAAAATCACAAACGACCTCCTCCTCTCCTCTGACTCTGGCAACCTTAACATCCTCATCCTCCTCGACCTCACCGCAGCATTCGACACCATCAACCACGCCATCCTGCTGTCCCTCCTCGAATCATCACTGAACATCACCGACACTGCACTCTCCTGGCTGAAATCCTACCTCACCGACAGACATCAGTTTATCAACATCAACAACTGCACCTCCTCCACTGCTCCTCTGTCCCAAGGTGTCCCCCAGGGTTCGGTGCTTGGCCCCCTCCTCTTCATCCTCTATATGCTCCCCCTTGGCAAAATAATTCGTCGCCACAACCTTCAATTTCACTGCTACGCCGATGACATCCAACTTTATATCTCAACAAAAACCATCACCCCCACAACACACTCCACTCTCACCAACTGTCTCTCAGAAATAAAAGCATGGATGCAAACAAACTATCTCCAACTGAACAGTGCCAAATCAGACATCATCATCATTGGCCCCCCATCCCGTATCAAAGACATCCAGAATTTCAACTTCACCATTGACAGCCACACTCTATCTCCCCCCCCTCACATCCGCAACCTCGGAGTCATCTTCGACAGTCAGCTCAAATTCAACCACCACATAAATCACATCACCAGGACCGCCTTTTTCCACCTCAAAAACATTGCCCGTCTCCGCCCATCACTCTCCTCCTCTGCTGCTGAAACCCTGATTCATGCATTCATCACTTCACGACTCGACTACTGCAATAGCATCCTCTACGGCATACCATCCAACCTCCTCAATAAACTCCAACATATCCAGAACTCTGCTGCCCGCCTCCTCACCCACACCCGCTCCCGAGACCACATCACTCCCGTCCTCCAGAACCTCCACTGGCTCCCCGTCCGTCAAAGAATCATCTTCAAAGTCCTCCTCATTACCCACAAAGCCCTCAACAATCAGGCCCCCCCCCTACCTCACAGACTTGCTGCACCACCACGCCCCTTCCCGCTGCCTCCGCTCATCAGATGCCAACCTCCTATCCATCCCCACCCGCACCAATCACCGGACCTGGGGGGACAGAGCCTTCTCCGTCGCTGCCCCCTCCCTCTGGAACTCACTCCCCCAACCCATCAGAGACTGCACTGACCTCACCACCTTCAAAAAACTCACAAAAACTCACCTCTTCAATCTGGCTTTTAATGTGTGATTGTTTACTATATATTTATTTGTTGTTCCTTCCTTTTCCCTTCACTATATCTGTAAAGCGTCTTTGAGCACCTGTAAAAGCGCTAACAAATTAAATCTATTATTATTATTATTATTATTATTACATATATATATAGCCTGTGTGTTGTATATTTATACACACAAAGGAACAACCTTGTGTTTTTTCAAAAAACAAATAACAAGTTGTATTGTAATGTTTATTTTAGTGTTGTTTTATGCTTATCCACATTTTGATTTCAGAGCACAGGAGAATGCTGGGCACAACATAAAGCTCAACAGTGAAGCTGGCAATGCTGAACAAAACCATCTAGAGTTATAATATTTATTCAGCTGAAAAGGTCAAAGCTCTACGAAAATGCAATTAAAAATATATTGCACATGGTTGGTATTTAATAACAAGGGGTGTTATAGTCTGTGTTGTAGTGTGTGATATTGGTATTTATGGAAACATTTGACACCTTTCCTTCAAGTACTATACGTTTTAGTTACTTGTGGGCTACTTAACATGAATAATCACAGTAACTATCCTTTTACTCCATCACATTTCAAAGAGAAATAGGCTATTGTTAGTTTAACTCCACCACAGTAATCCATCATCAGCTTTACTTTTTAGATAAAGTTTTAACTCACAATTGATCATAACTCAAAATACATATATTTTTATATATTACCAAGTGGTTTCATGTACAACCCACACAAGTATCATGCTAAATTAAGCTCTGTTGCTTGGATATCACTAGATCCTGTTACAGCGTAATATAAAAGTACATAACGATCAGTAGCGTTTTTATATGAACAAAAGTGGTGGGGCACAAAAAACTTAGATGTCTATATATAAGCGTCTGCAGTGAGGTTCATGGCTGGTGAGGCACAGGCACTGACTCTTCAGGTTTACAAATATTATATTTTGACCTAAATCAAAATATAATATTATTTTCAAAAGCTTTTTTAGTCTGATGCTTCGATTAATTTTAAACAGAGAGTTCAACAGAAGGATACCCAAAAAAATTTAATTTTATCATTTAAATATTGAATTGTTCTCTCTTAGTAAGATCCCATTTTCAATAAAATGGTAGTCTTACCTTGACTTGAAGTCCTATCTTTCTGGACAAAAATCTCTCTTACTTTTTTGTAAAAGTCCTCCTTATCTTCTTGTAGTTTCAAAAGTCTATCATAAATCTAATTGATAGATTTATGATTAAAAAATTATAAAAGTAGGGTAGACATGTGGATATTATCCGGCTGAACAAAAGGTGCATTTATCTAACAGGTGTAGTGCCGTGAAAAGGGCGTCGGAGGCGATGTATTAAGAATTGACTTCCACACTTTATTATTCATTAAACTCTCTGAGGTTAATACATGAACTGCTCTGCATGACAAGCTAGCAGGAATGATTAGCTACAGCTCAGTGTTCCGACTAAAGGGTCCGTGTGGCAACACAATACAAGAGGTGAATTATGGTCCAACATGGTGTCACTACACAAGCCCCCCCAGAATTCACAAGTAAACAAAATCTGTATGGTGGCGAGGAACAACACGCCTACCCCCACGAGTCCTGCGCACCGGAGCCTGTACAGCGACTTCCGCCTGTGCGACCCCCGTCAAAGGAGGGACCGGAACAACAGATCCACACTCCCTGACATTAATCAAAGCCGGAGGGCGGCCCCGTCTCGGCGGTCGAGCCAGCACCACCGGCCGGTCCACGTCCAAATGAGCAGCCTTCACCCGGTCAACCGAGACGTGCTCCGCCTTGCCATCCATGTCGACCACCAGGTGCTTGTCAGAGAATATTTTAAGGAGATCTCTTTGTGTCTTGAGTTTCTCAGCTTTTCTGAGAAACTGTTAAATTACAAACATATGCTTTTCGTTAAGTCGCATATGCTCCTGCCTGTAATGTGAGGAGGACACAGGTCAAGAGGTCCTCTGCCTTCCTGTGGGTGAGAAGTTTGGCTCATGTGAGTTTGTAATACAAACGGGTCTTTGTTCCAATGTCTGGTAATGATTAAGGTAGGAAAGGCGGGCTTTTAGATCCCTCCTTTAAGGATATATAGATATATGTTTCTACTCTTTGTCTTCAGAGTGTTGCTTGGTGGCTCACATGAAAGTGAAAGTGTGATATACTGTGTGATCTCTCCGGCCGTATTCTACTCTCAATAAATATCTGTGTTTGACTAAAGCCTGACGTCCATGAGACGGTGTACCGTGTAGGCAGGATGATCATCAATGATACGGGGGGGAGGAGGGGGAACGGTTGCAGGGCTCAGATCACTGGTGTGAACAGGCTTAATCTGGGAGACATGAAAGGTGGGATGGATTCTCAAAGTTATGGGAAGCTTCAGCCGGACTGCAGAGGGGTTAATAATCCTTTGAATGGGGAAGGGGCCAATAAAGCGTGGGGACAGCTTCTTGGACTCAGAGAGGAGAGGAATGTTCCTGGAGGATAACCAGACAGACTGACCTGGGACGTAAGGAGGGGCAGCTTGTCTGTGGCGGTTGGCTGACCGTTGGTTCCGAGCAGAAGTCAGGAGGAGAGCAGAGCGAGTGTCTCTCCAGATCTTCTGACAGCGACGAACATGCTGCTGGACCGAGGGGACTGCTAGTTCTCTCTCCTCTTCAGGGAACAGCGGTGGCTGGTACCCTAAAGAGGCCTCAAACGGGGAGAGCCCAGTAGCAGAACAGGTTAGGGCATTATGAGAGTACTCCACCCAGGGAAGATGGGTGCTCCAGGTCGAGGGGTTACGGTCAACGATGCAGCGGAGGGCTGATTCCAGGTCCTGGTTGGTTCGCTCAGTTTGACCGTTTGACTGGGGATGATATCCGGATGTTAGACTGACAGAAGCTCCCAGGGATTGACAGAACTCCTTCCACACTCGAGAGGTGAATTGAGGGCCGCGGTCAGAGACTATGTCAGAAGGGATCCCATGTAGCCGGAAAACATGTACAGAGAGGAGTTGAGAGGTCTCCAGGTCTGAAGGAAGCTTAGGAAGAGCTACAAAGTGGGCAGACTTAGAGAACCTGTCAATAATGTTGAGAATTGTGGTGTTACCCTGGGAGGGAGGCAGGCCGGTAACAAAGTCCAAGGCAATGTGTGACCAGGGACGACTAGGAATGGGTAGAAGCTGGAGCAATCCTGCAGGTGTCTGGTGGGAGGACTTACTCCTAGCACACGTGGGACAGGAAGACACAAACTTCTGAGTGTCCTTGTTGACAGTTGGCCACCAGAAGTGTCTCTTAAGAAAGGAACGTGTGCGGTTTACTCCGGGATGGATGGAGAACCGGGAACTGTGGACCCACTGTAGGACCTTGGAACGAGCAGCATCGGGAACTAACTGACGGTTCGGAGGGCCGTTACCCGGGTCTGGTTGCTCTCTCAAAGCCTCCTGGATGGTGTTATCAATCTCCCAAGAGAGGGCGCCTACAACACAACTCTTGGGCATTGGATTGAAACAGCAGAGGACTCGGGAGAGTCAGGCGAGTACAGTCTGGATAGAGCATCGGGCTTTACATTCCGGGCTTTACATTCTGGTATGTGAGGCTAAAGTTGAAACGGCTAAAAAAGAGAGCCCACCTAGCCTGTCAGGAGTTCAGCCGTCTCGCTGACTGGATGTAGGCGAGATTCTTGTGGTCTGTCCAGACCAGGAATGACTGCTTGCTGCCCTCGAGCCAGTGTCTCCAATCCTCTAACGCCAACTTTACTCCCAGAAGCTCCCTGTTTCCAACATCATAATTGCACTCAGCAGGAGAGAGGCGGCGTGAAAAGAAGGCACAAGGATGGAGGATGTTATTAGGATCAGCTGTTTGCGACAAGACAGCACCCGCCCCAGTGTCTGACGCATCAACCTCCACAACAAACTGCTTCTCAGGGTCTGGCTGGATGAGGATGGGAGCAGAGGTGAACAGGGACTTGAGTTTGCGAAAAGCCTCATTAGCCTCAGGGGTCCAGAAGAACTTAATGTTGACAGTGGTGAGTCTTGAGAGGGGTGCAGCAACCTTACTGAAGTTCCTGATGAAGCGGCGGTAAAAGTTGGCGAAGCCCAGAAACCTCTGAAGCTCCCTCCTCGTAGTAGGGGTTGGCCACTCCACCACAGCCTTGATCTTTCCAGGATCTGCCTCCACTCTGCCTTGCCTGATGATATAGCCCAGGAAGCTGATCCGGTTCTGGTGGAACTCACACTTCTCAGCCTTGACATAGAGCTTGTTCTCCAGCAGTCTCTGAAGCACCAGGTGGACATGGTTCTCGTGTTCCTCCTGGTTCTTGGAGAAAATCAGGATGTTGTCTAAGTACACAAAGACAAAGCGGTTAAGGAAATCACGCAGGACATCGTTGACCAGAGCCTGAAATACTGCTGGAGCGTTAGTGAGACAAAAAGGCATGACTAGGTACTCAAAATGACCTAAGTCCTGTTTGGAAAGTGACCAGAAGTTAGAGAAGTGTTGATGAAATGGGTGAGAAACGGTAGAATATCAGGAGTCTGAAGGAGGTTTGAAGGGATAGGGTCCAGAGGACAGGTGGTAGGTCGGGCAGAGGTAATGAGGGTAAGAACCTCACTTGGAGAGAGAGGGGGAAAGGAGGTCAGTGTGTGGGTGAAAGGAGGGTCTGGTGACCCAGCGGTCAGTAAAGGTGAGTCAGAAAAAGAAGAGCGAATATCATCAACCTTTTTTTCAAGGTGGTTAACAAAGTCGCTTGACAGAAGGGAGGAGGGGGAAGGGGCTTTGGGGGGTCCAGGAGGGTGGAGAAGATGGAAAATAGTTTTTTGGGATTGGAATAGGAAGATTGGATCTTATCTTGAAAGAAAGTGCTTTTTGCCTGAGAGATCGAAGCAGAGAAAGAGGAGAGGAAAGCCTGATAGGTTAGGAGGTCGTCATGGTGTTTGGATTTCCACCGTTTCCGCTCTGCTGCCCGAAGGACGGTTCTATTAGCACGCAGTGCGTCATTTAGCCAGGGAGCAGGAGGGGACTGACGAGCTTGCCGAGATGTGAGAGGACAGAGAGTGTAGAGAGGAGAGTTTCTACAGCAGAGTTTGGAGGTAGGAGTTGGAACGAGTCAGAGGAAGGGAGGGCTGAGAGCACCGATGAGGCAAAGGTAGAGGGGGAGAGGGAACGAAGGTTACGGCGGACAGGTGCAGGATGAGAAGAGATTAGTTCGTTATGTTTGGAAAGGGGTAGAGAGAATGAAATGAAGAAGTGATCGGATGTGTGGAGTGTGTTTACAGAGAGGTTAGAAGTAGTGCAGTTCCTTGAGAATATGAGATCAAGTACATTGCCAGCTTTATGAGTTGGTGGGGATGGAGACAGTGAGAAAGCAAAGGCGGTTAACAGAGATGTTAGTTCGTCTATCTTCCCCGTCTGGAGGTTGAAGTCTCCGAGAAGTACAGCAGGAGGGCCAGTTTCAGGGATGTGTGAGAGGAGATTATCTAATTCCTCCAAGAAGTCCCCCAAGGAGCCTGGTGGACGGTAGAGAACAACAATGGTTAATTGTATAGGATTGGTTACTGTGACGGCATGGAATTCAAAGGTGGAAGGAGTGAAGTTAGGTAGCTTGAAGAGGTAACAGCTCCATTTGGGAGAGAGCAGGAGACCAGTGCCACCTCCTCTGCCAGTGGGTCTGGGTGTATGGGAGAAGGAATATGCTGTGGAGAGAGTTGCTGGGGTGGATGTGTTGGATGGAGTAATCCACATCTCAGTGAGAGCAAGGAAATCCAGAGACTGCAGGGAAGCGTAGCCAGAGATGAAGTCAGCCTTAGGAACAGCTGACTGGCAGTTCCACAGGCCGCCTGAAACTAGATGTTGGATGTCAGTAGAGCATGTGGGATAGACGAGAGCAGGCCGGTTATATCGATTACGAGATACACGGGGCCAGTGATAATTGCGAGAGGACACGTGAACAGGAATGGAGAAAATACACATGGCTAAACAACCAAATAAAATAAAACACCAGCGATACTTAGCTCAATCAAAGTAGGATTTGCCTCCTCTTTGCCACCCTCGTGACTCCAGCAGGACTCTATTGTCTTTGTCAGTCTTACTCCAGCAGGACTCTATTGTCTTCGTCTGTCTGAAGCTGACACTCCAGGAAAGTGCTACCTAAAATGGACACCTGATTGCTGAGTTCTCACAGATGTGGGGCCACGCCCCTTTAATTAGTTAACTCTCTGCAGCTGGTGGCCCTCAAAAGGAAATCTAGACCGGCTCCCTCCTGAGTTGCTATTGTGTCTTTTCAGTGGCCCAATGGTTTTACAATTACATTAAACCCTAAGTTATAAAGTTATGAGTTTAACCCTTAATACAGTTACACCTACTCAATAAAGATCTTAGTATTCTACAAATGTTTAAATAAAAGTTAACCCTAGCAGTCAGTTTTAAGGTTTCAGTCAAATTACTTGTCCCAAGTTTCTGCCTGACAGATACTGTAGCGGTTTTGAGATTTAAAATCACAATTTCAGTCAGATCAACTACAGAGCATTTATACAGAGTACACACACTGAAACAGAGAAGTCGAAAAACAGAATGTTACTCACACAATTCTAGAAGTCACCAGTTGTTATCCTGTCAAAATCGAGTTGCACACTGCACCATTTTAAGGCTTCAAAACAGGCATTTTTACTGTATGTGTTTGGAGAAATGATACAATCAATGGCCCAGAATTGTACTTGATCAACTTTGAATCTTGTGGTGCTTGACAAAATACACACTGGCTAAGCCGGCCAGGTTATATATACAGTGGGGCAAAAAAGTATTTAGTCAGCCACCAATTGTGCAAGTTCTCCCACTTAAAAAGATGAGAGAGGCCTGTAATTTTCATCCTAGGTATACCTCAACTATGAGAGACAGAATGAGAAAAAATAATCCAGAAAATCACATTGTCTGATTTTGAAAGAATTTATTTGCAAATTATGGTGGAAAATAAGTATTTGGTCAATAACAAAAGTTCATCTCAATACTTTGTTATATACCCTTTGTTGGCAATGACAGAGGTCAAATGTTTTCTGTAAGTCTTCACAAGGTTTTCACACACTGTTGCTGGTATTTTGGCCCATTCCTCCATGCAGATCTCCTCTAGAGCAGTGATGTTTTGGGGCTGTCGCTGGGCAACACGGACTTTCAACTCCCTCCAAAGATGGGGTTGAGATCTGGAGACTGGCTAGGCCACTCCAGGACCTTGAAATACCTCTTACGAAGCCACTCCTTCATTGCCCGGGGGGTGTGTTTGGGATCATTGTCATGCTGAAAGACCCAGCCACGTTTCATCTTCAATGCCCTTGCTGATGGAAGGAGGTTGTCACTCAAAATCTCACGATACATGGCCCCATTCATTCTTTCCTTTACACGGATCAGTCGTCCTGGTCCCTTTGCAGAAAAACAGCCCCAAAGCATGATGTTTCCACCCCCATGTTTCACAGTAGGTATGGTGTTCTTTGGATGCAACTCAGCATTCTTTCTCCTCCAACCAAACACGTCTAGTTGAGTTTTTACCAAAAAGTTCTATTTTGGTTTCATCTGACCATATGACATTCTCCCAATCCTCTCTAGCAAACTTCAGACGGGCCTGGACATGTACTGGCTTAAGCAGGGGGACACGTCTGGCACTGCAGGATTTGAGTCCCTGGCGGCGTAGTGTGTTACTGATGGTAGCCTTTGTTACTTTGGTCCCAGCTCGCAGGTCATTGACAATCCCCCCGTGTGGTTCTGGGATTTTTGCTCACCGTTCTTGTGATCACTTTGACCCCACGGGGTGAGATCTTGCGTGGAGCCCCAGATCGAGGGAGATTATCAGTGGTCTTGTATGTCTTCCATTTTCTAATAATTGCTCCCACAGTTGATTTCTTCACACCAAGCTGCTTACCTATTGCAGATTCAGTCTTCCCAGGCGTGGGACAGCGACGCCGACTCTGCTCATTGTTCAACCATGGAGACCACCATTACCCCCCCCCCCAACAAACCTCAGAGAAGCTAGCAGCAATGAGGATGGAGAGGAAGGGAGAGGAAGTGGGGAGGAGGAGGAGGAGGAGGAGGAGAGAAGTAGAGATGGGGAGGAGGAAGACAGCAATAACGATGAGACAGGAAGTAACAGAGGAGGAGCAGAAACTCTGCCCCCTGCAGGCCGCCCCAGCCGTGTCCTCCGTCTGTACCAGTATGACGAGGACGGCCAGAGGTTCGCTCACCTTCCACAGCCCCAGAGGAGCCAGGCCCCCCCCCCCCCCCACCCTTGCTGTAGTACGCACTCTCCAAGTTAATATGATGCCATTTGACCTCAGTGGCCCCTGAGCCTTCAAAGAACAACCAACCAATAAACAGCTGTGTGTAAAGTATCCACCTGTTTATGATGAATACCTGCACTGCACCCGACTGCAAAGCTCTGTGCCCCGGTCCCTTAGAATCTATTTTCTGTTACAGGAGAAATACTTTTAAAATTATATATTTTTTTAAAAACGACCATGGGGTTGCAAACCTGAAACAAAACAAGCGGACAAACCTCAAGGTTCAAGACCTAAAAAAGTCATACTTCTTAAAATGTGATTTTGAGCACTTTGGGATGTCACAATGTTTTTCGGGCTTGTGTAACCATTAGCCAATCACCAACCAAGGTACCCCCCGCCCCCCACCTTATCACCTGAATCTCCTCTTAGCAGTGGCGAACCGTGTCTATCACAACTGGACCTTCTGTAGACACACACACTCACAAGAAACACTGGCGGTTGTTATGCCTGCTGTGACGTTAAGTTGCCTCTTGTAATTATGCCTTTAAAAGCTTGAAAGTTGTTTTTATCTTCTGAATTTGGCGAAACAAGTTTAATATTCTAAAAACCAAGACTTTGTTTATTTGAAATCAGATGAAAACAAACAGTCACGGACCCTGCCGTGTTATCTATGATTATTATACACCTTACATTCATAATTTCAGCGGGAGGGAGGGGGAGCGGCGCTGAGGAACAGCAGAGTGCGGGTTGACAGTGTCTGTGTTGACACTCCCCTTATTGTGCGTCAGCAGAGGCTACAAGTTTCTTAGGTTCAAGTTAGACAACTAATGTCTGGGTTACTAGTGTTCATGACTTCATGTGTATGTCATCTTAATGGTTAATCTCAATGCACACACATTTTCTGTGCTTTCCAATAGTTTTATTCCACTGTTAAATAACCTGTTCAATACAAACATGCCACTTATAACATTTCTGTGAACTGATATTTGTTTAGTGAGCTTATTAGAGAGGATGTTCCCTGAAAGATTGTAAAATGTCAATGAAGATGTCCGACTTAGTATATTTGTTAATAATTACATAAAATACATGGAATTGGTGTGTGTGTGTGTTACAAGTGAATCTGCGGCCCCCTGGTGGCCAGTACATCAATTATGTGGCCCCCACCACCGTCAAAGTTGCCCATCCCTGATCTAGATCCTCTGTCTCGAGCCAGTTAACTAGCGGGCCTTCTAGAGTACCCTGGAACCGAGGGAAACTCTGAAAGAACACGCCCATTGGCTACAAATCAATATCTGATTGGTTGATCAAACGGTCAGTCCAAACGTACGCTCTCATTCAGTGCAACGGCTAGGGCATTCTATCAAGGATGTAGAATACCTTGGTTGAAGGATATTCTACCCAGAGACCCAGAACAAGATCTGATTGGTTGCTTTCTTTTCTAACACAAAACCACTGAAATGCGTAGAGCATGGACAAACAAATCAACGTAACACTGTAATATTACAGAACAACACAGATACCATTCTCATTTATTCATTTTATTTATATAATTATATCGATTTTGTGTTTGTCTTATCTGAGTGTTCCAGGGTATTCTCTGAATACCTTGAAGGCCCTGACGGTTCGCCACTGCCTCCTAGAGCATATCTCTCAGAGGGGCGTGGGGAGGGGCTCCTTATTGTCATTTAAGAAAGAGAATCAGCTCTTTTGAAACAGGGCTGAAACGGAAGGGATTATGGGATGTTACGATGATCCGTTTGGTATTTGGAGCCAAACACTCCAGAGACAGGTTCTGTATATATCTAAGACCTATCATATATTGTTGAAAAAGAGTAAATTGGGCACCTTTAAGTACAATTTTGAGACTTGTAGTCTACATCATTAAATGTAATGCTACTTTGTGCTTCTAGTCCACTACAACTCAAAGGTAAATAGTGTACTTTTTCTCCCAATACATATATGTATTGGCTTTAGTTACTTTCAGTCAGTACTTAAAGAGACGTGAATAAAACATAAGTTTCATCAATTATCCACAAGCAGCTCGTCATACTTCCAATTCCTTTTTATTACTGTGAAAACATCTATAAACAAGACGCAATGGAAAATAAAATGTTAACAAGAAAACAAATTCCAAATCTCTCCATATTTTAAGAACATTTTCTTTTCTCCAAATGAACACTATAAAAGTCGACTCAGTGAGAGAAAGGGCTGCCCCATACAGGGAGGATGCTGTAGTCCGTGTGTGTGTGGGTCTGATCTTTTTCTTTAACAATGTGGTTTTTGTTTCTCTCCCTCCATCTTCTTTCGGTGTTGAGTTGTCTGCTACGATGCTGACCAGCATTTCTTCCATTCCACAAACTCATCTAGCAGCACCGGCCCTGCAGAGAAACATATATTAACACGGACCCTGCTTTAGGGGGCTGTTGAATGGGAACCTTTCCAGACAAGGCATACTTGCATTATCAGGTTTGACATTTGGACAGATGTTATTAAGCTGACGCTTTTATCCATCAATACCATCTATACTGGAGACATGCCTCCTGGAGCCATTTGGGGTTCAGTATTTTGCCCATGGCCACTTCACCATGTAGACCAGGGATGGGCAAATGGCAGGCCCCACCTCCTCTTTTTGCAGCCCTCAGATTAATTTATAAACAACGTAATTAATTATAAATTAAAAAAACCTGTAGTACTGATACCGTCCACTAGACTCCTAGTTACGTCACGAGCTGCGTACATAATTTCAAATACCAGCGCTGAGGAACACCAGAGTGCGGGTTGACAGGTGTCTGAGTTGACATTCCCCTTATTGTGGAATAAGGGGGAAGGCAGAGACAGGCTACACGTTTCTTAGGTTCAAGTGAGACAACTAATGTCTGGGTCAGTGTTCATGACTTCATGTCATCTTAATGGTTCATCTCAATACACACATTTTCGTGCTTTCCAATAGTTTAAAATAGCTTTATTCCACTGTTAAATAACCTGTTCAATACAAACATGCCACTTGTAAACATTAAATAACATTTGTTTAATGAGCTTATTAGAGGATGTTCCCTGAAAGGTTGTAAAATGTCAATGAAGATGTCCGACTTAGTATATTTGTTAATAATTACATACAATACATGGAATTGGGTGTGTGTTCCAAGTGAATCTGCAGCCCCCTGGTGGCCATTATGTGGCCCCCATCACCATCCAAGTTGTCCATCCCTGATGTAGACTGTAGGGGCTGGGATCCAATTACTGACCTTCAGAATGGAAAACGCTAAGATTTTTCTTACCCTCCCTGAAAACCCGTGGAGGCGTGTGGCGCAGTGAATTAGTGCGTTGGTGTTCGGATCAGGGGCACAGGTTCCACCCCCCCTGCAGTCAGCATGTCGTTGTGTCCCTGGGCAAGACATTTCACCCCAAATTGCTCCTGTGGAGATTGTCTACAGCAGTGGTCGGCAACCCCTGGCACGCGTGCCACCATTAGGCGCATTCACACTGCGGTACTTTTCCCACAAAGGTTCATGAGAACTCTTTTATCGCGTTCACACCAAAAAGAGCCGGTACTAAAATTAGTTCATGAGAACCTTTTTACCCCCTCGAAAGTCCCTGCTAGAGAGCAGGGACTTTCGAGCGGCTCTTTTGTGAGAAAAGAGCTATATTTCTGATTGGCTGGGCGGATTGCAAACCACGCCCCGTAAAACTCCCAAAAAGTTTTGTGAAGCCGCCATTTTATTATCCTCGCATTAGCATTAGCCCAGCGCAGAAACGCAGAGAGACTAACTTATGGCAACAGAAAATAAAACATGGGAGCGGTGGAGATGAGGAGGTGTCGGCGTTCTGGCGATTTACTCGGAAGGCTTCAGTAGAAGCTGCTGGGAGTCCCAGCAACTTCTACTGAAGGGTGGCAGTATACGCCGTGAAGTGGTTTGCGGCCTGCCAGTAAACCCAAAGCAGAAGAAGAAGAATGTGCCTAATCCTCCCCAAGGACTTATTCCGGTGTGAACGTGATCTGTACTTAGTTCATGAGAACTAAAGAGTTCTCATGAACTAAGTTCTCATGAACCTTTGTGGGAAAAGTACTGCGGTGTGAATGCGCCTAATGGCACCGTAACCAGTAGCACACTAGGAATTAGTGGAATAAGTGTGCAAAAATATTTGTAAAAACAATTCTGATCCTGAACGAGACCGCCGCCAGAGCGCGTCTCCCCGTTACCTGCAGCAGGAAGTCATGCACGCAACGCAGCCCCGCTCTCTTTATCTCCAGGTGACTTTCTGCCGCTTTCCTCCGTGGTGCTGATCGTTTCACCACGGAGGAAAGCACTTCACTAATTGCAGTACCCATAAGGAGCTGTACACATGCCGCAGTTTTTGCGTGGCTGTGTCTTTAGTTGAAAGCCCAGTGGCGATCTGCTCATCTCTCATCGAAATAATATGCTACAAAGGGGCGGACTGGCCATCTGTGTGTTGAACTTTCCTGTCGGCTCCCAGACCATAGTCAAGGAGGGCAGAAGCAACAAGCTTCAGGTTCAATAACCCACTTTAGCTTAAATGACTGGAGAGAGGCGAGCTCTTCTTGGGAGGCCGTTGCATTTATTTATTTATTTAGCTGTTCTTCTGTTTCACAAAATACATCACAGACCTCTGTTTTTCTGCTTCCTCGTTTCACTTCCAGAAACATACACACGTTCCCTCACTCTCGCATCCACACATGCCACACCCCTCTCTCTCTCTCTCTTAAAGGGACAGCGATCTCATATCACTCTGCATGACCCTAATATCATAACATGTGTGTTCTGGAGAATCACAGAACGGACGATTGTCCTTATTATCATCAGGGTTCATACACTTTTTCACCAATGATTTTCAATGACTTCTTAATGACCGTTACCTCATATTCCATGACCAAAAAAAAATTACCACTGAAAATGGTTTATTTTAACATGGAACAGAAAGGTGACAAGGATCCGAGCCCCCCGCCCCACGGAATATCGGTTTAGGAATAACAGAGGATTTTAGCAGTCAGAACAACTAAAGCAGCAATAATAACAGAAACACTAAAGAGTCACATCTAATGGAAATATATAAAAGCATTTATTTTAATTGTGTAGCAGTCAGTTTTTCATTTTGGCAGCACTGTTGAGCATTTTGAAAATGTATTTTCATGCCTCTGTTCAAGGCGTAGTCTATCCATCTTTATAGCCAGTGGTGTAAAGTAACTAAGTTCATAAACTCAACAAGTACTATACGTGGGTACAATTTTGAGATACTTGTACTTTATTAAGTATTTCAATGCTTTGCTACTTTGTTCTTCTACTCCTCTACAGTTCAGAGGTAAATGGTGTACTTTTCCTCCACTACATGTATTTAATCCCTTTAGTTACTTCACAGATGTGGATGAATGATGTGAAATATAACCAAGTGTTAAATCAGACTTTAGTTCCACCTGGAGTAAATCCACCAGCTACCCTGCAGTATACAAAGTCCTTCAAACTAGCTGCACCTTTACCAGCTTTGAGAACACTTTCATGATCAATCATTATAAAACATATCATATATATTATTCTGAAATGGACCAATCTGCACCATGACTACTTTTACGGTCAATACTTTCACTATATTTTGATGAGAATACTTTTCTACTTTTACTTGAGGAGCATTTTGAATACAGGACTTTTACTGTAACAGAGTATTCCTACACTCTGGTACTTCTACTTTTACTCAGGTACAAGATCGGAGTACTTCTACTTTTACTCAAGATCTGAGTATTTTTACTCAAGTACAATATCTGAGTACTTCTACTTTTATTAAGTACAAGATCTGACTACTTCTACTCTAGCACCATATCTATACTTATACCACCTCTGTTTATAGCCTATGAAAAAAACTATTAGAAAACGAAGGCTAAAGCTAACGTTAGCAGATAGTGACAATGTATGCTAGCTAGCTCAACGATTCCTTAAATAATATTGCGACAGAAAAACTTTTCAGTTCACATCACGCTCTGCCGCTCTGCTCTGAACACCTGAACGGCCCGTTCTAACAGCTGTTCACCAGCGGTGCAGTCTGTGCCACAGTGACTCCGCACAGTTAACGAACTAATGTAGCTAATGTAGCTGACCCTCATCCCGGAGCAGCAGAGTTCAGCCGGCCCGACAGGCAGGAAGACTCGAGCACACAGCTCGCGCTTCATATATTAAAAAACAACACCATGCGCGTAATGATGGCACATAACAGCTCGCGACCGCAGATTATTTCGGCGATTAGATACAAATGTAAATTAAATTTGACGCAACTTTAGTTACATTTCCATGATATTGTTTTCCATAACTTTTCCAGGGCCTGGAATTTGCATTTTCAATTTCCATGACTTTTCCAGGTTTTCAATGACCGTACGAACCCTGTATTATGCCGTTTAAACCAATTAAATGCGCTTACAGCTCCACACACTGCTTCCCCGCAGCGAGGCTCCTCCCACCCTCCTGTTGACGGTTCACGAGCGTCGAGCTCCTCACCACCCCCGTTGATAATTCACGATCGTCGGCACGCTGATAACAAATGTTTTTGTAATGGCACTTCATATCAAAAAGGTTGCCGACCCCTGGTCTACAGTAGAGTATGTAAGTCGTTTTGGATAAAAGCGTCTAACAAGTAACATGTAATCAAAAAACCAGTCGGCATGTTTGAAGAGCATATATTGGTTAAAAAGGTTTCCAAAATAACAGAATAATATGTATATCATATCAGTTCCCCGTTGTTTTACAATATCTATACATTTCAAAAATGTATATAGAATGATTCGCCCTCCCCAATTTCTTTAAATATTAATGTCAATTAACACACACTTTTGTTTCTATTGACTTATTTTGCCGTGAAAAACAATGCCACAGTGAGAAAAACGTGATTGGGGTTCAGAGCCAAAGTGCGTTTCATCGATGGAATACTGATTACTGAAACAGTGGATGCAGTCTGGGTGAAGTCCTGAAACTGTGCAGCAGGCTGACCTTTAGAGGGAATGGAGAGGAGCAGAGAGGCTAAATACAGGAAGCTATCATATTAGCATGTTGCATCACACAGTGTCCTATAACTGCAGCAGAATGGACCACGCATTCCTCTCTGCTATCCCAGAGAACAGCCACAAGCTGCAGCCACAGCAAGAAGAATAGAGCCAATGCACCATCATGGTTTCATAATGATAGAAAGGAAAAACTATTTTATGTTCCAACAGTGTCTCTCCTTGCATGCCAAACCTTGGTGTCTAAAGATTGAGTCATTTTATTTTTCTTCTTAAGGAGCCATGACAGTTTTAAATGAAAATACTACATTTTGTGTCTGTATTATAATGTTTAATGTTTATTTCTGTTTAAGTAATGTTATTAAAGAAAATTATCATAAAAATAAGAACTCATGTGATATGTTAGGGGCCATGAGGACCCCCCATCCTGTCGGGAGGAGTGAATGTATTCCTCCTGAAGCATCAGAGTGGGGGGGGCGGTGAAATCACAGTTAGAACTCGAACACTTACAAGCTCCGTCTTCATCGTAGTTACTGAGGTCTGTGTCGATGGTCCGGCTGAACTCCAAGACGTTATACCACTGGTCCTTATTCATCCCCTTGTACTTGGACTGCTGTGGAAAGATGATTGGAAAATGTGTCTCGGTGGTGGCGTCAAAGGATTTCTTCAGACTTGTAAAATCCAAACATTTAATAGCCAAAACGTTTCCAGCTCCAGAGCATGAACAGTCAGAAAGCCTATTCAAAAGATCACAGCATGTGTTTACTAAGGCTGCCCTCCACTAAAGATTTGTCGACCAATAGTGGTCAATTCAGGCGATTAGTCGACTAATTGTGGCACGTTTACGATGTATATATTATGAAGATTAATATAATTTTGTATTATTTTAAAAGCATCATTATTAAATGTCAATAGAGGATTTGAACACATAAAAAGGACATTATGTAAAGACCTGCTTCCATGAAGCAAGCAAACACATTTACCTCCAGGAACTGGCTGAAGACGGGGAAGAGAGGCCACGTGGTCGCCAGTATCAACGACAGCATGGACTTAGCCGTGTCCATGTCTAAACTCCTCTGGTCCTTATCCTGACACACACAGACACACTCCAATATTCATAACACTTTTGTGGCCTTAGAAACATATATTATATAAGTGACCTTTCGTTCTTTCATTTGTGTACAGTTAATGATCAAAGAAGTTCACCTTGCATTATAAGTGTGTTATATTCAGGGGTGTGCTCTTATGTGTAGTACGGGGGCACACTAAGGCTGAGTGGCATTCTGGCTTAGACACTTTTTTCTTTCTTTGAAAAATAGAACTAGAAAACAACAAAGAAATAAACTCAAACTCACTCTGGCAAAGTCAAAGGCGTATCTGTAGACGTTTTTGAAGACTGCAGAGTCGTTGAGCTCGCTGCGCAGGTAGTCCAGTTTGTTCTGTAACCTCTCTGTGCAGTCACACCTGCCCCCCACACACACACACGTCAACAACAAACCTAAGAGAGCATTATGTAGAAAATTGATACAAAATAATGAAAATTATCTTTTGTAACCCCTGTGCCACTTTAAAAATGTGCAATGATGTCCTTAGAGGAAGGCCATGTCACAAAATTAGGTAGATGTACCACTGCAGAGGTACATCTTAACAGAGTTTAATGTTTAGTAAATACAGGGGGTATCTTTTTATTTATTTTCAGTCTGGGAAATGTCATGATTAGCAACAAAATGTAATTTGACACATTTACTTTTTTTTGTTGCACGAAACCGGAAATTAACATGTGCTTGTCCCTTGGGGTAAACATGAGAATTGGCTCAATCTGGTGGAAAACAGTAAAAACTACAATTTCCAAGCCAGGGCCTTAGAATGTTTATTAAATATGAAGTGAAAGATAAAATGGAAAAAGTCACTCACTGTAATAACGTCATTCCCCTGAGCCACTCCTCTTTTGTGAAGAAGCCCATACTTGATGCTCCTAGATGCCAGGCTAAAACTAACATGATAATCTGCAAGAGAGAACCACTCGATCAACACTGGTCCGTCCAACACAGAGTTCTATTTAGTATATGGCTTCGCCCTCTAAGGCTATTGGGTAATCGACCTGCGCCCCCACGCAGCACTGGAAACTTAGTCCACACCCACCCGCAAGGTGGGCCCCACCCTCAGGCCTCCTTCTGGTATAAAGAGGAAGGAGGACCGGCAATCTGCTCCCTCTTTTCTTCAGCAAACCAGCACAGTTACTGAAGCACAACAATTGAGAATCATCATGAGCAACAACTGCGTCCGCGATTGTCCCTCATGTGGCTCTGGGTTCATAATGAGTTATGACCAGCAGAGATAAAAGCAGTATGCGAATCCTGCCTGGGGTCAGAGCACGCGTACGCGGCTCTAAACCAGCAGGTAGAATGCACACACTGCGCCCGTCTCCCCTCGAGCGACATGAAGCGGCGAGCGGACGCTCTTGCCGAGGAGGACGATTGGCCCGTCCAGGCTTCCGAGCCGCGGACTCGTGTCCCTGGGGTCGAGTCCCGGGCAGGAGTCCAAAGAAAAGCAACTCCTCCCCCGCATCCCTCCACAGTTCACCGTGCGGTTCTCCCCTCCCTCCTCTCCCCCGGACGGAGAGACGCCCACAGCAACCGCCTCGGCATCAGACTCGCCCTTCGGCGGCTGCAGGGGCTCCGTCCCACGTCTCCGCTCCCCCACCACCCCAGAGACAGGGTCTCCCGGCGGCGAGTCAAAGGGGAGTGAGGCTCCCCCGCTCCTGGTCTGCTCCGCGAGAGCCTCCGAGGAAGCAGAGCCGCTAATTAAGCCGGCTGCCACTAATCTGTTGATTAAGTAGACAGCAGGGCTCGCTGCAGAAGCCTGCCGGTTTTAACCTCGGTTAATAACCTGGAGAGCTCGCGGGATTCCTCTGTCCGAGACACGCCTCCTACACACGGTCATAATAAACCCATTAGCGCCTTTATAACGCCTCATGTGGACAGCACTGCACACACCTCCATCCATCCCCTGAGCGTGTACGCGCCTCATGATGAGAGTCGGAGTGAGACGCAGCGTGTGGAGGCCCCCGCGCAGCCCTTTCGGTCCAAGCACACCTTGGGTTGCCTCACGGGCAGCAGGGGCTCTGGCGTGGCTCGTCACCATGACGACCAAAAAAATACGCGCGTGGGTCTGATGGACAGATGGATGAGCAGGCTGATCAGCAGAGGATACGTCCTGCAGTTCGCCTCTTCCCCCCCTCAGTTCAATGGGATACAGGAAACACTCCTGTCCTCCCAGAAGCTATGTCTTGCTGGAACTCCTGTTGAAAGAGGCTAGTTCCAGGGTTCCTCAAAGGGAGGAAAATCAGGGGTTTTCACTCCCGTTATTTTTCTAATCCCGAAAAAGACTGGGGCAATGAGACATCCTCGATCTGTCAGTATTCCACATGCTGACGATCAAACAGGTGCTGGAATGTGTTCACCAGGACGACTGGTTCACTTCCACCTGAAGGATGCATACTTCTACCCATCATCCCGAAACACAGGACATCCCTGCGTTTCTCATTTCAGGGAATATCAGACCTCTGGACGACCTGCTATTTGCTGGCTCGCTCCAGGGAGGAAGTCGCTTTACAGACGGTACATCTCGTATCGCATCTGTCAAAGCCTGGTTTTCATAATAAATTGGAAGAAGAGCTGTCATCTTCCCTCTCAGACAAACGTTTATCTGGAGTGGAATTAAACTCGGCAGCAAGAGGAGGAACTGACAGCTCTCCTCCGGCGTGTCACAACCCACACAGCCCTCTGATGATCCCCTTGGGTCTCTTCCAACAGGGGGACACTCCAGAGGTGGTTCATTCGCTGCAGAAGCCTGCTGGTTTAACCTATTGGTTTATAAACTGCAGAGCTCGCGGCATTCCTCTGTCCCAGATATGCCTCCTACACACGGTCATAATAAATCCACGAGCACCGTTATAACGCCTCGTGTGGACAGCATACACACACCACTCATCCTCTGGGCGTGTACGCGCCTCATGATGAGAGACGGAGTGAAATGCAGCATGTGGAAACTCCCTTGCAGCCCTTTTGCCTCACGGGCAGCGGCGATGGCGTGGCTTGTCACCATGATGACCATTACGGCACATCACAGAGAAGCCTCTCCCCCCAGCAGTTCCATGGGATACAAGAAACACTCCCGTCATCCCAGGAACCGTGTCTTGCGCGGTTTTTACGGCCGCTATTTTTCTAAGTCTGATCGCTGGACAAGGTGGGACCTTCGTCTCTACTTTCTCACAGCGGCCGGTATGTATTGTTCCCAGCTTTCACCCCGTCGGGAAGATAGGCATGTTTTGCCATGTTCCAGGGACGGTGATGCGCCATTACGCATGGCACAACAGGCAGGGGGTGTTATTGAGCAGGTGTGTCTGTGCTTCTAGTGCCGGACGGACCCAGTGGGGCACAGACTACATCTTGCTTCGCCCTTAACACAATATGAATAGCCTTAGAGGGCGAAGCCATATACGAATAAGAACTGAGGTTACCTACTGTAACCCAGCTCCTATGAGTAAATGGCGCAGCCCTCTAAGTGCTGGGCCCCACTGGCTCTACGAATAGCTGAAGAAAAGTTATATTGTATGGGAGCAGATTGCCGGGCCTCCTTCCTATTTATACCGGAAGGGAGCCCTAGGGTGGGGCCCACCTTGCGGGTGGGCGTGGACTACAAGTTTTCAGTGCTGCGCGGGGGCACAGGGGGATTACCCAAAAGCGATAGCCTTAGAGGGCTGCGCCATTTACTCATAGAAGCTGGGGTTACAGTAGGTAACCTCAGTTACCCGAGGTTGTAAAAACAACACAACTCTCATAATGCAGTAGAATTAAAGAAACAAAACTAGTTTCAAATGATTATATTCACATCATTTGTTAATAGGTTATTTGCCAATAAATGGCAAACTAAAAATATAAAAATATTATTAAACTACATTTTGACCTTAACCTTCTACAGCATACTGTTGCCCTCAGGCAACAAACCACTTTTTTCGACCTCACACTGGGCCTCTAAATATTTTTATTCTTTTAAATATACACAATGTCACCTGACATGCTGGTGTCCAATAAAATGAGGGAATTATATGGGTGTGGCATTTTGTCTGGGGGTGGAGCAGTCCTTTCTGCAAGCAAAGCTGCAGGGGACTCAGGGCCACCACTTGGTAAGATACATTTCACTTTTTAACATATTAGAAATGTACACAACTTAAAATAAAAAATACATGCATGTGCATGAATACATAAAGAAGTATATTTGATTGTTTAAAGACTTATTATGTATTTATTAATTAGCTAAAACTATGTTTTTTTTTTGTTCGTTGCCTCAGGGCATCACTGTGCCACTTGACCACTTTTTTCCAGACAATATCATACAAATGTGCTCAGCTGTAAAATGATAAACCTAATCAATGTTTTTACCATGTAGTGATATTTACAGGAAATGGATCCCAAAACATGTTATGGGCGACACACACACACACACACACACACACACACACACACACACTTGAATTCATATAGAGTTGTTTTTTCTATTTCTTCTGAATTGTAGAAATCCTTGGTGTTTCAATACCCTCGTAGCACAGTGTTGCCCTGAGGCAACAAACCAACCCCTGGTTGAGGGGTGAGGGGGTGAGGGTCACATTTTATAATTGATATAATATCAGGGACCCCTAAGCTCCTAAAACACATGGTGAAACATTTGTTTCCTCCCAAAATAAAAAGTCATGCCATAGAGGGTTTTAAAGAGTATAACCAAAATGCAACAGATTCCAGTCAGAGTATTTTTCACATATACAAAAAAAGAAAATCTAAATGAATAGATCAATCCATAAAAACAGGCGCTGCATTCCTATACAAGAAAGATAAAAATGAGCTCCGCCCTAAATGAATCCAAAAGTTATATCGTGCTTCTACACAGCTCATAACAATCTAATGATATCATTCATAAGCGCAGAATGGTACGAGGTTAGCTAGCACATTAGGGGTTTCGTTACCTGCAGTGGAGTATTTTCAGTCTATTAGTACTTTTACTTTAGTAAAGGATCTGAATGCTTCCACTCAGCTCTGAATGAGGAAGGACTAAGTTTAGTCCTGGGTTAACTCTGAGCATGCTACATTGGGCCCAGTTGAGGACTAAGCAGCCGGAGGACTCACATTCTCTGGTTCCACTCCGATGTCTTCACAGAACCTCTCCATGGCCTCCGGGCCCACCTCCTTGTCGGGGCCGGCGTACGCGTGGAACCAGGCCAGACACTTCTTATTGGAGAACAGCTTGTCCCCGCTGACCGGCCGCGCCCCCCGGATCTGAGGCCTGGTGAAACTACAACACACAAACACCCCGTAGGTGTTCAATTAATACACTTTTTCCTCAGATATAAACATGCTTTGAAGTGCGTTATACCCGCCATGTTTCTTTGTCTGTGGAAGGCAACACGTTACCGTACTAAGAGGTTTGAGGAGTAAACACATCCTCATCTCTGCATACATGCTGTGTTTTCTATGCTGAGGCAGTGAAGGGGGGGCTATTAGTGGCTCACCACTCACATCAGAGATCCCGTTAGCCGGTAATTACCGGACTGTGACCGGTAAAATATGCTGAAGACCGGCAAAATAATTTCCCCTTAGTTAGCGCAATACCGCATCAGTTGCGCCACTTATGTGACAGACAAAAGAGTATGTGACAGACAAGAATAGTCAATTATGATGTCTAACACTTAATGTGGAGATGTCCTGGATGGGTTGATTGTGCGTTGATCTGTTGGTAATGCCTTGGGGTTCCGGTGGGCATGTAAACAAATGCATAATGCTGCGCTATACTTTGTGGCCTCACCCGGTTGCATAGCGACGCTTATTGTTTAGGTGTCTTTTAATAAGCAGGTAGTCCTATCATTAGCTAGAACCAGCTGGATCTGATCGATATGGACACAAACCCGAGTGAAGTCTAATCTGACGGGAGATAGAGATCAGCTGCTGCTGCTGACGAGTCGACACGCAGCTCTGATCACCTGCAGCGGTGAGCGGACAAAACACACTTCAGGTTAGAATATCACACGTAGCTATTTTAATGACCTCTCAAACTACCGTAACTAGTTATAGATATGTTTAGTTTCACTATCGGGTCACTCATTACTGATCCGCGAGCTGCATGAAACTGACGGGCTGTCAGGAGAGGGAGAGCGCTCCGTTTATTATTCCGTGTTATTGTAAGTTACTGTACACTTTTGAATAATGTAGTTAATCTACTATAATTAGTTTGTTTAATATCAAATCATATCAATTTGTTTTAAAGCTCAATAAACAACAAAGAAGACCTTTGACCGGCACTTTTCAAATTTTGTCCGGAAGATTTCAGCTTTAACGGACATGTTGACCGGCAAAAAAGTACTCTGACACACACACACACACACAAACCGTCAAGGAAAGTGAGAAGGTGAGGGGTTCAGTATGTGCCCTGCCTGATGAAAGATAACCCGGCCGCGTCCGGTTCAGCCAGAGCCCCCGCCCCCCGCCCAGAGCCTCCGAGTCATCGGCTGCTCACTATGCTTCATGCAAAAATGTAAAGATATATATTCTAGCCTAAAAAAATCGGAGGATTTATACGTATTCTTTATAATTGGTACCGTAAAGGCTCAAACAAAAAAAGATTGTGTTCATCACCTTGGACTGAACGTTTAATCGTACAAACAAAAATTAAGAATAATCAATAATGAACTAAATTCATTTCATTGCAGCCCTAGAATAAGATGCAAGTGACAAAAATAGTGGGGGGGATTTCATGTGATACATTAGGTGCTTTCACAGCGAGTACTTTTGAGAATAGTTCTGATAGTTCCTGGGATTTTGCGTTCACACCAAAAATATCTGGAACTAGAACTTTTTTTCGGGAACCTTTTCACCCCTTTTCAGTGCCTGCTAGAGAACAGAGACTTTGCTGGGGCGAAAAAGGTTCCAATTTCCGAATGGCTGGGCGAATTGCAAACCACGCCCCGTAAAACTCCGAAAAGTTTTGTGAAGCCCCCATTGTATTTGCTGGCATTAGTATTATTAGCCCCGCGCACCAACGGAGAGAGACTAACTTATGGCAACAAAAAAGAAAACATGGGAGCGGTGGAGATGAGGAGGTGTCTGCGTTCTGGCGATTTACTCGGAAGGCTTCAGCAGAAGCTGAAGCCAGTCCCCAACTCCGGGGACTTCCGGCCGGGGACTTCGGGTGGCAGTATACGCCGTGAAGTTGTTTGCGGCCTGCCAGTAAACCAGAAGAAGAAGAAGAAGAAGAAGAAGAAGAAGAAGAAGAAGAAGAAGAAGCGTCAGATATTCCGGTATGAACGCGATTTACTAGATAGTTCTGGGACTAAAGATTTCCGGGGAACTAAGTTCCGGGAACTATTCCTGGGAAAAGTACTTGGTGTGAAAGCGCCTATTGAGTCCATTTACCTCGTCATTTTACATTTGCGCTCATGATCATCTGCATCAGGGAGCTTCCTCTTTTTCTTCACAGGCATCACTGAACCTTTGATAGGCTTTGCTAAAAAACAGGAAAAAAACATCTTGTCAGGGGGTTATGAGATAAACATCTGCCCTACACAAGTGGTTATGACAACAATAATCATCTATCTAAAGATATGATGAAATGTGGAGGATGAAGGTCATACCTGTGTACTTCTGGCTGCCTTGGCCATTCAAATCTAAGAGATTCTAGAATAAAATAAATCACAATCTCAGGTAAAAAGCAACACGCTGTGAAATATGTTATCCAGTCAGGGGTAACCAGAACGTACCAGCACAGAGGCTGAGCAATGAACTAAAAATAAATATATATGTTTAAAAATAAAACAGGACTACTTACGAGCTTGTCCAGCGTAACTGATGCTGAGCTGATGCCTGTCAGGCGGCACTGATGGATGCTCCAAGTTGACACCTGTGGACACCTGAATAATGACATCCCAGCTGTTATTAGTACTCATAGAATGATTAATATGATAACAAAACAAAAATAAACATTGATTGAACAAAAATTGATTGAACAAAAATAAAATAAATTTTTCAATTTGTTTTTGTTCCAACCTAGCTGAAAATGTGGTCACAGGTTTTTGAAAGAGTCTCATTAACACAATGTAAAACATGGTGATTTGCCTACAGATGAAAACCAGTGTCAAAATGAAAAGATGGTGTCTAGATTATGGCATATAAAAAAGAAAGGTAAGAAAATGTCAAAGCCCAATGTGATTTATTTTGATATCTTGTTAGGTTAGTTCTGAACCCAAAGATCACTTTAATATGATTTAAAAATGGAAGAAATCTCAATATTCCTGAGGCTGAAAACAGCATCCCTGTCATGTGGACCACTGGCATGTTTTAGTGGGTTTTTTTAAATTCCATTTTATGTTCACACATATTTTTCTTATTGAATACAATTATTGTATCCAGTGGTGGACGATACTGGAGTACCTTTTTTCAAGTACTTAGTCAATATTGAAGTACTTGTATTTCGTGCAATTATATACTTCTACTTCATCTCTGCAGGAAATATTTCCCTTTTTACTTCAGATTATTCATATTACCTAATAAATGATGATGTATTTAAAGGAAAAGCTACTAAAGCCAGTAGTATACAAAGTACACATTGAGAAACTAAAGTATTAAAGTGCTCTGACATGTGTTCATTAGTGATAAAACAAAATATAATATTCTGTAATAATATCACACTTTTGTTGTAGATCTTTAGCATAATAGTACTTCTTGCAACATTTTGGTGATAATAATTATTTAAGTTTAATGAATCAATTCAGACTTTTAGGTTCAATGGCTTATTATTTATTGACTATAATAATACGAGTAAGTATTAAGTAGTACATTAAAATAAAACCTCACTTTAAAGTTTACACAGAAGAAATTGAGTTAATATGTGAGCTATTATAACATGTAATGGTGTCTGAAGTTATTTTAAATGTAATTGTTGACCACGGACCTGTTTAATGCAACTGTACATTTTATGAGTTCTTAGGTTATTCAGTAATTTGCTATGTAATATCTTAAACTGTATCTGTTTGGTTTGAATAATTCCTGTTGACCTGTATTATTCTAATGTTGTAACTGATTTAAAACACAAAGTAAACGGCTGTGGGACTCTTCCGTTGATGCTAGCTTAACATGGCTACCGAGGTTAGGATGACTAATGTTTCACATCCAGAGCAGACCTTGATATGGTTCAGCACCAGAGGAACCTGACGGACAGCCTCACACACATTGTGATGTTCCTTCTGTTAAAAGGCTCACTTTGCGCTGGGGGGGCACTTCTTTTGTCTGTAAGCTAGTGGCGCTACACTGCTAACGTTAGCACATTTTTTAACACCCAGGCGTCAAAGGCTCATGAAATCTACCATTCATAACGAAGTACATAATTATTGCTCTTACTAATCGACATAGAAGAAGTCATTTAAAAACGTCCAACCACTTACCTATTTCTTACTCTTTGGCTGACAAATCAGTTCCACCTGCTTTGCAACACCGGGGCGGTCTATCCTGCTGTCGCCGGCGTTTCCGGGGCAGCGGAAGATACCACTGCTGCTTTATGGGGGGTAAATGTAAGAGAAATAAACGTTCCAGTGACGAGGAAATTCTTTGCATTCACACGTCGTTACGTCGACCCCATTAGAAAACAATATTTATAATATGATTTAAGTAAATAATGTTTTATTTTAGGCATTTAGTATTCCACGATAAATATAAAAGCTATATATAACGACCAAGCGGCCGGACTGAAGAAAGTGAACCAGCTTCTTCTTAAAGAAACAGAACTTTATTTTTAGCATTCACATGTGTTTCTGGACTCCGATACACTGACGGATGAGACCCAAATAATGCATGGGAGCCTACCTGCAGACCTCCACTCTCAGGACAGTTCCGGTGCAGACCTCCACTCTCAGGACACCTCCACCATAGATATATATATACAGTATAAACACTAGAGCAGTGGTTCTCAACTGGTCAGGCCTCGGGACCCACTTTTTACTTGGTCAATAGATCGCGACCCAACATTTTGAAGCACTCAAATCTATTCAACAAAAAAACGTGCTGTAATATATACGCTTTTCAGCATACAATATTAATAAAAGTGAAGTACAGTGCATATATCCCTTATATCCCTTCACAGAACTAAAGTATGCTTTTAGAAAAGGTTTAATGAGATGATGGAATCAAAGCTGAACTATATAAAAAGGCACGCATGCTGAAAACCCAACCCCAGCAGGGAGGTCTGGGGGGATTCTCCCTCAGGAGATTTTTACAAATACTAACATAAACTATGCATTCTGGTACACTCTGAGAAGAAAATAAATAAATCTATTACTAGCTACCTGTCATATTAATAATATGTTATGCCAATGTTTATTGTGTGATTTACTTTAAATTGTGGGTAAGGGTAGATAGCTCCCATTGTTCTGTGACCTGTCAGTCATCAGACCGGGGGTCATATTTCATTATGTGTTCATTGTTATCTGAAGTTGTACCCATGGATGTATAAAGAAGAGTTCTACCGCAAAGTTATTCTCCGTGGGGACTTCCGGCAACAATCTTGATTCTGATTGGCCAGAAGACTCGAAAAAACATCAGCAAAGATATTTTATTGAGAAGATGATCACTATGTGACAGAAGTTTTCAAAACCGTTTATGGTCTCCGGTACTTCCAGTCCAACGCCGACCGACTGCTTGCACAGCGTTAGAAAATTGGGCCTTCAAAATAAAAGTTTGACTTTTTCCCCCCCCCAAAAAAAAGATTCCACATTTTTTTTTTTCAAATTTTTTTTTTCTTCACCCACACATCCGCGACCCACTCGAAACGGGTCCGCGACCCACCAGTTGAGAACCACTGCACTAGATGGCTCATGGGAGATTTCCCAGCGTAGCTGACCGGCCGCCATCTTGCCACAGTCAACAGTTACTCTGATTCGCGTTATGGTAGCTGTTGTAAGGTGAGTGATCTGCACACAAATACTCTTAACTCGCTGAAATCTTGACTGATTTACAAACGGTTTGGTTTATTATAAACATTATTAGCATGGCTATGATACAGGATGCTTGGACATGTTGAAATTGCAGCTTTTCTTTGTGTATGTGGTTGTATTTATTAGCTGGCTAATAACAAGAGGCTGTGAGTGAGACCTAGTATTCCAAAGTTGACCCAGCAACTTTACACCAGTGGGAGAGGCAGAACTGCTCTTTCTTTTCAACATAACTTAAGTTACACATGATTTCTTCCAAGTGGTTTGGCTTGTTAAAAACATCTTGCATTATGATACAGGAATTTGCTGGCTTTGTGTTTACAGAAGTACCTGACTATGTCGGACTTTTGTGCAGCCTACGGATGCTCCAATCGCCACTGTCTGCAAACAAGAACCCGTGGGATCACCTTTCACCTGTAAGATATGACAATATTATGACTAAAATTAGGATAATCGTTAATTACTTAGTGGATGTATGTACATTACAAGTCCTGCTACACAGGATCAGTGGGGCTATGTGAGATAATAGTATTGCAAGATTGTTGTTGACCCAGCCTCTTTAGAATATGTTGCTACCATTTCTTTACACAATTATTTAATGTTTCTTTTGGACACCTTTTTTATTACTCTTAGTGTGGTTGTCTTATTCTTAAAGTATGCATACATACCAAAAATATGATAATTTCATTGTGTATTTTTGTCCACTCCTTACCCTTAATGTTAAAGGAAAGAAGGGAGGAAAATGTTGACAATAATTTATATATCTGACTACCTTTCTCATGTTTTTAAGGTTTCCCAAAACCGAAGAGAGGAGGAGGCAGTGGGAACTCGCTCTAACAAGGGACAGTTTTGTTTCCTGTGACAGGACACTGCTCTGCAGTGAGCACTTCACTATGTATTTATTAAATCTTCATGTTCCATGAGACGCAGCAAACAAATAACCTTGAACCTTGAAGCCCCATCTCTCCCCACCTGCTCCTGCTTCCTACATCCCCTCAACACCACACCAAGTTGTTGTTCTTCTTAATAATAATAATAATACATTTATTTTGGGGGGCCGCCTTTCATAACACCCAAGGACACCTTACAGGGGCATAGGGGCAATATAGGGAACAATTTAAACAGTGGATTTTGTGATATATCAGCCGGGGTGAGACAAGACAAACCACAAATGGACTACAGAAGGACACAAAAGGACACATGGTACAGTTTATATTATTCTTGGTCTTTTTTCAATAACATATTTCAAAGGTTCTGGATTTGTTTACAAATCTAGAAACTAAATACAAAACTAGGATGATATGAAGATCTCATGTCAAAAATAATCGTGATAAATTAGACAGAACTGGCCTGTCTGTGAGCACATTTTATGTTGGTTTGGTTCTTCTGATAAAGGTATGACTATCTAAATAATATACCAACATTTGCTATTGTCATTAGTTGTGTCCCTGTTCTTCAAGCTAAGGCATTGCTAAATTAACAACTCTTGGCTTACAGAGTGGTAACATGAGACCGATTTTTATATATAAAATATAAATGCATTTTAATTTTATAATTTATTTTAAATATTAACAATATAATAAAATAAATGGAAATATATACACCGGCAAATATTTAATATAAATACCGTGTGTGTGTGTGTATAGCTATTGTTTTATCTGATTAATGTTATTTTCATATGAAAGTCCATGATTATAAGTATGCAGTATTATAACTACATCTTTGATGTTTATAAAAAACCGAACCGTTTGAAAATTGGTTGAAAATTGAGCAAGCTATGGTTATTTAAATAGTAAACCATAATGTTATGAATGAGAGAACTGCCTGTGGCAAGAAGGCGGCCAAGTGGCAACGTCGGTCTCCATTGGCCAGCAGCGCGGGTGAGTCAGTACAGGAAGTGACGATTCTGACGCGTTTTTTCCCGCCCACTGAAGGACTCGTTTGATGGAAGTTTTTCAAATCACGGAGGTGATGAGTCCGCCCACCGTGCACTTTGGGTCGGCCTTGGTCAAGCCCTTTTGACCCCCCCAGCCTGGTTCTTGTAAAAGTTTTTCGCTCAAATGACGCCATGGAGGAATGTAACGGGAGTTGACAGGGCACTCTGTCCGCCTCACGAGTGCCTATTTTCGGACACTTTTTTTCACTTTTCCCCGGTTTTATTCTTTTTTACATTGCCCGGTCTCGGGTGTCCCCCGGTGCTCTGGCGGTCTGTTCCTCCGAACTGCGGGTTTGACTCTGATGGCCGTGAGGGTGTGCTGCGTGGGGTGGGGGACTTCCCCCACTCTGCGTGTCTATTCCTTCCCGGGCCGGGCGATATGAAGCGTGACCAAGACGCACCGTAAAGAGGTCCCACGGGTCCCGCAGCGGGGTGGAGGTTCCCAGCTGGAACCTCCCCACCTCCGCCGCGGTGCACCCGCCACGGTTGTTTCTCGAACCTTCCACTGTTGTCTAGCGGGTGTAACTAAAATACAAGATGTCGTATTTATATTAGGGCTGTCAAGTTAACGTGTTAACGCAAAAATAAATTAACGCCACTAATTATTTTAACGCGATTAACGCATGTGTATTTTTTTTCCTCAGCCGCCCCGTAGTTTCAGAGAGCATCGAGTTTAAAATACCATCTACAAGCTGATGCTGACAGCCCCGCTCCTGCCGCCCGCTTGTGGCAGACCACACTTCCACGCTCACCGGCAGGCACCGACTGGCTATCGGGAGGACCGGGAGGGTGTGTGTATGTGTGGCCCGAGCGAGCGAGAGAGAGACCTTACGTGCATTGTTGTTGTTAGCATCTGGTGCTAGCTAGCTGCGCTAACGAATATAAGGAGCTGTTTAAATGAAAACAGAGGAGTGACATTTCGCCACAACTGCGCCGAGCACTTGACTTTATGCAGGAAGCCAGACAGTGGGACATTGTACGAAAAGTCAGCACACTCAGCACGGATAGTGCGCAACATGATTGCAGCGTCCAGGCAGCTCCCGTTCGAGCATATGCCGTGAGTTGCACATAGCTCCAACGCACACACACACACACACACAATTTGTATAGAGAGGCGAAGTCCCTCCCCTTCCGAGAGCCTCCATGGGACCCCGGAAGCGGGAAAATATACATTGAAGTCAATGGAGAGAGAAAGGTTATCTTTTGATCCCGTCTGAATTGTGCCACGAATGACACATATGATGTTTGTCAATTTAAAAGAACATTTTGCAAGTCAAAAAAATAAAAATGTGTCGTAAAACTGTGAAGTTACACATTTGTTTGTGTGAAACCGCTCAGTGAACTACAGGTCTCTGGTCTCGCACAACACGCGTCACCATCACAAAGACGGCCGTCACGTTAGCACATTCCACCTGTTTCTTTCAGAATGAGGCGAAAAGTATAAAACGAGGTGAACATCACTCCAAGTCTGGGCATGTTGAGAGCTGTACATACACGAAAGGGGAGTTAGTCGGTTCTGTAAGAGCAGCGGGACCGGCTTTACAAGGTTTCGGTGAGTAATATGTGTGCAATGTGTAACGTTAATGTCAGCTAGCTAACATTAGCTAACAAGGTACACTAACGTGTTTTGTTTTAGCAACTAGTTTTCTCCTTAAGAACTTTGTGGTCTCTGTGGATGCTGTGGATAACATTAGTGTTCACAAGAACAAGGTACACTCCCGTGTTTTGTTTGAGTTGCTCTTCAGATTGAAGCGGACAGTTTTATATCGACTATACTGTCTGTGTCATCTCCTTTTACATCTCGTTGTGTCATTTGAGTTTATCTGCTGTGTGTAGATTCAAGGGTTTTGGTTATCTAGGCACAGCTGTGTGTGACTCCCTCTGGTACACTGGTATGTGTGTTCTTAATGTAGAGAGCATTGATTAATTAATAAACTACACACTGAGTCTAGATCCTGACCAAATCCTTTTTTATTGTTGATCAAATGTTTTTCAAAAATGTATTCATACACATTTAGAAAAGTACAATCACAACCAATACAACAATCAGACAAGAGGACAACACTATGGAAAAATAAACCTTCCCCCCCAGATCCGGACCATCCTTGTATTATTGCTCATTCAATCTATTATAGCATGCTAACAAATGGTACTTACTTTATGTTTACAGATCTGCATGGGAGACGATGGCGCGATGCAGAGCGCTGTCTGTGATTGTGCACAGGGGATGTACAAATGCAGCCACGCTGCAGCATTGGCAATATTTGCCATGTGGCAGATCAGCTCCACAGATGTTGAGTGCCAGTGGAGGAAGCCTGGCACTTAAAAAGTAGTCCAGCCGGTGTCTCAACTTTACCAACAGCGAGAGGAGACATACAACCCACTGGCCAGAGACATCGCTAACTGCCAACTGGGGGGTTGTAAACGAGACCGAAGGGGTGAAGGCTTTTGTGGAGGCCTATCAAGTGAGAGTGTTTGAGTCTGGTCTCTTTGTGAGTGAGTCGATGTTTTGGGAGCATCACTGATGGACTTGTGCAGCCATCTGCCCTGCTGGAGGTGAAGTGTCCACACAGCCAGAGGAACATGACCATCGCGGAGGCAGTCCAGTTACCATCCTTCTGTCTCCGTGAGGAGGGTGGGTCATATATTCTCAAGGAGAATCACCCATACTGGCTCCAGGTCCAAGGGCAGCTGCACATCACAGACCGGAGTCTCTGCTACTTTGTTGTGTGGACCACGAAGGAGGCGATCATCATCCCCAAAGACCCTGCATGGCATGGCAATCTCCTCCTCCTGGAGAACTTCTACACCCAGCATGCTCCCTGTGTTGGCCAGTAGAGAGGAGGACATTTAAATAAACATACTCTTAACACCCTCGGACTCTGCGTTGTGTTTCCTATGTGTGATGGGGTGTTATGCAGAGGGGAGGAAAACAGGACACAGCAGATTGTGGTGGAGATGCTGAGCAGTTATTTAATTGTTGCATGTAATTATTATTATACTGCGTGCTTCTTAGTTATTCCATCTTTTGCAGTAACATGGATCTGTATGTAACTCTATTTACTTGTTATCTACCACACTTCCTTCTACATCATTCATTATACATGATGGTGTATATAGGATATATATATTTGTATACATATCTGTAAATTATATAATTTTATTTTTCGTATTTGGGATTGTTGGAAACGTCTTTTTGATCTCTGTCTATAAACACAAACTGAGTAAGATTGACAATAAAGTTGACTTTGAAAAATATATATATTCTTTATGAAAATAGTGACTGTTGGAGAAATGAATCCAAATGAAATGTTGGACTGAACTACAGCTACGCCTTTGAATCTCTAGACTGTTTTTCAGTGGGATGGCTAGTTCCTGAATCTTTAAACATTTATTCGTTTTTTCTCAGAACAGATTTGATTTTCTGAAGTTAATTTAACTTTGCCGACCATGTAAGGTCATTATTAAAAGGTACAATCAATTTGTTTAGGGTTGACTAAAATAATGAAAAACATTCATTTGGATAATTTACTGACAGAATAAGAAACTCAATGATGCTCTACTCACCTGTTCCCTTTTTATAAAGTGAAACAGTTGAAACGATAGATTTTAGTAAACTTAAAAACAACCTTCTCCAAAAGCTATCAAGGAATATACCGAATACTTGTTTGAGAACTTTATTACATATTTTTTATATAAATAGTTTGATCTATAATTGACAGAAGCGTGTGTTTACACTGACCTGTTACTCATATATTAATGTCTTTGTAACTTCAGTAAACCACTACCTCACTAATTTCTCTCATTCATCACGGTTCAGTAAACTAAGTGATACATGAACCAGTTTAATCATTATAATAACGTAGGATTGCAACTCTTTGAAACTGTGTGGCTCTTAAAAGAGCTGTTGTGTTTGGGTGTGCTGGTCTCAGGTCAGTCTAAGCCCTCTCTCAGCTGGATGTCCTTGGGCATGATGGTGACCCTCTTTGCTTGGTTCATCTTACTGGGGGGGGGCAGCTACATGGATGTCGGTGCAGTCCACAGTCATTTTGCAGTTGAAGGCAGAATGAATTTATTATTGACTCAGAATGAAGCACAACTTCATGTCATACAATACATTGACTTTATTTGTAATTGTGTAAAAAAATATGAGCATTGATTAGCAAGCAGGACCTGCAGGAACAGAGCGGTGATGGATGGAGCTGGGAAGAGAGAAGAAGAAAACAGATCAACTTTATTATCGGATATTAAAAATTTAATTTCAAAACAAGTTGCCGCTCCTACAGTTTTCTAGTATGTAAAGATGATTTCACATGACCTATGCAAAATATCACACTCAATACATGTGTGTCTCTGGGGGGTGCATTGTGCCTTTGATGTATATAAATAATATACCATAACTAAATACTATTACGTACAGTGGAAATCAGGTTGCCAGAGCAGGTCAGTGTGCATGTTCCTCAACGTCTCATCAGTTACAGGTGAGGTAAGGGGAAAAAAAGAGAAAAAGGTCAGTAACAACACTTTAAGGTAACAACACTTTAAAGTAACAACACTTTGAATAATTATCTCTTCTAACAATTTTCTCTCAGTAAGCACACAACGACTGTCTTTCCAACAAACAGATTGACTCCCCCTCACTGTCACTGTCACTGTCATCACAATGATCACCCCTGCCTGCCTTCGACTCTCCCTGAACTGCTTCCTTAGCACCCGGTGGAGGGAGCAGTAGGCTACTCTTCAAATGGTTCACAAAATACTTACCATCATGACTACTCTTACTGTTTAATATTTTGGTTTACTTCATGTAATAAAATAATAACTTCATGGTAAGGCTACTAAAACTGACAAGGCTAAGTAATGTAATGCTAACTAACGTGCTCGCTACTCATCGCTACTAGCTAGGTAGCTAACTTGACTATGTTCCATGCACATCATGTATATTACCTATGATATGACCTGATATGTCTGATCCAGCGACTCCTGGTCCTTTCATCAGACGGGAAGCGATAGAACGAGCAAGTGGTGTGATCACTTGTGTGATTACAACCTGGTACAAAGCACACAGGCATCTTGTAAAAGTGAACCAACCACTTGGAGCAACTTGGAGCATTATCGCCTATGACATCACTTACGCGACCCAGAATGGGATTTGGGATTTGTAGTCTTTGTAGTCGCGTATTTTTCATAGTCTTATATTTCAACAGTTGTACGATAAAATGTGACTTTTTTTACATGGAAATGATTGTTTAAGATTGATAAACATCATATGTGTAGTTCGTGGCACAATTCAAACGGGATCAAAAGATACGTTTTCTCTCTCCATTGAATTCAATGTATTATTTTTCGTTTCCGGGGTCCCATGGGCCGGAAGTAGATGGGCGTGACTTCGCCTCTCTATTGTATTATTGAATGAGAGAGGTTCCAGATTTAATTGAGGCGAATATTTATAATGTTCAGAGGTTGTTGTGTTTAATATTCATGAGAATATTTGTCATTGTTCAAATGATAATAAACATTAGCATAAAGCATATTTGTCCACTCATATGCGGCTTTCACACCAGCGCTTTTCCCGTTGTAGCTCCGTGCTAGAGCTTTTCTGGTTCAGCTCCGGTTTCCCTTTTCTGCTCCCGCTTTGTTCACACCACACATACCTCATTCACACCAACGCAACTCCGGTTCAAGCTCCGTGCTAGAGCTTTTCAGGTTCAGAACCGGTTCTTCGGTTTAGCTCCGGCTCTTTTTACACCGCCCAGAGTCCGACTGGTGCTGCGTCATTGCGTCATCGTTTGCGTCATGACGTAACCGTTTGCGTGCCTGCTTCATAAAGCCAAACCGCGCGGAAACCCCTCACAGCTCACACCGACAACAACAACAATGGCCGATTGTGTTGAAGTGCTACTCGTTTTGGTTTTGCTCTGTCGAAACGAAATGGAAGAAATGGGACGACTTTACTACTAACTTTACAGTCGTTACATGCTACATTCAAAACTGCTTTACAATCGTAATCATCAACTTCAACGACGATTCTGACAACCCCTTTCCCTTGCCCCCGCCTCGACGTAAGCGTGACGTATGCGGTGCTTTTGCTCTAGCCGGACAATATTTTGGTACTTGAAACGAACCGGATTCCGGAGTTAAGAGGCTGCTCCGCTGCGGTGTGAACAGGAAAACCCGGTGCTTTTCAAGCTCCAGCTCCGAACCGGCCCTGAAACACCGTTGGTGTGAATGAGGTAACAGAGCCGGGGTGGTACTGCGTCATTGCCTCATCATTTGCGTCATGACGCAACCGTTTATGTGCCTGCTTCATAAAAGCCAAACCAGGCGGAAATCCCTCACATCGACAACAACAACAATGGCCGATTGTATTGAAGCGCTGTTCGCTTCGGTTATGCTCTTACGAAACGAAATGGAAGGCATGGGACGACTTTACAAGGAACGACTTTACAAGGGACGACTTTACTTGGAACTTTACAAACATCACATGCGGAATTCAAGACTTCTTTGCGGTCTTCAGGAGGTTGATCCCGCCCATGCCCCTGCCCCCGCCTCGATGTAAGAGAGACGTAAGCGCCGCCGCCTCTTAGCTCCGGAATCTTGCTTGCTAGACCGACAATGTTTTGGAGCTGGAAACTAACCGGATTCCGGAGCTAAGAGGCGGCGCCGCTGCGGTGTGAAGAGGAAAAACCGGTACTTTTCAGGCTCTAGCTCCGAGCCGGCCCTGAAAACGCGTTGGTGTGAAAGGGGCATGTAAGGCAATGTGAGCGTCCATTCCCATTGGATAACGGAGGATTTTACGCCCGGAAGTAAGTATTCTCCTTACTGTCGATTGATTTTACAGTGATATCTGCACTACTCATCAACTCAAAAACACCAGATTATCCTTGTTAATTACACAACATTGATTGGTTTAAATTGTGTTGTTGTTTCAAAGTTCAGGTGTTTAATAGTCTTCTGGCCTGTGGGATAAAACGTTGGGTTATGTATTGTAACCCTTGTTATATTAGCACAGGCAGAGCCCTCTACTAGACTCTAGGGCAGCGATACTCAACCCGCGGCTCGCGAGCCGCATGCGGCTCCTTTAAGACTAGTTGCGGCTCTTTTAAGTCCTACTTAAAAAATAAATAATCTAAAACAATCTTTAAAAAACGAAAAACAAAAACATTGTCAGCAGAATTCATCAACATTTCATTATCACTCACAAGTCACACATCAGTCATCACACACATCAGTCTATTAAGCCGCCCCCCAATCCCTCTGAACAACCAATCACAAATTATTTCAGGTTTCGCGCTCTGGTTGCAGGTGCGCGAGATAATTGCTCCGTCACACTGGGAAAATTAGCTTACAGCACTATGTAAAAATGACAAAGGAATATAGGAAACGAAAATATGAAGAGGAATATCGAACATTTAAAGAGGACTGGGAACTCGAGTTTTTCTTCGTCTCCACCGGTTCGGGAAAATGCATCTGCCTGCTTTGTGACAACGTCATTTCACAATTTAAAAAGGTCCAATTTGCAGCGCCATCACGACACAAAACACCCGAAGTTCAGTACCGACTTTCCGAAAGGTGGAGAGCTGAGGGTGGAAAAGCTGGCGAGACTCAAACAGAACCGAACTGCTCAAAAAAACGTATTCCACACTAATACGAGTGAAAGAGCGACAGAGGCATCCTACAAAATCACACATGAACTGATGAATAAGATGAAGCCATATACTGATGGAGAAATGGTGAAGGATTGCATACTGCTGGCTTGTTCAACGTTGTTTCCTGAGAAAAAAGACCTGGAACGAGAGGTAAAAAAAAATGCAACTGTCGGATTCTACTGTAGCTAGGAGGGCATCAGACATTTCAGAGAACATTGCACATACTCTTAAGGACAAACTGTCATCCGCTGAGTTTGTCAGCCTTGCAATGGACGAAAGCTTGGATATCAATGACACGCCACAATTACTCATCTTTATCCGAGCGATCAACAGTAAGTTTGACATTACAGAAGAACTGCTTGACATGGTTTCACTGGAAAATGGAACAACGGGCATTGAAATAAAAAACGCTGTGCTGGAAACATTAGAAAAGTTTAACATTGGACCAAAAAAAATCACAGCATTCACAACAGATGGCGCACCGGCGATGCTTGGTAAGAGGAACAGAGCCGTGGCTTTGCTGAAAGAAACGCTGAAAAACGGCGGGGTTGCTGCGGAGGGTATTTTCTCATACCATTGTATTGTGCATCAACAAGCCTTGTTTGCTAAGTTCAAATGTCTGAATGAAGTGATGGCAAATGTAATCGAAGTGGTTAATTATATCAGGGCCCGTGCAAGAAACCACTTACATTTTAAACTGCTGTGTGAGGAGTTTGACACTCACTATGGAGATTTGGTGTTCCACACCGAGATCAGATGGCTGTCTAAAGGACGTATGCTTGCACATTTCATGGACCTGCTTGAACCCCTGAAATCCTTCATTGTCGGCCAAGGGGAGACTTCCCGATTTTCCTTTTTGGATGATAAAGAGTGGGTGCTGTCTGTTGCGTTCCTGTGTGACATTACGCAGCACTTGAACGAACTTAATCTCAAGATGCAGGGAAGAAACAAGACCGTGTATGAGCTCTACACGGCTGTCAGAGTATTTTCTGACAAACTGGATGTACTCGAACAAAGTGTCCGTGGTTCTGATTACCGTTTCTTCCCCACCGTGCAGAAAGTGATGGCGATGCATGCAGACGCTCTCCTGCCCTGTCAATCACAATTCTGTGACGTGCTAACTGAGCTCAAGCAAAACTACACATCAAGATTCCACGACTTCAAGGACCATAGCAATATTTTTCTACTTGTGAAAAATCCATTCCTGATTGAGGTCAATGAAATGAAGCAAATAAGCGACCAGCTCGGACTTGTGCAGCTTCAAATGGAGTTCGTGGAGTTAAAGAGCTCAGATGAACTTCAGCGTCAGTTTCGGATTACAGATGTCGTGGACTTTTGGAAACTGGTGGGGCATCTACCAAATATCTCCAGACTGGCAAGACGCATCATCTCAATGTTTCCGTCCACATACCGGTGTGAAGCAGCATTCTCTGCGCTCTCAAAAATAAAATGTCGCAACCGAAACAGATTGAGTCTGCAGCACACAACAGAGGCCCTTTGGATCGCCGTTTCCAGCGCAGAGCCCGACTTCAAATCACTTGTGCGGCAGAAGGAGTGTCAGAAATCACATTGAGTGTGAAGTAAGTACAACATTACTCTTCTGACAACCCCTGCTGTCTATAATCTGCTGTTATATGGACTGTGATTATCAGTAAACATGCTGTCTGTTATCTGTTGTTATGGGCAGTGAGGATCAGTAAACATGCTGTCTGTTATCTGTTGTTATGGGCAGTGAGGATCAGTAAACATGCTGTCTGTTATCTGTTGTTATGGGCAGTGAGGATCAGTAAACATGCTGTCTGTTATCTGTTGTTATGGGCAGTGAGGATCAGTAAACATGCTGTCTGTTATCTGTTGTTATGGGCAGTGATGATCAGTAAACATGCTGTCTGTTATCTGTTGTTATGGGCAGTGAGGATCAGTAAACATGCTGTCTGTTATCTGCTGTTATATGGACTGTGATTATCAGTAAACATGCTGTCTGTTATCTGTTGTTATGGGCAGTGAGGATCAGTAAACATGCTGTCTGTTATCTGTTGTTATGGGCAGTGAGGATCAGTAAACATGCTGTCTGTTATCTGTTGTTATGGGCAGTGAGGATCAGTAAACATGCTGTCTGTTATCTGTTGTTATGGGCAGTGATGATCAGTAAACATGCTGTCTGTTATCTGTTGTTATGGGCAGTGAGGATCAGTAAACATGCTGTCTGTTATCTGCTGTTATATGGACTGTGATTATCAGTAAACATGCTGTCTGTTATCTGTTGTTATGGGCAGTGAGGATCAGTAAACATGCTGTCTGTTATCTGTTGTTATGGGCAGTGAGGATCAGTAAACATGCTGTCTGTTATCTGTTGTTATGGGCAGTGAGGATCAGTAAACATGCTGTCTGTTATCTGTTGTTATGGGCAGTGATGATCAGTAAACATGCTGTCTGTTATCTGTTGTTATGGGCAGTGAGGATCAGTAAACATGCTGTCTGTTATCTGCTGTTATATGGACTGTGATTATCAGTAAACATGCTGTCTGTTATCTGTTGTTATGGGCAGTGAGGATCAGTAAACATGCTGTCTGTTATCTGTTGTTATGGGCAGTGAGGATCAGTAAACATGCTGTCTGTTATCTGTTGTTATGGGCAGTGAGGATCAGTAAACATGCTGTCTGTTATCTGTTGTTATGGGCAGTGATGATCAGTAAACATGCTGTCTGTTATCTGTTGTTATGGGCAGTGAGGATCAGTAAACATGCTGTCTGTTATCTGCTGTTATATGGACTGTGATTATCAGTAAACATGCTGTCTGTTATCTGTTGTTATGGGCAGTGATGATCAGTAAACATGCTGTCTGTTATCTGTTGTTATGGGCAGTGATGATCAGTAAACATGCTGTCTGTTATCTGTTGTTATGGGCAGTGAGGATCAGTAAACATGCTGTCTGTTATCTGTTGTTATGGGCAGTGATGATCAGTAAACATGCTGTCTGTTATCTGCTGTTATATGGACTGTGATTATCAGTAAACATGCTGTCTGTTATCTGTTGTTATGGGCAGTGAGGATCAGTAAACATGCTGTCTGTTATCTGTTGTTATGGGCAGTGAGGATCAGTAAACATGCTGTCTTGTTATCTGTTGTTATGGGCAGTGAGGATCAGTAAACATGCTGTCTGTTATCTGTTGTTATGGGCTGTGATGATCAGTAAACATGCTGTCTGTTATCTGTTGTTATGGGCAGTGAGGATCAGTAAACATGCTGTCTGTTATCTGTTGTTATGGGCAGTGAGGATCAGTAAACATGCTGTCTGTTATCTGCTGTTATATGGACTGTGATTATCAGTAAACATGCTGTCTGTTATCTGTTGTTATGGGCAGTGAGGATCAGTAAACATGCTGTCTGTTATCTGTTGTTATGGGCAGTGAGGATCAGTAAACATGCTGTCTGTTATCTGCTGTTATATGGACTGTGATTATCAGTAAACATGCTGTCTGTTATCTGTTGTTATGGGCAGTGAGGATCAGTAAACATGCTGTCTGTTATCTGTTGTTATGGGCAGTGATGATCAGTAAACATGCTGTCTGTTATCTGTTGTTATGGGCAGTGAGGATCAGTAAACATGCTGTCTGTTATCTGTTGTTATGGGCAGTGAGGATCAGTAAACATGCTGTCTGTTATCTGTTGTTATGGGCAGTGAGGATCAGTAAACATGCTGTCTGTTATCTGTTGTTATGGGCAGTGATGATCAGTAAACATGCTGTCTGTTATCTGTTGTTATGGGCAGTGAGGATCAGTAAACATGCTGTCTGTTATCTGTTGTTATGGGCAGTGAGGATCAGTAAACATGCTGTCTGTTATCTGTTGTTATGGGCAGTGATGATCAGTAAACATGCTGTCTGTTATCTGTTGTTATGGGCAGTGAGGATCAGTAAACATGCTGTCTGTTATCTGTTGTTATGGGTAGTGAGGATCAGTAAACATGCTGTCTGTTATCTGTTGTTATGGGCAGTGAGGATCAGTAAACATGCTGTCTGTTATCTGTTGCTATGGGCAGTGAGGATCAGTAAACATGCTGTCTGTTATCTGTTGTTATGGGCAGTGATGATCAGTAAACATGCTGTCTGTTATCTGTTGTTATGGGCAGTGATGATCAGTAAACATGCTGTCTGTTATCTGTTGTTATGGGCAGTGAGGATCAGTAAACATGCTGTCTGTTATCTGTTGTTATGGGCAGTGAGGATCAGTAAACATGCTGTCTGTTATCTGCTGTTATATGGACTGTGATTATCAGTAAACATGCTGTCTGTTATCTGTTGTTATGGGCAGTGAGGATCAGTAAACATGCTGTCTGTTATCTGTTGTTATGGGCAGTGAGGATCAGTAAACATGCTGTCTGTTATCTGTTGTTATGGGCAGTGAGGATCAGTAAACATGCTGTCTGTTATCTGTTGTTATGGGCAGTGATGATCAGTAAACATGCTGTCTGTTATCTGTTGTTATGGGCAGTGAGGATCAGTAAACATGCTGTCTGTTATCTGCTGTTATATGGACTGTGATTATCAGTAAACATGCTGTCTGTTATCTGTTGTTATGGGCAGTGAGGATCAGTAAACATGCTGTCTGTTATCTGTTGTTATGGGCAGTGAGGATCAGTAAACATGCTGTCTGTTATCTGTTGTTATGGGCAGTGAGGATCAGTAAACATGCTGTCTGTTATCTGTTGTTATGGGCAGTGATGATCAGTAAACATGCTGTCTGTTATCTGTTGTTATGGGCAGTGAGGATCAGTAAACATGCTGTCTGTTATCTGCTGTTATATGGACTGTGATTATCAGTAAACATGCTGTCTGTTATCTGTTGTTATGGGCAGTGAGGATCAGTAAACATGCTGTCTGTTATCTGTTGTTATGGGCAGTGAGGATCAGTAAACATGCTGTCTGTTATCTGTTGTTATGGGCAGTGAGGATCAGTAAACATGCTGTCTGTTATCTGTTGTTATGGGCAGTGATTATCAGTAAACATGCTGTCTGTTATCTGTTGTTATGGGCAGTGAGGATCAGTAAACATGCTGTCTGTTATCTGCTGTTATATGGACTGTGATTATCAGTAAACATGCTGTCTGTTATCTGTTGTTATGGGCAGTGAGGATCAGTAAACATGCTGTCTGTTATCTGTTGTTATGGGCAGTGATGATCAGTAAACATGCTGTCTGTTATCTGTTGTTATGGGCAGTGAGGATCAGTAAACATGCTGTCTGTTATCTGTTGTTATGGGCAGTGATGATCAGTAAACATGCTGTCTGTTATCTGCTGTTATATGGACTGTGATTATCAGTAAACATGCTGTCTGTTATCTGTTGTTATGGGCAGTGAGGATCAGTAAACATGCTGTCTGTTATCTGTTGTTATGGGCAGTGAGGATCAGTAAACATGCTGTCTGTTATCTGTTGTTATGGGCAGTGAGGATCAGTAAACATGCTGTCTGTTATCTGTTGTTATGGGCAGTGATGATCAGTAAACATGCTGTCTGTTATCTGTTGTTATGGGCAGTGAGGATCAGTAAACATGCTGTCTGTTATCTGTTGTTATGGGCAGTGAGGATCAGTAAACATGCTGTCTGTTATCTGCTGTTATATGGACTGTGATTATCAGTAAACATGCTGTCTGTTATCTGTTGTTATGGGCAGTGAGGATCAGTAAACATGCTGTCTGTTATCTGTTGTTATGGGCAGTGAGGATCAGTAAACATGCTGTCTGTTATCTGCTGTTATATGGACTGTGATTATCAGTAAACATGCTGTCTGTTATCTGTTGTTATGGGCAGTGAGGATCAGTAAACATGCTGTCTGTTATCTGTTGTTATGGGCAGTGATGATCAGTAAACATGCTGTCTGTTATCTGTTGTTATGGGCAGTGAGGATCAGTAAACATGCTGTCTGTTATCTGTTGTTATGGGCAGTGAGGATCAGTAAACATGCTGTCTGTTATCTGTTGTTATGGGCAGTGAGGATCAGTAAACATGCTGTCTGTTATCTGTTGTTATGGGCAGTGATGATCAGTAAACATGCTGTCTGTTATCTGTTGTTATGGGCAGTGAGGATCAGTAAACATGCTGTCTGTTATCTGTTGTTATGGGCAGTGAGGATCAGTAAACATGCTGTCTGTTATCTGTTGTTATGGGCAGTGATGATCAGTAAACATGCTGTCTGTTATCTGTTGTTATGGGCAGTGAGGATCAGTAAACATGCTGTCTGTTATCTGTTGTTATGGGTAGTGAGGATCAGTAAACATGCTGTCTGTTATCTGTTGTTATGGGCAGTGAGGATCAGTAAACATGCTGTCTGTTATCTGTTGCTATGGGCAGTGAGGATCAGTAAACATGCTGTCTGTTATCTGTTGTTATGGGCAGTGATGATCAGTAAACATGCTGTCTGTTATCTGTTGTTATGGGCAGTGATGATCAGTAAACATGCTGTCTGTTATCTGTTGTTATGGGCAGTGAGGATCAGTAAACATGCTGTCTGTTATCTGTTGTTATGGGCAGTGATGATCAGTAAACATGCTGTCTGTTATCTGTTGTTATGGGCAGTGAGGATCAGTAAACATGCTGTCTGTTATCTGTTGTTATGGGTAGTGAGGATCAGTAAACATGCTGTCTGTTATCTGTTGTTATGGGCAGTGAGGATCAGTAAACATGCTGTCTGTTATCTGTTGCTATGGGCAGTGAGGATCAGTAAACATGCTGTCTGTTATCTGTTGTTATGGGCAGTGATGATCAGTAAACATGCTGTCTGTTATCTGTTGTTATGGGCAGTGATGATCAGTAAACATGCTGTCTGTTATCTGTTGTTATGGGCAGTGAGGATCAGTAAACATGCTGTCTGTTATCTGTTGCTATGGGCAGTGATGATCAGTAAACATGCTGTCTGTTATCTGTTGTTATGGGCAGTGATGATCAGTAAACATGCTGTCTGTTATCTGTTGTTATGGGCAATGAGGATCAGTAAACATGCTGTCTGTTATCTGTTGTTATGGGCAGTGATGATCAGTAAACATGCTGTCTGTTATCTGTTGTTATGGGCAGTGATGATCAGTAAACATGCTGTCTGTTATCTGTTGTTATGGACAGTGAGGATCAGTAAACATGCTGTCTGTTATCTGTTGTTATGGGCAGTGATGATCAGTAAACATGCTGTCTGTTATCTGTTGTTATGGGCAGTGATGATCAGCAATGTGTGTTTTGTGGTTGCAGTGAAAATAATAAATCACAGTTATTGCACTGTACATTATGCGTTTCATTCCTTAGTAACATATTACTATTATCCATATTCTCAAATGCATAATGGTTTCAGGGAGGAAAGGAGCGCTTTTGGATTGTGGCTCTTGCAAAAATATTTTTTCGTCAATGTGGCTCCTGATTAGGACAAGGTTGAGTACCACTGCTCTAGGGGTACTACCTTATCATGCAAGCATTCACCTACTGAGATTTCTATGGACGTAGCCGGCCCCGGGGCAGGCCTACCTGAATGCGTGCGCATCTCACTTCCGTATAAAAGGAGGCCTCGCCTCCTGACCACCATCCTACACCACTCGTCAGCGAGCGGTATAGGACAGACAGTGCCCCAAGGTAGAGGGCTCCGCCTGTGCTAATATAACAAGGGTTACAATACGTAACCCAACGTTATATCTCTCACAGGCTCCGCCCTCTACTGGACTCTATGGGTACAGTGGTTGGAGCCCCGATGTATGCACGCACTGTCGTCCAGCACACCGTTCCACCTCACTGTTCCACCTCACTGTCCCTGACCGGCTTTAGCAGCCACTGCGCCTCACTCACCTCTCCCTCGGTTGTAACCGTGGAGAAGTCTGGGCTGCGGCCGATAGAGCACACCCTGACGTCCTTGCCTCGCGAAAACAAGTGTGCTCGAAAAAAACAGTGCTGAGGGCTCCCCTGCGTCCGCTTATAGGCAGACAGGGGAAAAAAAAACAGCCCTGTAAGGGTTCACGATGCACTCTCCCTCCTGAGTCCCTAAAGAACACGGGGAGAATGCAAGTGCCCCCTATGTCCCCACACTCAAACACTGACCCTGTGCAGAGTGTGTAGGGACTATAGTATGGAGGGCTCTCCCCCTCGGGACAGAGTGGGTAACGCCCCGATTGCACCTGCCTCTTGAGACATTGCCCCCCAGAACTGGGGAATCGCCCAGGGCTGGCCCACCTTCATCTGCGTCATTTCTGAGTACCACGGAGCCCCGACGCGATCCGGTGCTACCAGGATGAATGCCAAACGTTCTCGCCTCACTCTCCCCAGGAGAGGGAGAATGAGACGTAACGGTGGAAAGGCGTAGAGCAGCTTCCTTGGCCATGGCTCGTGTGCAAACGCGTCCACCCCCAAAGGCGGGTCGTCGCTCAGGGCCATGGAAAACCCACAGGGCACAGTGGCCGTTGCGCCAGCTGGCGAACAGATCCACTTCCGCTCTCCCGAACTGGGCCCAGATCTGCTTCACCACCTCTGGGTGAAGCACCCACTCGCCTGGCATGAGGTCGGCTCCCCTGTCCTCCAGTCCCGGGATACGGAGGGCTCTCAGAGATAACACCACCTCTGATGTCCACAACCACAGCCTCTCCGCTGTGGCCAACAAGGCGGCGGAGCGGACTCCGCCCTGCCTGTTGATATAAGCCACTGTGGTGCTGTTGTCGCTCCTGACCAATACATGTCTCCCTTGAATTAGGGGCATGCAATGCTGGAGGACTAACACTACCGCCCGTAGCTCTAGGAGGTTGCTGTGTCGTGTTTCTGTTAGAGACCAGCGCCCACCTATAGCCCTCTTCAGGCAGGTCCCTCCCCATGCTGTTCCCGTGAACACTGTGATGTAGGAGGTTACCCGTCCCAGTGGAGACCCCCTCCGGAGGCGCCCGGGAGACCCCCAGAACCGGAGGTTGCCCTCCACTGAGGGGGGGATGGTCACCAGCCGCTGTTTGTGCCTCTTGGGATCCAAACGCAGGCTGGAGAACCACCTCTGCAGGCGGCGCATTTGCAGTAACCCCTGCGGGACCACATTGTGAGCAGCCGTCATAAGACTCAAAGTCTGCATGACAGTTAAAGCTGTCACATTCGCCCCCTGTCGCAGCCTGTGAACCGCCCGGAGAAGGGATGCACTTCTGCTCCCTGACAGGGTGGCACGTAGCGCGCCTGCATCGAACACCACTCCCAACTACAACGCCTGTTGGTGAGGTATAGGGGTGATCTTTTTTCAATTGATCGCAAAGCCTAATTTGGTTAGGTGTGTGATCAATTGTGCTGTGCAAAGCATTGCCTGTTCCCTGGACTATGAGGTCCTCTGGGTAAAAGAAAAACTCTCATGCCTTGGGCGCGCAACGGTTGAAGCGCAGTGGCCACACATTCACTGAACGTGCGTGGGAGTAGCCGAACGGTACTCTGTTGTACTCGTAGGTTATCCCCTGGAAGGCAAAACGCAGACACTTTCTGTGCTCCGGAGCAATTTCCACATGAAAGTATGCGTCTTGCAGGTCGATGGTGGTCAACCAATCGCCCGGTTTGCACAAGCCCCATTAACTGTTTATAGTTAACATGCAGAATTTTCTGCAGGCAATGTAGCGATTCGGGCTGCTGAGATCTAGAATACATCTGAATCCCCTGTCTTCCTGAGAACCAGGAAGTACATGGAATAAAGACCATTTTCTCTGTGCTAGAATTTGTACGGTTAACATTGTGTGTAAGTGTAGCATTTGTGGAATGCCCCCCGCAAGGCCAGTCAGATCTGTGAAGACTGGCAGCCCGTCCCCGTGAGTGCCGGCATGCCGGCCACGGGGTGGGCTGAAGAGGTGGAGGGTGCCGCGGGCACGAGATCTCCGTGCCGGCACCTCTCCCTTCGTCTCACCGTCGCGCCGCGCTCCCCCGTGGAGCGCGCTGCGGTGACTCTTCTCTCTACTGAGGTCTTTGAACGCACCGCGGCCCGCCCTCAGGGGAGGGGGGCCGCGCGCGCCGTCACAATGCCGTCTCTTCGAAACGGACATTATGGGAAAAAGTGAAATTGTGGAGAGAGATTACTCTTACTCTGGGATAAATGCACTCGTTCTCACTGAATGCATTTTTTCCCACACACACACACATCACTCTAGAACTAGAGTTTACAAAAGTAAACCACCGTTCCCCTGCGGGGTCCCTGAACGTACCGCGGCCACTCTCACGAGGGCCGCGTGCCCACGTATTAACGCTGTATTTCCCATTCAACGGTGAAATGCATTAATCAGAGCTGTTATACCAGGCAAGGTGTGTTTTCTGACAACAGCACGCCGGCAATAGCGTCTCTTGAACCCGCACAGTGCTTTGACAGCACACGGTTTATTCCACTCACGTGCACACGCCCACCTGCTGGCTCCCTATACTGGGGTTTACAGCAGGGGCAGGGAGTGTAGGACAGTGTTTCTTCCGCTGGGGATGGGCAAGAATCAGCCACGCTGCGATTACTCCGTATCCCGTGAGCAAGGAGATCGATCCATAGAGCCCTCCCGTAAAGACGGGGGCTCCCAGGAGATCAACACAGTCCTCTTTGGAAAAATGCCATGCGACGTGATATCCCAGGGACATAACAAGGCAGGCAGCGGTGGCGCCCTGTGATGAATTAGGGTCGACCCTATATCATGTGATATAGGGTCTTGCGGCCCCTTGCGGCCCAATAATCGCTCTGACCTGGTGAGGGTTACTAAATTTAAATAGTAACCCATGTCCATATGTTTATTCTGGGGTAGTAGATTTAAAGTTTAGGGCTATCACTATGGGCAGCAACGCTGTAAATATTGACAAATAAATCCAGGGAAATGGCACAAAAGAAAACTGGTAGTGGCCTGGCTGGGTCTATAATTCCCGGCCTGACTTATCTCAGTCCGGCCCTGTGGGCAACTCTCCACCTATCAGGAGGAGACAGCCACGGCCATTGCCGTTCGAAAGCGCTGGAGACACTGTAGTACATATGCCAGGCCTGTAGGTGGCGCTGTAGTCTGCCACAAAAGCAGCGAAGAAGACTTCTCACAGATTCAGCCCTTGCAAAAACAGGGCTAAAAAAGAGCAAATAGAGCGAAATGAGGCATGGCTAAAAGGCATGATCTGTTTGGTATTTTGAAAAAAAAACTTCCCAGACATGTAGGTATGGCCCTACAATATATTATTCAAATATAGCATGATAGGTCCACTTTAAAATAAGTGCTTCAACATAGTTAACATTGCAGGAAAGTTGATTGTCAAGTCCCAAAACAAACCATGCAATATATTAATCATTAAGTACTTTGGCAGGCTTAATATTTATCAGATACCCCCAAAGCTTTTTGCTTCATGTATTTAAAAGAAGACCTTAACCTAAACTAGTATTTCATGTTTAAATAAAGCCTAATTAGTTTGTCTGTTTTGCACATCCTCATATTAATATCTTTGTACATCCGGCACTAAACTGTTTTATTCTAGATATCATTTACAGTATCTTCTTGATATTTTCTATTCTATATTTATATCATTGACCTTCTACTTTCATCCTATTTTGTATGGAGTCTGTATCTACCTGCATTGCAATTACTCTAAACGTGTAATAACGTGCTTTAACCAGTAGGTGGTTTGGGTTAAAAAGCTGTCAAGTTTACAGTGTTAACAAAATAAAATATACTGCTGTTTCTGGTTTAGTTTACAACGGATATATTTTGTTATTGTTTTGATATTTGTAACACAAAAGAGATGTAAAACCCCCACAGCAACACAGAAAAGATGGTCTTGACATGACCCAGCGGTCTAGTAGTTAATAAAAAACAATAAAACAAAATATTACTACCAACTTTATTGTGAAATTAAAACAGAACGGTAAAAGAATAGTTTCCGGGCTATTCTGAGGCCCGATCTCTGTAGATAAATAAAGAACTACGACAGATGTGTAATATTTAATGCAGCCGAACCATTTATCACAATGCATTCATGTGATGACTTTCAAAGAGTAAAGCAAGCACTGCTGAATATAGTATGATTTTATCTTTTACAAAACGTTTTTTTTCATATGGAATGCAGTTGGAGGTCAACCAATCACAGAGTTTGAGGACTAATCAAGGGGTTTGTGAAGCAAAGCACATGGTGTAGTCCCAAACGATAGCTGAGGATTCTGGGTAGTGTGTCTTCTGCCATCCTAAACTCCGAAAACACATTTGTTTCTCCGAATCGAAGGGGAAAAATACAAAAGCATTGTTCACAATTTAAACCAATCAATGTTGTGTAATTAGCAAGGATAATCTGGTATTTTTGAGTTGATGAGTAGTGCAGATATCACTGTAAAATCAATCGACAGTAAGGAGAATACTTACTTCCGGGTGTAAAATCCTCCGTTATCCAATGGGAATGGACGCTCACATTGCCTTTAAATGCCGCTGACATGGACCGATGTGGTGCATCCCTGAGCGTCAAATCCCGCCGCCGATGGGAATACGTTGCAATCAGTTGAAAGCTCTTTGCGTCCGTTTATGAAGCTGAAAGAGACTCGACGCGTCACAACTGGACGCCATAGGACCCTGACCAAGCGTCGCTCCTGGACGTTGAAGGAGTGAGACTGTGTTGCATATGGATGTTGAGAGATGTATCCATAGATCTCTTCATTTTGCTCTCAAAGTGCACCAGATTGATGCTTTAAAAAATCTTCCCGGGGGAGCATGCCCCTGGACCCCCCTAGAGGATGTTAGGTCCACCCCCCACTTAAATCATGTTCAAATGGATAGGATACTAAATACAGTTGCACACATCTTGTGTCCATATCTTTCTGTATTGGTGGTCATGCCACAAACGTGCGCTGTAACGTTGTAACTTAAAGTCATGTCCTTAAATTAAAATAAGATTTCACAGCAGACTGGAAGTCCACTCAAAGCCCTGCCACAGAGGAATCCATTAACAACGCAAGTCAATACAGTTTATAACAAGCTACTGCTGTTACAGCCTCAAGCTAAAAAGGCCAACCCTCAATATCACCTATATTTGTCACGATTATCTTGTCATGTCACAGTTCTATGTCTAGGTTTGGGTGTTTTTTGCTGTTCTCTCTGTCATGTTTTCCTCCTGGGTTATTGTCTGGTCCTTTTCCCTGTGTTTTTCCTCCTGTCGTTAGTTTCCCTGGTGTGTCTCGTTATCTGATTGTGTTCACCTGTGGCCCTTGTGTTTCTCTTCCCCTGCCCGGCTGTTTCTCGTCTTGTGATTATCCCTCCCTGTATTTAGTCTTGTCTCGTCCTGTGTTCAGTGTTGGTGCTTCTTTTGTTTGTGACGGAGTTCACCGTGGAGTGTTTTGTTTGTTCATGTTATATGTTAAGATAAGAGCCCTTGAAATAAAGGTATTATCAGTATTATCTGCGTTTGGGTCCTACCTGCTTCATTCTGCGTATCAGAAAGCACCAACCAGAAATGGACCCAGCAGATGATCCATTTGAGGTGGAACTACAACATTTTTCCTTTGATTTGGCTTGCTGCTATGATTGGTGGAAGGGAGCGTCCAGTGTTCTGCAGAAGGAGGCCGCTCTGGTAGAGGCGCACCGGTTGGCTATGGAGAAACCAGACTTGGTGAAATTCTTACCTGGCTGGATTTTGAACTTCATCTGGGTGTGTGATTTCCAGCCTGCTGACTATAAACGTCTCGGTGTGTTCCGTCTGGAGTCAACCAGTGCTTCCGCCCCAGTTCCTGCTCCTGTCCAAGAGTCGTTTTCTGGAACTCGTCTGGCTTTTGGAGGTCCACGGAGCCTTCAGGCGGCTTCTAAGAGAAGGAGTCGCAAGTCCAGGCTAGCAATCCGAGCCCCAAGAGCCATGATTCCGGCCCCAGTTCTGGCCCCAGCAGCCCCGACTCCAGCACCTCGTCTCTTGTTGGCTCCCCAGCCAACACCAGCTCCCCGTGTCCTGTCGGCGTACCGGCCGACTCCAGCACCTCGTCTGCTGCTGGCTCTCCAGCCGACGCCAGCTCCTCGTGTCCTGTCGGCGTACCGGCCGACTCCAGCACCTCGTCTCTTGTTGGCTCCCCAGCCAACACCAGCTCCCCGTGTCCTGTCGGCGTACCGGCCGACTCCAGCACCTCGTCTCTTGTTGGCTCCCCAGCCAACACCAGCTCCCCGTGTCCTGTCGGCGTACCGGCCGACTCCAGCACCTCGTCTCTTGTTGGCTCCCCAGCCAACTCCAGCTCCCCGTGTCCTGTCGGCGTACCGGCCGACTCCAGCACCTCGTCTGCTGCTGGCTCTCCAGCCGACGCCAGCTCCTCGAGTCCTGTCGGCATACCGGCCGACTCCAGCACCCCGTGTTCTGTTGGCGAACCAACTCTCTCAAGTCTCCCCTCCAGACACTTCTCAAGTCCCCTCTCAAGTTCCTACCGGAGTCCCCTCTCGAATTCCCTCTCTAGTCCCCTCTCGAGTTACCTCTCGAGTCTCCTCTCGAGTTCCCTCTCAAGTCCCCTCTCAGGTCCCCTCTCGAGTTACCTCTCGAGTTACCTCTCGAGTCACCTCTCAAGTTCCTACCCGAGTCCCCTCTCAAGTTTCCCCTCAGGTCTCCTCTCGAGTTCCCTCTCAGGTCCCCTCTCGAGTTACCTCTCGAGTCACCTCTCGAGTTCCTTCTCGAGTCCCCTCTCCAGTCACCTCTCGAGTCCCCTCTCGAGTCACCTCTCAAGTCAACTCTCCAGTTTCCTCTCGAGTTCCTTCTCGAGTCCCCTCTCGAGTCACCTCTCAAGTCAACTCTCCAGTTTCCTCTCGAGTTCCCTCTCGAGTCCCCTCTCAAATCACCTCTCGAGTTACCTCTCAAGTCTCCTCTCAAGTTCCCACTCAAGTCCCTACTCAAGTACCGTTGGAGGTTCCGCTGGGGGTCCTGCCAACCCTGTGTCCTGTGCCGTTGGAGGTCCCGCCGACTACTCTCCTGCCGGGGGTCCTGCCAACCCCATGTCCTGTCCCGTTGGAGGTCCCGCCGACTACTCTCCTGCCGGGGGTCCTGCCAACCCTGTGTCCTGTGCCGTTGGAGGTCCCGCCGTCTACTCTCCTGCCGGGGGTCCTGCCAATCCTATGTCCTGTGCTGTTGGAGGCCCCGCCGACTACTCTCCTGCCGGGGGTCCTGCCAACCCTATGTCCTGTCCCGTTGGAGGTCCCACCGTCTACTCTCCTGCCGGGGGTCCTGCCAACCCTGTGTCCTGTGCCGTTGGAGGTCCCGCCGTCTACTCTCCTGCCGGGGGTCCTGCCAATCCTATGTCCTGTGCTGTTGGAGGCCCCGCCGACAACTCTCCTGCCGGGGGTCCTGCCAACCCTGTGCCCTGTCCCGTTGGAGGCCCCGCCGACTTCTCTCCTGCCGGGGGTCCTGCCAACCCTTTGTCCTGTCTCGTTGGAGGCCCCGCCGACTACTCTCCTGCCGGGGGTCCTGCCAACCCTGTGTCCTGCCCCGTTGGAGGCCCCGCCGACTACTCTCCTGCCGAGGGTCCTGCCAACCCTTTGTCCTGTCTCGTTGGAGGTCCCGCCAACCACTCTCCTGCTGGGGGTCCTGTCAACTCCTGGTCCTCTTCCGTGGGGGATCCTGCCGAAGCCTGTCCCGCCGGCTCCGGTTCCTGTCCGGCCGACACCGGGTCCTGCCCGGCCTCCGGAGCTGTCTGGTCTTCGCCCTCGATCCCGACCCTCTGTGAGCCGCGGTCTTCGCCCGCGGGCCCGGCCCCCTGACTCTTCCTGCCGCTGCCCTCGTCCTCGAGCCCGGCCCCCTGACTCTTCCTGCCGCTGCCTTCGCCCTCATGCTCGGCCTCCTGAGTTCGCCCGCTGTGGCCTTCGCCCCACCTTGGACTCTGCCTTGCCCCCGGGCCGTCCGCCCGAGTCCCCCTTCTCGGCTTCTGCCTTGCCCCTGGGCCGTCCGCCCGAGTCCCCCTTCTCGGCTTCTGCCTTGCCCCCGGGCCGTCCGCCCGAGATCCCTTCCTGGTCCTCTACTGTGCTCCTGGGCGGTCAGCTTAGTCCCGTCCTCCGGACCCCCTCCACCCACCCTGCTTGAGGTTTTGGACTTTTGTTTGTTTTGGGGACGTCTGGGATCCGTCCCTTGAGGGGGGGGTTCTGTCACGATTATCTTGTCATGTCACAGTTCTATGTCTAGGTTTGGGTGTTTTTTGCTGTTCTCTCTGTCATGTTTTCCTCCTGGGTTATTGTCTGGTCCTTTTCCCTGTGTTTTTCCTCCTGTCGTTAGTTTCCCTGGTGTGTCTCGTTATCTGATTGTGTTCACCTGTGGCCCTTGTGTTTCTCCTCCCCTGCCCGGCTGTTTCTCGTCTTGTGATTATCCCTCCCTGTATTTAGTCTTGTCTCGTCCTGTGTTCAGTGTTGGTGCTTCTTTTGTTTGTGACGGAGTTCACCGTGGAGTGTTTTGTTTGTTCATGTTATATGTTAAGATAAGAGCCCTTGAAATAAAGGTATTATCAGTATTATCTGCGTTTGGGTCCTACCTGCTTCATTCTGCGTATCAATATTATGTGCATGTTTTTGCAGAACCACATTTTAGTTACTGGAGATAACGTCTCTTTTTTGAAGTGAAAAAACAGCTCTACAGTTGTTTACAGCTTTATTTTGCCATGAAATAAATGATTCAGCCTTAAAACCTGTGGGGCTGATGGGGGGGTACAGGTTATCTCATGAGAAAAACACAGCAACCATAAGAGCCCACCTCACAGGACAAAAACACTTTAAACTCTTGGGATGTTCAGGTGTGATGAAGTTGGGTTGTATGAGGGACTAGTGAGAGAATGATCTACATTAGATTGTAGTCGGAAAGCCCCATGTTAGAAAAACAGACAGGAGTACCAGCACTGCAGCGAAGCCATGGCGACATGAAGCTGATGCTGGGGAACCAGCATCACAAATAAACCAACCCTTTGAGCAGTGGCATAACAAGGTTGTAATTGGCCCCGGTGCAAATATTTTTTTGGGGCCACCCCCCCCCCCCATTGCCCCAAACATAAGCGCACGCTGAAGCGCTCACACACGCACGGACATACACAACCACTCAGAAGCGCCACATGTAGGCTATCAACAACAGCCTGCCCTGACCTCAGACCACCACAGCCGGACAACGGCACAGCGAACTTAGAAGAGGATTAAACCTGTTTCCTTGATGTTTGTCTCTGAGGAATGGGCCGGTAGGCCTACATGGACATGTTGCTATAATATAGCTTTTGATCTTGGCGTCGGGGGGTCTCAATAGCGCCATAGAGTCCCCTATCGGTTGGGGCCCTTGGGGGAACTGTTGGACCACCGCCGGGCACAGCCAAATCCAGCCTCTCCTCCTGGCTAGCTGGAGAAGAAGGTTGCACAGCCACGGCCACGGATACAGCTTCACTTGTGGAGCTAGATGGCAATGATGGTGGTGAGGCAGGTGAGCTATCGTTAGCCTCCGGCTCCGGCTGCCGCTGCACGTCAACATTGGTAACGTTAGCGCTCGATTTCGAGGACGATGTATGACAAAAAAAACAGTCTAATTTTGTCAATTTAGCTGTTACATCTCCTTGTTCTCTCTTGCCCTTTCTCTTTTGAACGCTGCTCTTGTGCTTTGGTTTGCTGTACATTATAAATGCAAGCTATTACATTTTTTATAATGCTGCTGAACTTGCTGCTTCTAGCTACAGTACAGTACAGGTTGATTAAACGGTTTGCTCGTCACGCAAGGTATCACATGACATGAAAGGGAGCTAGGTCATTGGACAGACAAATTACAAATTAATTTAGGTTGCTTGGTTACTTTGAAGACTGTGTGAACCGGTCAATGCCATTGGGGCCCCAATAAAAACATATTTTAAAAATATATATAAACTCTTCTTTTTCTTTTTTTTTTGCATGGGCCCCTTGCTGGCTCTGGGTCCCGGTGCGTTGCACCGGCTGCACCGGCGATAGTTACGCCACCGCCTTTGAGGCAGTGTGAGCCAGCAGCTTCTGTGCTCTGCAATGTCAAAGAGTGTTTTTGTCAATGGAGTCTGGTTGTTTTGCTACACAGAAATACATTGTATGGATACTTTCTCGTCTGAAAACATTTTATAACTTAAAGAGCCTGTGACACGAGTTTCCCCCATCATCCAAACCCATCAATTTGAGTAAATATTGTCCCCTTGAAAACCGTTACTGAACTGACTTTGGATATTGTACTTTGATAACCATTAATCTGCCCTTCAATGTTGACCATTTTCTGGATCTTCTCTGGGATTCTTCAAGTCCCGCCAAATGATGTGTGACGTCATTGCGGGCACAGCGCTCCAGCTGCACCGTTCAGGATCCCAGCATCTGCATGTAAACGCACGATGGCGCACACAGCAGCAAGCTCAGACAGCGATGACAGTTTAATTTTGAACGTGTCTGAGAGCTCATATGAGGCTGAAGGATCGCTTTATGTTGTATCTGTTAGAAGTTTAGGAATTAGGTGCGTCAATATGGGCGATCATACGGTCAGGTAGCCAGTGGTGGAATGGGACTAAAAATCATCCCGGGACTCTCGACTGGCCCACTTCGGTACCGCTAGTAAATTGTCAACGGGGGGAGTGGGGGATGTCAGGGGCGGCGGGTGCTGTAGGCTAGGGAAGGCTAAGCCTTCCCAAATATTTGTGTCACTGCTTCCTGGTAAAATACAAATAAAATGTATGATGTCTGTGTCTTTGACATTAGCGCTGCTAGCCACCTGTGCTCTGTACTACGAAGCCAGTTCAACATACACTGGATATGTTTGAGTAACAAACTAACAACAACAAACTAACAAACGAGATCTCACTAAGCGGTCCTACGACGCTGGTTATCAACTCGGTAAATCAAGCCAGGGTTTCTCTCACCAGCTGAGAGCGCGTTCACGTCTAAGACACGAGTGGATCTGACTTTAATTACATTTTACTCAAGTGTTTCGTCAACATAATGTGTTGCTTAAAATAATACTTCTGCATACAGTATGTGACACTGTAAGTGTTGCACGGCCAGATACGGCTGGAGAAGCTGACTCAGATAAGGAAATATATGATATATTATGATATTATATGATCGATGATCTGATTGATGATGTAATATGAATGATAAGTGCGACACGTCGGCGTCTTCTCTGCATACGGCAGTTTAAACTGTATTTCCTAATCCTGTAATATGACTTGAGAGATTTAAACTCCGCACACTGAGTTGATCTCTTTTCTATAGACGCCGGAGGCGGCAGCGTCAGGTAAAAAAAGTTATTTAGCCTTCCCAAACCTGAGCCTCACGCGCCGCCTATGGGGGATGTGATAGTGACTTATCCGACCGGCCCACTTCGGTACCGGCCCATCGGGATTCGTCCGGGGGGAGCCTCGCTGCGGGGAAACGGTGGACCGAGAGTCCCGATCGGAGTGGGAATAATAATAATAATAATCCGTGCATTTTATCCATTAATTTCCAACATTGTGGTAAAAAAACACACGTTTAATCCATGTTGGTGTACTACAACTACAGAAAGCATCGGTTTGTTTTCTCATCAGGAAATGCAGACCGGCTCAAACAAACGATTTTTAATCATCATCCTCACGATCATTTAATGTATCATATGTTCGCCGAATTGACATGAAAGCACTAATAAATGTAGTTTCATCAACTTGAGTTTACAACTACAAAAATATTCGATTTGTTTTTATATCACATCCGACGGGAGGAAATTCAGCTAGCTACTGGTTTTTAATCCTAATTTAATCATCATCTTTACCACGATCATTTATGTTTATGTTCGCCGAATTGACATGAAAGCACTGACAAATATGAATATACTGTAATCAACTTCATTAAAACGTTATTAACGTGCCTAAACTCAGTAATTCACCATTTCTACGCATGACAACACACTTTGTCCGTGTTTGGCTCTCTCGCCGCACAGTGAAGCGTTCCCGCATTGACGTCACTTCCGGCTTCCTCCAAAACTTCAAAATGAGTCGAAGGAATTTCCCCGCGATGTTCGAAATTATTGATATTTATCGGAACGGTATCGCACCTTCTTTTTTAAACTGACGGTTCGAGATGACTAGTAGCCCAATATTTCATTGCACAACAGTTGTTGGGATGCTGTCACAGGCTCTTTAATGAAGTGACATATTAACAGCTTTTAGCCTGGCTCAAAAGATGGCAGGTTTTTCAATATTGGGGTTTAGCCTTCATGTGAAACAAAGGTACAGAACTGCAAACCCCACCCTGATGTTCCTTCACTTTCAGGAAGTACCATCACCCAACCAGGTACTTTGGGGGGGTCAAATGCAATGAGTTCCACTAAACCATTGTTGTTATTGCGGTACAAAAACACCTATAAGACCCGTCTTCAAACTATCCTTTCCACCTGGTCTGAGGTGGAACAGGATGTGTGATGATGATGAATTAGAATTCTGGCTTATCTTTGACTGCTATAGGATGTATAGGGCCTTTTAATGTGTCTATAATATTATTCCTCATGTGCTCTCTACTGTGAGTTGGGTGTGTACATAAATATGTTTCCATATATTATTGACTGATAGGAAACCAAACAGTGAGTCGTGTTTTCTTTCATTGTTCTGTTCTTTCTTGTTTTAGGAATCATTAACTCAGGAAACACTTACCTTACCTTTTTACGTCTTTGGATATGGGCATTGACATTTGTAAACTAAACTGCTACTCGGTATAGGCTATGCCCTAATCATTTCAATAAACAGATCTACCAGAAGAAATCGGCTAAAGGTCTACCTAAAGAAGGCCACAGAGTTGATACTTTTGTCTCGTCACAGATTCAGTGGAGTCAGAGCTTGGCTGTGTGCGCAGAGAACATCCAGAGTGTCAGTCTGCATCAGGCTACACTAGGCTGCTGAGCTGCAGCAGGGTCAGGGTTTACAGCAGCACGCTCTCATGAAAGATCACGGGATCAACGTTGTTATAATTCATCTGAAGATAAATACCAGAACCATAAATGTAATACTTTCCAATAGTTGTTGAGATTCCTCTGCTCTCTTTAAAGATTCCAGACTTCTTTGACAAAAACAGTTTTTTTTGCAGTTGCTGATAAACTGATTGGCTCGTTGGTGTTATTGTGTTTGGTGAGCTGTCACTGCAGTAAGTGGCTCAGATAAAGTGAGACTTTCCTGTGGCTGTTTTAAATACGTTGGGTCATAAACGTGTGAGTAATACACTGACGGATAGTTACCTCCCACAACCCGGCCTCTTCCAAACATCACAACTAACCCTTTGAAGAGTTATGGGGTCGATCACATCAATGAATGATTGCAATTCCAAAAAGTCCTTATTTCCTGGGACTCATCTCGCTGCTCCGCGATGATAACACTTTCAGACAGAACATCGTCTCCACACTGAGCCACGTCGGTGCATAGAGAATACACCTGCATAATGGGATCGCGTTGGGGGTTTGTTTCATCTCAGTTCGAAAATAAAATAATTATTATATGTTAGCACATACGAAAATAGTTCATACTGAAAACAACTATTGTGGCTTTCTAGTGGGTCAAATGTGATTATTACCAACTTCCTGGTTCTAGTTACAGGAAGTGAGAAGCTATTTCAGCATTTGAATAACCTGAGTCAAATCATTCATGGTGGGAAGTTATTTAAATTAGGCTGAAATATTTGTGTCTTTTTTGAAGTGAAGTTTGCACACAGGAGTTCATACTGTATCAGCCATATGCATGTACACCTTTCCAAAACCAAAACATGGAACATAAAACTTTTCAAATACAAGAAAGTAACATTCTTTATAAATATAGAATAAATATAAAACAAATTGAATCCCACACATTCACTGTTGTCTTTCTTCTTCCTCACTGCTCTCGTGTTCAGAAATACAGTCAGAGCACATCACTCACTAATCATGTCACATGACATTGTAGCATTACTTTGGAGAACAATGTGTGCTTTAAATCATTTTAAAATGCAGTGTTTATGTAATGCAAAGTATTTCATCCCAAGTGATGTTGTTGCTTTGACTCAGCAGCTGAACAGACCTGTATTCACCTGATGGAGGAGTCACCCTTTAAATCCATATATTCATGTCTGAGCAGCGACAACGCAGGGAGACTTCTGACCAAGTGTGAAGACACACACTTTGTCCATTTTGGGGTGAGTGTTGGCTTTAGCCCAAAAAAGAGTGTTTGAAAGTGCACAAAACAAAGACATGTATTATGTAACATGTTCCTATTGAAATGCCTAAAAATGAACAATGTTAAATATTGCGTATGCTTACATTATCCCAAATGTTTACATTGTTTATTCGTCAAAACTAGTGACATTTGTGATTTTAATCAAGGTTGCATTTGCACGCCTGCAGGGCGACGTTTCTCCTCTAAGTTCTCGTCGTGTTTTTGTACATTTGACCTCCATAACCTCATTTCCAATGTTTTCTCTTACACTTGTGTTTTTCTTTGTAATTTATTATTCTATACAGCCCTAAAGAAAAACCAGCATTTCATTTGTGTCTGCTTTTGATTTCCCACCATCTCAGACACACCCACACTGTGAAGGATCCTTCAATTAACAAAGCACAGAGCAGCATGCTGTTGAAAGTGCACACACACACACACACACGCACACACACACACACACACGCACACACATACACACACACACATACACACACACAACATACACGCACATACACACACACACACACATACACACACACATGCACACACACACACACGCACACACACATACACACACACATACACACACACACACATACATGCACACACACATACACGCACACACACACACACATACACACACACATACGCACACACACGCACACACACACGTGCACACACACACACACACATACGCACGCACACACACGCAACACACTCACACGCATACACACACACACACACACACACACACACACAGACCACACACACACACACACACACACACACACACAGTTTGGCAAAATACTCCTTGGTAGTTTGAACTCATCTCTGTCTCCGTGTCCTCTCCTCCTCAATGCTCTCAGCGTTCACTCCCAGTTTTTTTGCATTGTTATTCCAAAAACAAGACAAATGTAGAATAGGAGGGGTGCAGAAGGGCTGCTACTGAGAGGTGCAGCTGTGGCATTAGGTGAAAGCGAAATGGATCAGCTCGTCCTCCTCTGCAGTCCATGGCCGACAAAGTAAGGCAGGAAGTATTTCTGTCTGTCTGTCTGATGGCAGCTGCTGGCTGACTGCGGCCCTCTCACTAACACTAGAGGGCAGCAGGACAGACTCTCACCTCCATAACACACTGGCGTCTCTCAAACACAGAAATCTCCCCACCTTTGTTGAAAATGCTCTTCCTCGTCCTTCAACACACATCCTCTTTTCCTTCTCCTCTAATAGCGTTTCAAAGCGCCGCTCACAGGCCAGGGGTAAATAAGAACAGAGCGCATGGTTCCTGGCTCCTAGGCCATGTAGAGGAAGGTGTTGATGTCCGTCTCGTCCCTCTTTATGTACTTGTGTTCGATGAGCCACTCGATCTGCTCCTTGATCATCTTCTTCTGAGGCAGGAACATGTTCTTCAGGATCTCCACCAGCTCCGTCTGCAGCTGGGCATTACTGATTCTCTTCCTCATCTTCATGATTTGGATGATGGCCTCCTGGATGAGAAACAAAATAAACAAAGCCTTTACAATGTTTCCGGACTGTAACTGAACACAAAATCATGTCCAGCTTGGTATTTTAAATACACTTCCTGTTAACCTTTTTGAGGATAGCTTGAATGTTTCCATGTGTATTATAACATGTATTTAGGTACCTGAGTCCTGAGTATTCTGAGCTGAACGATTCCCTCGTTCTCCTCTTCTCTCATTCGCTCAGTGGTCAGCTGCAGCCGGCCAATCAGATTGATCTTTCCACGCTTCTGGACTTTGGAGTTTTTGCTGAGAAAATAAGACCGACACAGATATCAGACATTGTCTGCTCACGTGCTGGTTAAAGAGTTTAAGTGTAGAGCACACCCGACATTGCTGTTTTATCTATGGGAATAAGAACTTACATATTTTGTGATAATTATCATTTCACAATTATTTACATAATTCAAAGAGCAGCAGACTTTGGAAACAATGAAATCTTTTGTCTGTCTCTGGACTGAATGGAAACATGGATCAATAGAGACGTGCAGGTTCTCAGGTTTGACCAATGAAAGACTCAGGGTTCAAGAAACGTGTTGTTTTTGAAAACTGCAAAGATAACTTCATCAGTCGTCAAATGTTGAATTAAACGCAAACTATTTCTCCTCTTTGACAGAAATGTGAATGTCTGTAAGTTGTGGACAAAAGAAAACATTAGAGGAGGTCATACGACTGATCTGCATTCTTTTTACATTTATGTATACCAACAAACTAATCAATCGATAAAGAAAATAATTGACTGTTAGTTGCATCCCATTTGAAAAGAAAAGTATTGTCCTTATTTCTAAAGATATCATACATGATGGAGAACTCCTGGTTGACGTAGAAGATGGTGCTGTCTGTGAAGTCTTTGGGGGTGCTGACAGAGGGGTCATAGGTCAGCACCTGTCTCTTCAGCTTAGGAAACGCCACCAGAGACTGCACACAGAGGAGAGAGGAGCTCAGCTTTAAACACCATCAGTGCCAACTAATTAACAGTGTGATTGCATTTGAAAAAGGTTTGATCAGATACACAATGACTAATATGACTTAGTAAATAGAGTGTATACTGCGCTTTCTAGTCTCTGCGACCCCTGAAAAAGCTTTTACATATGGTAAGCATTCACACACTTATATATGGCTGTCAGAAAACACAGAACAATATTCAGTTAACAGTAAGCCTTGTAAATGGTAAGTAGACTGCAAGGCTGTCCTGTTAAACTTGAGTTTGATCTCAGTTGCAGCAGATGGCGTGGTGGCTCTGTGGTGCAGGACCGACGAGTGGCAAAGACTACATTAAGCATGCTAAATAGTAGTAAATATCTTATAATGTCTTCTTCTAATATAATTGGTTTGAAATGGAGCATTTCAATGATCCCTAGTCTCACCCAGAGTGTGCGCCGTAGTTCTGCATCGGGCAGCTCTGTGGCCAGTTTCAGGTTGTCGAAGCTGATCCTCTCTCGGGGCCTCTGGTTCCAGGCGAACAGCACGGCCAGCTGGAAGGTGGTCACCTCCAGGTCGTACTGCCCCACCTCGTTCTTAAAGGTGATCTGAGCACAAGGGAGCAGAAACAAAAGAAAAGGTGAGAAGAGAAGTATGTGGCTACACAGTAGATCCACTCCACTTTACATCCACTACCGTTATGCTACTGCTACCAGCTAGTTCGTTAAGATAAGCAGTCTGCGCAGAGGTGGAAGAAGAATTCAGATGCTTCCCTTGAGTAAAAGTACCAAAACATGTCAAAATACTTCATTACAAGTATAAGTCCTGCATCCTTACTTAAGTAAAAGTAAAACAGTATCATTATTAGCTAAATATACTTAAAGTATAAAATGTAATAATTGTGCAGAGAAATGGCCTTTATGCATGTACAGTGGCGTCGCCTGGCCCCTCGATAATATAATACATTCACCGTGCTTTACGTGAACCTCATCATGACACTAGAGAGGACGGCGGGAATGTAATTTCCCGTGTTCAGTGAATGCAACAGAGGCAAGACACCAGACCAATCAGAGAGTTGCATGGAGATAAACGTGTGCTTGTGTCATTCAAGCTCGGCTCTGTGTGTGTGTGTGTGTGTGTGTGTGTGTGTGTGTGTGTGGCAATAGTACGAGGGGCCGTACAGGCCGTAATTCATACTGGTCCTCTCACGCACATATATTCTCCTTTTACATACATACATTTTCACTCTCACACACGTACATATATTTACACTCACACATTCATACATTCTGCTCTCATATTAGCATATTTCAATGCACACATTACATTACATTACATTACATTGCATTTAGCTGACGCTTTTGTCCAAAGCGACTTACAATAAGTACATACGACCAGGAAGACACAGCCCAGAAGAAAACAGAATCATATAAGTACATCAGGTATCATAAGGCGCATTCACACTGCGGTACTTTTCCCACAAAGGTTCATGCGAACTTAGTTCATGAGAACTCTTTTATCGCGTTCACACCAAAAAGAGCCGGTACTAAAATTAGTTCATGTGAACCTTTTTACCCCCTCGAAAGTCCCTGCTAGAGAGCAGGGACTTTCGAGCGGCTCTTTTGTGAGAAAAGAGCTATATTTCTGATTGGCTGGGCGGATTGCAAACCACGCCCCGTAAAACTCCCAAAAAGTTTTGTGAAGCCGCCATTTTATTATCCTCGCATTAGCATTATTAGCATTAGCATTAGCCCAGCGCAGAAACGCAGAGAGACTAACTTATGGCAACACAAAATAAAACATGGGAGCGGTGGAGATGAGGAGGTGTCGGCATTCTGGCGATTTACTCGGAAGGCTTCAGTAGAAGCTGCTGGGAGTCCCAGCAGCTTCTACTGAAGCCAGTCCCCAACTCCGGGGACTTCCGGCCGGGGACTATGGGCGGCAGTATACGCCGTGAAGTTGTTTGTAGCTTGCCAGTAAACCCAAAGCAGAAGAAGAAGAAGTGACGTCAGCGGCTTCATTTGCCTAATCCACCCCCAGGGACTTTTTCCGGTGTGAACGCGATCTGTACTTAGTTCATGCGAACTAAAGAGTTTGCATGAACTAAGTTCGCATGAACCTTTGTGGGAAAAGTACCGCAGTGTGAATGCGCCTATAGAGCCAAACATTTCAAGTGCTACTCAGCTGGCTATAGATAAGCCAGTCCTTTGTTAGTATATAAGTGCTTTGTTAGTAATTCTATCGCTCGAAGTGGAGTCGAAAGAGATGAGTTTTCAGTCTGCGCCGGAAGATGTGCAGGCTTTCTGCCGTCCTGATGTCAATGGGGAGCTCATTCCACCATCTTGGAGCCAGGATAGCAAACCCACGTGTTTTTGCTGATGGGAACTTGGGTCCACCTCGCAGCGAGGTTGCAGCGAGTCGTTTGGCTGATGCAGAGCGGAGTGCACGTGCTGGGGTGTACAGTTTAACCATGTCCTGCACACATTCATACATTGTCACTCACACATTTATACGTTTTTCACACACACATTTTTACATTTTGCGCTCATATTCATATATTTTAATGCTCATATTTATACATTTTGCTCTCATGCACATTCATTCAATGTTTACATTTAATATTATAAATAATATATGCATGTATGAAGACAATATATGTATGCAAGAGAAGAATGTATGTATGTCTGAAGACAATATATGTATGCAAGAGAAGAATGTATGTATGTGTGAGAGAAAGTATAGTGGAAATGGAAGGAGTATGGTTGAAACGGAAGGCAGGTCATTATCGCGCTGTGATTGGCTCAGAAGGTCGAGCGGGGCGGGCTCATGTTCAGAACTTCTGATTCAAATCAACACGATGGAGGGAGATGAATCCGTGGCCCTTTCTCATTTCTCTAGCTCCCCTCCTCGACTCCTATCCTCGACTTAGTCCCGCCCGCAGGAGATGCGAGCGGAGGACTCAGGAGGGGAACCGAGGAGAGAGGAGGGCAAGCAGCAGACGTTTAAAGAAATGAGAACTCCTCTCCTCTGACCGGTCATTTTAAAGAGACGTCCATTAATGATGACAGGAGGCACAGCAGCCCTCTGTCTGATGGACAGATGTGTTCATGACAACTTATATATTTACTTTGATTCATTCACAGTGTGTTATAATGAGACAATAACAAATAATCACACTCTCGACCTTGTTCTGACTTATGGTATTGAAATTGAGCAACTATTAGTCGAACCGCATAATCCTGCTTTATCCGACCATTTCTTAGTAACTTTTGAAGTACTGTTACTAGACTACAAAGCATTAGTCAAAAGCTCCTGCAGCAGAAACCTATCTGTTAGTGCTATAGCCAAATTTAAGGAAGAGATTCCACCAATACTTAACTCGATAGCATGTCTGCATGTAGGGGAGGAAACTTATACAAAATGTCCACCACCCCAAATTGATCATGTTGTTGATAGTGCTACAGATGCGCTGCGAGTAAAATGAGACTCTGTTGCTCCTTTGAAAAAGAAGAAAATAAAACAACATAGATTAGCCCCATGGCATAATGCCGAAACCCGCGAAATAAAGCAAAAGTCGAGACAACTTGAAAGGATATGGCGTTCCACTAAACTTGAAGAATCTCGTTTAATTTGGCATATTACTCTCAATGAATATAAGAAAGCACTGCGTAAAGCGAGAGCAGCCTACTACTCTTCATTACTAGATGAGAATAAGAATAATGCAAGATTTCTTTTCAGCACTGTAGCCAGGCTGACAGAGAGCCATAGCTCGATTGAGCCTTCTATTCCCATAGCACTCAGTAGTAAGGATTTTATGTGCTTTTTTAACGATAAAATTGTTACTCTTAGAAACACAATTAATGACCTCTTGCCTTTGACCAGTATAGTGTTATCAACTCCCGGAAACGTAAGTTCTGGTATTACACTAGATAGTAAACTAGAACGCTTTTCAGCCATAAACCTTGAACAATTAAATTCAATGATTCTCTCTTCTAAACCATCAACGTGTATGTTAGACCCAATTCCAACTAAGCTGTTGAAGGAAGTTTTTCCATTAATTAGCACTTCTTTATTAAATATTATAAATATGTCTTTATTATCAGGCTATGTTCCACAATCATTCAAAGTAGCAGTATAAAACCGCTTCTTAAAAAGCACAACCTCGATCCAGAGGTTTTAGCCAACTATAGACCTATTTCTAATCTTCCGTTCCTCTCAAAGATTCTTGAGAAAGCAGTCGCAAAACAGTTGTGTGATTACTTAAAAAACAATGATTTATTTGAAGATTTTCATTCTGGCTTTAGAACACATCATAGCACAGAGACAGCTCTGGTTAAAGTCACAAATGACATTCTAATAGCCTCTGACAAGGGACTTGTCTCTATTCTTGTTTTGCTCGATCTCAGTGCTGCATTTGATACTATCGATCATGATATCTTATTGCAAAGACTAGAGCACTTAGTTGGCATACAGGGAACTGCTTTAGGCTGGTTTAGGTCCTAACTATCTGAACGCTCTCAGTTTGTACGTGTCAATGATGAATCTTCCACGCAAACCAAAGTTAGCCATGGAGTGCCACAGGGCTCAGTGCTCGGACCTATTTTGTTCACATTATATATGCTTCCGTTAGGCAATATTATAAGCAATCATTCTGTACATTTTCATTGTTATGCGGATGATACTCAACTATATTTATCAATCAAGCCTGATGAAATTAATCATCTAAATAAAATTCAAGACTGCCTCAAGGACTTAAAAACGTGGATGACCTTAAACTTTTTGATGTTAAACACGACCAAAACTGAAGTTATTGTACTTGGCCCGAAGAATCTACGAAACAAATTATCTAAAGATATACTAACTATGGATGGCATTAATTTGGCCTCCAGTGAGACTGTAAGGAATCTTGGTGTTATATTTGATCAGGATTTATCCTTTAACGGCCACATAAAATCAATTTCAAGGACTGCCTACTTCCATCTACGTAACATTGCAAAAATCAGGCATATCTTGCCTCAAAACGATGCAGAGAAACTAGTCCATCCATTTGTTACTTCAAGGCTGGAATATTGTCACTCTTTATTATCAGGGTGTACCAAGGAGTCAGTCAAGTCGCTTCAGCTAATTCAAAATGCTGCAGCTCGTGTACTAACCAGAGTTAGGAAAAGGGACCACATTACTCCTGTTCTGGCTGCCTTACACTGGCTCCCTATAGAACACAGGATAGAATTTAAAATTATTTTTCTCGCCTACAAAGCCCTTAATGGGCAGGCGCCATCTTACCTTAAAGAACTCATTATACCCTACTGTCCTACTAGGGCATTGCGTTCCAAGAATGCAGGGTTGTTGGTTGTTCCTAGAGTCTCTAAAAGTACAATGGGAGCCAGAGCCTTCTCTTATCAAGCTCCACATTTGTGGAATCAGCTTCCAGTTTGTGTTCGGGCGGCAGACACCCTATCCGTTTTTAAGAGTACGCTTAAGACCTTCCTTTTTGATAAAGCTTATAGTTAGGGCTGATTAAATTCAGCCCCTAGTTTTGCTGATATAGGCTTAGTTTGTTGGGGGACATCTTACTTCTTCCTTCTCTCTGTCTATACCTGTGTACTCTCATGTTCCGATTAACCCAGCTTCCCCAAATTTCTTTCTTTTTGGTGTCTATATATACGCTGGGATCCGGAGTCATGGATGATCCTGCGGTCCTGTGTCCTGCATCGCGAGCCCTGGATCTTGAGTCGTGACTGTGGTCCTGGATCATAAGTCCTGGATGGATATCCTCGTGGATTCATCTTCCTATTATACACACATGCATTTCCAAACATTTGGACTACCTATGTTGCAAATGTATTATCTTTTCAATTTACACACGGCATCTATTGCACGTCTGTCCGTCCTGGGAGAGGGATCCCTCCTCTGTTGCTCTCCCTGAGGTTTCTCCCATTTTTCCCTTTAAACTGTGGGTTTTCTTCGGAAGTTTTCCCTTGTACGATGTGAGGGTCTAAGGACAGAGGGTGTCGTATTGTCATACTGATATTTTGTACAAACTGTGAAGTCCACTGAGACAAATGTAACATTTGTGATATTGGGCTATATAAATAAACATTGATTGATTGATTGAAATGTAAAACAAATTAAAAAAAGATCTGTGAATATCTCTTTAACATTTACAACTTTCGATCAGGCATTTGTGAATCCATTTTGTATTTGTCGACCAAAATGCGCTTGCGGATCTCAAATCTCTGCTCGTGGATCTCACATTTCTGCTTGTGGATCGTCTTTTTACCATAGACTGTATATGTAAATGGACGTAGGGTCCGTGACGTCATCCATAGGATTCTGCAGAGTTGCCGTGAAGCCCTAAGTAGGCGGAGTCGGCTACTAACGGCTCGACAGTGACGTCAGAGTCTAACTCCCGCCTTCTCCAGCCTGCTCCAAATAAGGGCAAAGAGGCGGAGCTGAGGCGGAGCCGAGGCGGGACAGGGCGGGACCTGCTGCCAACGAGCGTGACGTTCCAGACCTAGCTCAGGCTAAGAAGCTAAGCTAACATGCTCTCAGTATTAAGCTAAGCTACATGCATACCAAGTCACTGCGTGGCACTTTGGTTTTTGATAAAACAGTGTAGTTCCACTATATAAACGTTACATTCATAATCAAACGAGACAATCTGCAAGATAATTAGCTATTTGGTATTATTCTTAATGCTTGTCATTCACACGTTAATAAAATAAATAAGTACCGATACATAGCAGAATAATTGTGGCCGTGTTCAGCTTAATAAACATTGCTCAACATCATTTATTTAGCTAATTCTACATCGGGCTACAGGCGAACCAAGTCCGCGTTTCGATGCATTCCTTGATCTCCAGTTATAACGCCGGACTCCGCCGCTGGCCGAAGCTAACGGAGCCCCAGGGGGCTAGCTACGGCCGCCGGGACCTATGGCCGGGACGCGCTAGCGAGCTAGCCCCCTGCAGCCCCGTTAGCTTCGGCGGCGTGGACTCCGGCGGCCCCATTGGGATAATTGGGTCCCCTTTTCACATTTGCTCCCGTTTAGCATTATGGGCGTCATAGCCATATAGTATAAAAGTCTTACCCAAGGCTGAATCATAAACTAAACTGTATATATGTATAAAGGGTTACGTCCTTAGCTGACTAATAAGCTACATAACAAGCTAAGCTAACAAGCACACAAACACCTGCTAACGGGGTTAACATGTATAATATTATCATTTTAGACTTCTTGGAAGTTCTGTTAGTACATTCAAGCGCACAGAACGACATTTTAATTATCTGGTATTTGTAACAATATTCCCTAACAGGCACGAACACGGCTAAAGGGTCAAGTACAGTAACTACAACTAACTAACGTTGTAGCCTCTATGGTTGTAGCCTAGCAGAGTGGACAAGTTGCTGTTATCTGACAGTGAGGCACGTATCTGTCAATCAACGTGACCACGCTCTAATGTGTGCACAAACTTTAAGACCTAATATAAATAAAAGGGTCGCGTTAGAAAACAATTCACTCACAGATCCATAATCATGAAGATGGAATCTAACTATATCGATAATAAAAATGTATGGAGCCAGGGGTAGAAACATGTTTTTTTCTGATGTAAAGTTGGGCATTTTAACATGGGGGTCTATGGAAATTGCTCCTTTCTGCAGCCATCGCCTATCGGCCAATAGATGAACTGCAGTGTGTGGCACTTCCGTATTGGCTTCACGGCTCTACCCCACAGTTTGCCGCTTGCTTTTTACACACACGGAATTTTGAGACATATTTTCCGCCGGTCTCGGCTAAAATCTACACGTGTCACTCGGTTATTTTCGGAAACCACGTGATGGCCTGCTGATGACAACATTTCCGTATGATTTCAAAGTAAGAGCATGATGGTTTGTTTAATGCTCTGTTTTTTTATTATAATGAACAGCGGAACGTTAGATGCATTCTTTATCATCACCATCATCATCATCATCATCATCATCATCATCATCATCATCATGTTATAGTGATACAGTTAGTTTGTGTTAGTTTATTGGTTCAATATAGCATATATCGAGCACTTTCGTTGCTGTTGAAGAACAGGCTATAGCCTACGCCACTTTCGGATCCGGGGGAGCAGCTGGCAGCGAAGCAGCCCAGATAAAACTCTTTATTCATTGTTTGTTGTGTATTCAGTCAAGCGGGTCAAAGTTACAATGTAAAGTCCTGTACTCTGCAGGTGCCGGTAAAGAGCAATACAATGACAAAACCTTTCCAAACAAAACAACTAGTAGGTAGGTAGGCAGGCAGGTATAGTAGGTAGGCAGACAGGTAGACAGACAGATAGATAGATAGATAGACGGACAGATAGATAGATGGATATCATATATATATATATAGATACTTCATTCATCCCAAATTGTGAAATGTGTGGAAACAAGTATAAACACAATAACATTAAATACAAATGAAAGCAATAGACAGGAATATATGAATATACAGCAGAAAGGACACGATGAATATTATAACATTTAATGTAGCCTTACTATGAAGGCTGACCTAAATATGGTGCTTTTCTACAGATTACTTTATTACTGTACTGGTAAAGTAAAATTAGGCCGATTAATAAGATGTGAAGTGCTTTGTAACTTTGACTCGCTTGACTGAATACACGACACACAATGAAGAAAGAGTTTTATCTGGGCTGCTTCGCTGCCAGCTGCTCCCCCGGGATCCGAAAGTGGCGTAGGCTATTGCCTGTACTTCAACATCAATGCATGTGCTCGATATATGCTGTATTGATCCAATAAACACAAACTAACTGTATCACTATAACATGATGATGATGAGGATGATGATGATGATGATGATGATGATGGTGGTGATAAAGAATGCATCTAACGTTCCGCTGTTCATTATAATATAAAAACAGAGCATTAAACAAACCATCATGCTCTTACTTTGAAATCATGCGGAAATGTCGTCATCAGCAGGCCATCACGTGGTTTCCGAAAATCACCGAGTGACACGAGTAGATTTCAGCCGAGACCGGCGGAAAATATGTCTCAAAATTCCGTGTGTGTAAAAAGACGATCCACAAGCAGAAATGTGAGATCCACGAGCAGAGATTTGAGATCCGCAAGCGCATTATTGGTCGACAAATACAAAATGGATTCACAAATGCCTGATCGAAAGTTGTAAATGTTAAAGAGATAATCACAGATCTTTTTTTTATTTGTGGGTTTAAAAATCTTTTAAATGCATTTGTGGATGGTGTTTTACATTTACAAATCACATATTTACACACATTATTTTGAGACATATCTATGCCCATAATAGCCGATCGCAGCCGGGGGAGGTCTCAAAAAGCTCGCCTGAAGTCGGACAGCTCGGAGTCGGAGTCGGAGTCGGAGTCTTCTTCTTCTTCTTGGTTTGTTGGCGGATTGCAAACAACTTTAAGGTGCATCCCGCCACTTCCGGAGTCGGCTTGACTCGGTTTGCATTTATAAAGAATGCACACGTGTTTAATCGTTAATGTCAGATATGTACTAAGTAAATACATTTGTTCCTGCTCAAGATTAGATTCAACTTTATTGTTATTGCACAGATTACAGGTACTGAGACAACGAAATGCAGTTTAGCTTCTAACCAGGTGCAACAAGCGGTAAAGTGAAAAGTAATGTACACAATCTACAGAATAAAATATAGAATGAATTGAATGATGAATAAACAGTGAGGGGTATGAATACACTAGATATCAGCCTGAGAGCAGTATGAACAGTGTGTATGAATATGCTAAGATATATAACGGTAAGCAGTGCAAGTATAGTATAACATATATAGATATTAATTTCATGATGATAAACATTGTGGAACAATTATGAAACATTTTAATGGAGGGGGCGACGTAAAACTGACACAAAACAACAACAAACTTTTGCCGAGCCAATTGGAGAGTTTCATCAGCAGCACGGGGTGAAAACCACCAATGAGCGCTCAGCTCGAGATTCCAGCGAGTCGTTTCCCATCAAGCATTTCACTTCCGCAGCCCGTGGAGAGGAACTCGCTCTCAAGGCTGCGGGCGTCTTTGTCCCGCGAGATTTCAACGTCTCATGTAGGCGAGCCTCCAGAGCAAGTCGGACAAAATGACTAACCATCATGCAACGCACTAGCAAGACGTTGATCGCAACTGCGCAGGTCTCGCTTGTCTCAAACAAGCCTACTTTCAGTCCGGCGCAAGCAAGAAAAAGAAAACATGAAGAAACTAGAGCATCACTCGAAGGTGGGTTATTGTATGAGTCAAATGTATAACTTGCGAATGTTGTATAAGTCAAATTGCCAATTGCCATATTAAAATATCAGCTGCAATTCACGACATGAAGAAGGCAGTCTCTGCAGAGCATAGAGGCTAATGGAGATGCAGTTATTTCCAGCATTCTTTATTTACCATTCAAGTATGTGATGCCTCTTATCTGCTAATGTACAGGAGGAAGAGAGATACACTGTCTGTCTAGTTGGATTGCATAACAGTTAAAGTTTACAGCCTAAAAAACATGGAGCATTTTTCCCCCTTTTATTCATTTTTATGTCAATTTGCACATTTCATGGTGATGCTCAGCCTCTCCCCTTAACTCCTAACAGTCATCATCATGTCAACCACGACACAGAGAAATACTGATAGCAATGTGTGTGTAGTTGTTGATACATTGCTGACAGAGGGAACTACATTTGAATACAGATTTAAGAAATATCAGTTTTTGAGCATGTCATAAGCATGTTTTGTCTTGACTATATTACAACTATATTATAATAAAATAATATAGTATTTATATTATTGAATTGATTATGATTATTTTTATTAGTAGAAGTAGTTTATTTGCATTAATTATATTTTAATCTTTTTGAGGCTAGTATTTGGCAGGAAATGCAGACGTATTCACCTGTAAACGCATACTGAACGACATACATGCACATTTACCATTTACCTCACTGTATAAAAAAGTAACTGTGTTGATAATAATAATAATAATAATAATAATAAACAGGAATTATATTTGCAAAGTAGCCTACTTTGTTTCCAAACACATTTTTTTCACTCCTGTTGGTTGGGGGGGGGGGCTCATCTCACAATGTCGCTTGGGGCCCCAAGTTGGCCAGGGGCGGCCCTGCACACACACCTACACCACACACACGCACCTACAGCTCCTAAAGCATAATCAGGCTACAGCCGTTGTGTATTTTATTATGTGAAGCACTAAATGGTTTTAGAAAAATATCGACTCTTTGTTTGTAGATATCTACTAAACTAAAGCAAATAAAGAGAGTAGGCCTGTTATACTGAGTGATATATATTATACACACTGCTCTGCTTTCTGCACGGACCTCACAGCTGTTCTCTCTGGAAACCACGCGACGCCATGAAAGCAGTTAATAAAATAATATCCAGGGGATGCATGCAGAGCTGTCATTGGCTGAGATAAGTCCGGCCGTGCGTCACGACTCTTTGAAACATCTCTGTTCCCGGAAATGCATCCACGAAGGAGCCGTGGAGGACCGTGGAGGACCCATCAGTGTATACTCGGTTATAGCTCCTCCAGAGAGCCTCCTCGGCCCCGTCTCAGGTCGGTTAAATTAAATCCTTGCTTCCCTCACTTGCGTCGTTTCCCTGCGTCTAGTCCCTCCCACCAGGGAAGCATGGAGAGACGCAAGGAAATCACGAGAAGCAGGGAAATTAGTTTTAAGAGCAATGGGACGTCCTTTCCTCCGGAGCGTCACGTGAAGCGACGTCCGTTTGTGATGACGCTGCACAGCTGATCGTCTGACAGCAGCTCTGTCCCCGTTATTTTCACAAACACCCCCGCCTATATTAGTACACATTTACTGACACAAACATTTGTATCATCTGTTGTAGACCCCAATAAATAAAATAAAGTAAGAACTCATTCTCAAAAAAGATAAACGCCATTCTTAAAATGTATAAACGAACAATAGTTTGATTAATATTGATTAGAGTGCACAATAGAAATAAAATAATTGAGAGAAGAAAAAGAGATATATTATCTATCAAAACCCAGTTAGATTAACATTCATTGGATTGCACACTTTGTTTGTTTGTGTGGATATGTAGCACATTAACATTTGAATACTTAATGACTGAATGGAAATTACAATAAATGAAAATGTAAAACGAAAAAAGCGATCATGAAAATGTTTCCAAAAAATGAATAAAATGATTTTTGACCACTTTGTTGTTCATATATATCACATATTTGTAACTAAATGAAACATGAATTGAAACAAAACACGGTATAAAGGAGGAGTGACTCCCGTGAGGTTCGTGTATTTTCTTCACTCTGCTCTCATGTCAAGAATAATGAGATCAGTGCATGCGCTGCATCGTCCAATCAGTGAGCGATACACAGTAAGGGGGCGGGGCGAGTGTCTGAGGATTTCATCGGAGGATGGTCTGGTTCCTTCCTCGGTCCTCCGGCAGAAATAAGAGCCATGGGACGGTACTCAAGATGGCGCAGACAAATCAACTTCCGGTGAGAGCGAGGAGCGAAGAAATTAAAATAGTCGACCTGAGACGGGGCCCTCGACGCTCGATCCTCGGTCCTCGATGTGCATTTAGAGAAATGAGGGCCCACTCCCTCGACCCTACCCCTCCGTGATGGAGTGAACTCCGTCTGTAGCCACATTCGCAGCTCAACGAGGCTCCCTCCTGTCAGATGGAGGGAGTAAACACAGCAGCAAGCTTTGGGACGGCCTACCCTCTCTCCCCTCTCTCCCCTCTCTCCCCTCTCTCCGGCAGAAACAGGAAGTGCCGTAACTGTATGTAACAACGGTTTCAAATCAGCATCTCTTAGACAAAAGGTTTAAATGAATAACTCAAATAAAACTCCAAACATCTTTCATTGTGTTTCAAAGCTCTTTTAGTTTTAAACCTGATGTTTATAAGCTTCTTAGTTTTTGCAACAGTCTGTAAATAAACATAACTTTATAATAAAATGCACATATTTACCTTTTTCTAGACTAAACACAGGTTTGATCCTAAGTTAAAAACATATGAGGTCATCATGAGGTTGTTAACATCGCAGTTTATCAGTGGATGTTTGCTGGAACTACTTGTAAATAGCGTGTTTCCTGACGGACACACACAGCGTGACTCCGATCAGGTAGAGACCGGTCTCCAGTCAGCACCGCTGCAGACTCGCTGTTTGAGGGCTTGATAGCCCACTCCCCCTCCACACCGCTCCACACTCGCTGGTTTGGAACAGCACTTAATGTGGCGGACCCTCTGCGTGAACGCACAAACGGAGGGGGAGTGTGTAGGGGTAGGGTTTAGGGGGCGGTTTAAGAATGGGCCTAGGGCTGAAGTCGAATAGTCCATTTAGCTTAGGAACCTTGCTAACGGAGTGAAATGACCCGGAAGTCCCTCAGTGGCAGCCATGATAAGTGCCGTTCCAATTCTCTAGAATGATAGGAAAGGAGGTTTCAAGCTTCCTTTATAACCTCCTTTAGCTTAAGAACCACTGGACCTCCCTAACCGAAAGGAGAGGAGAAAATGCTGCCCCACAATGCCTTGCAGCCGCAGCATTTGACGTCACACAACAGTCGGCCGTTCACGGAAACAATCGATTATGACGGAGAAATTATATCATGAAAGTTACGGTGCTTATTAAGACGAGATTTTTAAAACGTATGTGGTAAGCTGCCAAAGTGCTTTTGTTCTGAACGTTCATCAGTATTATAATCAAAAAGAGAAATATGAACGTTAGTTTTTACTGAAATGATCAAATAAAGTCAACATTTCACTGAGCTGTGTGGGGTTTGTTCAACTTTTAAAAGATGTTTGAATGGTGATATACAGAGTGATAGATGTTAAAGACTAACGTTTATAATAAATACATTTGTATTGATTTTAAGATCTTTTCATAGTTCATACAATCATACTGGGATCATTTTTTAGACCGGAGGGAGAGGGTGACGAGCATAAGTTTCACATTCCTTTTTTATTTCAATTCCAACTTTGGTCATGAAGAATATGTTTCTCTGTTGTCCACGTTCATAAAGCATGAAGCAACAGCATCAGAGCACGGTGCAGAGTCTCTAGATGAGTTTATAGTAGTCCCTCGTTCTTATTAAACATCCATGTTGTAGTCCGCTGTATAGAAAACTGTAGTTTCCATAGTTTCCCCATAGCAGCAGACGCACATTCATGACGTCCGCTGGCGCATCAAAAACACGTCGGATAGTGAAAGTGCATTCAGATTCTCTAAAGTACTGCAGTCTCTTCTCCTAAGTCCTTTTGAATTCTCCTATCCACTATCCCTTAACCCCGTGACGTTTCACTCAGAGGTCAAGGAATAGGAGATAGGGTTAGAACTTAGGAGCTGATTTTTAAACTATCCGACCGCAACCTACATGTCCTTCAACATGGCGCGCTGAAATTCATTTCCGGGTCACTACCGGAGGACCGAGGAGTCGAGGAGGGGGATTTGATGAAATGAGAAAGGGCCCGTGTATCTACGGACCATTTGTTTTTCTTTATTAAACAAGTAAACGGAAGAGTGTCTGCGAGGCGTTTTTGCTTTTTGTTTGTTACCTTACTAAATGGTCTAATGGTCATTGTAGCGAGGGGGGCCGCGAAACTCGCGGAAGTGATTTCAAAACAAAAGCACTCGTTTGCTTGTGTCACTACCCAATCTGCAGCTCTGCCCGATCTGCAGTGTGCATGTGCGAGATGGTCCGCCATATTGGACAACACCGGACGGCAACCCAAGTAAGACAACATTGACACAGTGGCTTTTGGCAAAGTTCAAAAGTAAAACGAGAGAGAGATGAGTTATTGTTATCACAACGTGACTTCACTATTATTTAACAACTCTTTTTATTGGGTTCTTTTATTTGGGGTTAAGTACATTGTCAGAATAAGTGAGAAATGAATTTAACTTCTGTTAGACAGCTATCATACTGAATACATATTTACTGTGAATGTATGCAACAAACAACATCATTATTACATTCAAAGAAACTACTTGTAGTAGATGAACTACATTATTCAAAAGTTTACATTAACTTTGAATAACACGGGAGAAACGGATCCTCTCTTTTCCTCCCTCCCTCCCTCTCTCCTGACAGCCCGTCAGTTTCTCATGCAGCGCGCTAAACAGTGGGCGGGGCTTCAGGTCAGACTCAGCAGCTGATCTGATCTCTCTCTCGCGTCCGGTTACACTACACTCGCGTTTATGTCCATATCGATCAGATCCAGCTCTCCTGATCGGCCTATAGAGAGCGCCGATCAAACTATTAAGAGTGAATATCGGCCGATAATGATCAGGCGGCCAATCGATCGGAGCATCGGACATTTTGACCGCCAGATTTTGAATTTACCGGTTTTTATTCAATTTGACCAGCTAAAAACCGGTAAATACCGGCTAACGGAAACCCTGGCCTGGACATGTACTGGCTTAAGCAGGGGGACACGTCTGGCACTGCAGGATTTGAGTCCCTGGCGGCGTAGTGTGTTACTGATGGTAGCCTTTGTTACTTTGGTCCCAGCTCTCTGCAGGTCATGGACTAGGTCCCCCCGTGTGGTTCTGGGATTTTTGCTCACCGTTCTTGTGATCATTTTGACCCCACGGGGTGAGATCTTGCGTGGAGCCCCAGATCGAGGGAGATTATCAGTGGTCTTGTATGTCTTCTATTTTCTAATAATTGCTCCCACAGTTGATTTCTTCACAACAAGCTGCTTACGTAGGTCTACAATTTTGTTTCTGGTGTCCTTTGACAGCTCTTTGGTCTTGGCCATAGTGGAGTTTGGAGTGTGACTGTTTGAGGTTGTGGACAGGTGTCTTTTATACTGATAACGAGATCAAACAGGTGCCATTAATACAGTTAACAAGTGGAGGACAGAGGAGGCTCTTAAAGAAGAAGTTACAGGTCTGTGAGAGCCAGAAATCTTGTTTGTTTGTAGGTGACCAAATACTTATTTTACCGAGAAATTTACCAATTAATTCATGAAAAATCCTACAATGTGATTTCCTGGATTCTTTCCCCCCATTCTGTCTCTCATAGTTGAAGTGTACCTAGGATGAAAATTACAGGCCTCTCTCATCTTTTTAAGTGGGAGAACTTGCACAATTGGTGGCTGACTAAATACTTTTTTGCCCCACTGTATATATAGCATATCGTTGTTGCAGTCTTTCTGAGCACTTTTAAAATAAAATACTGCAATTGAAGAATATTTGTAACCCTTTAACAGCCAGCGCCACCATTTAGTAGAGCTCATTTTGTGTCTTGATATCTTGTTGACAAAAAAAAAAAAAAGTTTTACTCCATCTGATTTAGCCAGCTCTACCATTTGGTTGACTTGTTATGCACAAAACAACCTCTAGATGTCACTGTGGTTCGAATAGAAAGCCCTTCTACTAGCTTCAACTGAGGAAGTTGGCATGCTAAAAATCACTGCTGCAGAAATCACTCTTTTTGGTCAACTTTTGTAAGGTAACAATGTCATTTTTGACATATGTTAGTGTCAGAGCACTGAATGAACATAATTAGATAACTAGATGCACAAAAAAAGTTTTAACAAGGGTGTAATTATTTTTTTGAAAATATGCTCAACCAATCGGTCGATTTGGCCTTTTATGGTAAACTAGCAATACGACCTTTTCAGAGTTTCAGAGATGTTTTCCAATAAAATATGCTAAATAAATGGCTAGATTTGTGGTAATATTACTAAATCTAGTACTGCCTTATGAGTCTCAGAGTGAAAGAGTGATACTAATTCATAAAGCAGCTTTAATGCATGGCATTCAGCCCAAAGTTGCACACAGATGAGCAAGTTAGGCCAACACAAGATATAGACATTTGCTGTTAGGCCAGTGGTTTCTTGTTAGGCCAATTCAGCATATACAGTAAGGTGAGCACGTTTTTTTTTATCATGAAAAACACTTAAAATGACTTTTTTCATTTTTTTACAATTATAATTTATTATCTTTTATGAATATATCTATATATTACGACGGAGTATTAGGGCCACACTTAGAGAAAAAAAACAGAGAGATTTCGAGGATAAAGTCGTAATATTACGAGAATCAGCATCAGATTATCATAAGTATTAGAACTTTGAAAAGGTTGTGCAAGACACTATGTCTATTATATCGAAGAAAGAACCAAACGGACTTGGAGGAGATTGTCTCCTTTCTGCAGGAGAAAATGGCTGGTTCTGGCCGACTACAAGGCTATCGTTGGTTACATCTACGAGCTGTTTTTTTGGGATTTGTTGTTTCACAAGAAACGATGAGACTTGTAATCAAGGCTTTGGATCCAGAAGGAGTCGAACGATAGCCTTGTAGTGGAATCGGAATGAGCTCCCCATTGAAATCAGGACAGCAGAAAGCTTACACATCTTCCGGCGCAGACTGAAAACTAATCTCTTTCGACTCCACTTCGAGCGATAGAATTACTAACAAAGAATTGCTAACAAAGCACTTATATACTAATAAAGGACTGGCTTATCTAAAGCCAGCTGAGTAGCATTTCAAATGTTTTAGCTCTATGAAACCTGATGTACTTATATGATTCTGTTTTCTTCAAGTTTGTATCTTGTTGGTCGAATGCACTTATTGTAAGTCGCTTTGAATAAAAGCCTCAGCTAAATGCAATGTAATGTAGTCGACCAGAACCAGCCATTTCCTCCTGCAGAAAGTAGACAATCTCCTCCAAGTCCGCTTCTCAAGTCACTTATGAAACTACGACTTTATTCTCGTAACTATGACTTTATTCTCGTATTATTACAACTTTATTCTCGAAATCTCTCTGTTTTGTTTTCTTCTAAGGTGTGGCCCTAATACTCCGTCGTAATATATTGCTCATTTTCCATAAAATCATTTTTTTTATTTTAAACTAATACCGAGTCCAACAGTGTCCGTTTTATTAAGAACTTGTGGTAAAACATATTTGTGACCGCAGTGCAGAATCGCTGTATAGTTTAAATCTCCTAACAATGTTGTCCATTTTAGACATAGACTTATTATATTTACAGCCCTTAATAACATTCATTTTCTGTCCGTTTTCGTTGTGATCGCTAAATTCCACTTGTTTTCCCTTGTTTATAATATTATCACCATTCCAAGCAAACGAGTGCTTTTGTTTTGAAATCACTTCCGCGAGTTTCGCGGCCCCCCTCGCTACAATTACCATTAGACCATTTAGTAAGGTAACAAACAAAAAGCAAAAACGCCTCGCAGACACTCTTCCGTTTACTTGTTTAATAAAGAAAAACAAATGGTCCGTAGATACACGGATTCATCTCCCTCCATCATGTTGATTTGAATCAGAAGTTCTGAACATGGGCCCGCCCCGCTCGACCTTCTAAGCCAATCACAGCGCGATAATGACCTGCCTTCCGTTTCAACCATACTCCTTCCGTTTCCACTATACTTTCTCTCACACATACATACATTCTTCTCTTGCATACATATATTGTCTTCAGACATACATACATTCTTCTCTTGCATACATATATTGTCTTCATACATGCATATATTATTTATAATATTAAATGTAAACATTGAATGAATGTGCATGAGAGCAAAATGTATAAATATGAGCGCAAAATGTAAAAATGTGTGAGTGAAAAACGTATAAATGTGTGAGTGACAATGTATGAATGTGTGCATTGAAATATGCTAATATGAGAGCAGAATGTATGAATGTGTGAGTGTAAATATATATACGTGTGTGAGAGTGAAAATGTATGTATGTAAAAGGAGAATATATGTGCGTGAGAGGACCAGTATGAATTACGGCCTGTACGGCCCCTCATACAATAGGGCATTTAGTGTGATAGAGAGAGAGGGAGAGGGGAGAGAGAGAGGGAGAGAGAGGGACCGGTGCCAGCAGGGACTGTGTTGTTAGCATCTGGTTAGCTAGGTAGCTGCAATAACTGACATAAGGAGCTGTTCAGGGGCGGACCAGGGGGGCCCAGTGCCCCCCTAACACTGACTTTGGACACCCCTGTGGCCCCCCTGAAAATTTTAATTAAAAACATTTGACTCAACGATTTCTTGGCTGACGGAATAGTCGTAACTAACGCTATTTGTCATTCTAGTCGGACCCATTAGAGCAGGGGTCTCCTACACGTCGATCGCGAGCTACCGGTAGCTCGCAAGCCCTCAATAAGTAGCTTGCCAAGCAAATCCAAAATGTAAAAAATACACAAAAAAAAAAGGAAATGTAATTAAAAGAATCTACCCTATGCATAAACGAAACCTCAATCATAGCGAACTCTATCTACTTGCTACAACTCTATATCTATCTAACACCCCTCCTCCCCACAATGAATATCGACCAATCACGTTCTTGCAACAGTTTAAAAGGGGAGTGATTAGTAAAATATGCATAAATAGAAAGAAAGAATGCTAACTATAGGTAACATAAGATAAGAATAAACCAGTTTAAATGATTTGTTATTGGTTGTGATCATATTCTAAAGATGTATAGATCTAAAGAGGTGTGGTGTAGATTCTGCCAGAGGGAAAATCACGGTCAAACTCTTTATGAAGTGGTGAGCTGCCGTGATTTGTCGATATTCATTGTGGGGTGGGGGGAGGAGGGGTGTTAGATAGATGTTTGGATCATTGAAAAGTATACAGCTCCCTTTCATCTGAGTGTTGAGAGCTGTATCCATAAATTAATGTTGTGCTCAAAGTGCACCAGATTGATGCATTTCACTTCCCATTTAAAAAATAATCTTCCCTAGAATAAAGCAGGTTCAAATTACATGGTTGAGCTTCTAGTTGCTCAGCCTCCCTCTCCCCATCCTGAGCCCCTCTTCAGGTATTTACTTCCTCATTACATGGTTGAGCTTCTAGTTGCTCAGCCTCCCTCTCCCCATCCTGAGCCCCTCTTCAGGTATTTACTTCCTCATTACATGGTTGAGCTTCTAGTTGCTCAGCTCCCCTCTCCCCATCCTGAGCCCCTCTTCAGGTATTTACTTCCTCATTACATGGTTGAGCTTCTAGTTGCTCAGCCTCCCTCTCCCCATCCTGAGCCCCTCTTCAGGTATTTACTTCCTCATTACATGGTTGAGCTTCTAGTTGCTCAGCCTCCCTCTCCCCATCCTGAGCCCCTCTTCAGGTATTTACTTCCTCATTACATGGTTGAGCTTCTAGTTGCTCAGCTCCCCTCTCCCCATCCTGAGCCCCTCTTCAGGTATTTACTTCCTCATTACATGGTTGAGCTTCTAGTTGCTCAGCTCCCCTCTCCCCATCCTGAGCCCCTCTTCAGGTATTTACTTCCTCATTACATGGTTGAGCTTCTAGTTGCTCAGCCTCCCTCTCCCCATCCTGAGCCCCTCTTCAGGTATTTACTTCCTCATTACATGGTTGAGCTTCTAGTTGCTCAGCCTCCCTCTCCCCATCCTGAGCCCCTCTTCAGGTATTTACTTCCTCATTACATGGTTGAGCTTCTAGTTGCTCAGCTCCCCTCTCCCCATCCTGAGCCCCCTCTTCAGGTATTTACTTCCTCATTACATGGTTGAGCTTCTAGTTGCTCAGCTCCCCTCTCCCCATCCTGAGCCCCTCTTCAGGTATTTACTTCCTCATTACATGGTTGAGCTTCTAGTTGCTCAGCTCCCCTCTCCCCATCCTGAGCCCCTCTTCAGGTATTTACTTCCTCATTACATGGTTGAGCTTCTAGTTGCTCAGCCTCCCTCTCCCCATCCTGAGCCCCTCTTCAGGTATTTACTTCCTCATTACATGGTTGAGCTTCTAGTTGCTCAGCTCCCCCTCTCCCCATCCTGAGCCCCTCTTCAGGTATTTACTTCCTCATTACATGGTTGAGCTTCTAGTTGCTCAGCTCCCCTCTCCCCATCCTGAGCCCCTCTTCAGGTATTTACTTCCTCATTACATAGTTGAGCTTCTAGTTGCTCAGCCTCCCTCTCCCCATCCTGAGCCCCTCTTCAGGTATTTACTTCCTCATTACATAGTTGAGCTTCTAGTTGCTCAGCCTCCCTCTCCCCATCCTGAGCCCCTCTTCAGGTATTTACTTCCTCATTACATGGTTGAGCTTCTAGTTGCTCAGCTCCCCTCTCCCCATCCTGAGCCCCTCTTCAGGTATTTACTTCCTCATTACATGGTTGAGCTTCTAGTTGCTCAGCTCCCCTCTCCCCATCCTGAGCCCCTCTTCAGGTATTTACTTCCTCATTACATGGTTGAGCTTCTAGTTGCTCAGCCTCCCTCTCCCCATCCTGAGCCCCTCTTCAGGTATTTACTTCCTCATTACATGGTTGAGCTTCTAGTTGCTCAGCTCCCCTCTCCCCATCCTGAGCCCCTCTTCAGGTATTTACTTCCTCATTACATGGTTGAGCTTCTAGTTGCTCAGCCTCCCTCTCCCCATCCTGAGCCCCTCTTCAGGTATTTACTTCCTCATTACATGGTTGAGCTTCTAGTTGCTCAGCTTCCCTCTCCCCATCCTGAGCCCCTCTTCAGGTATTTACTTCCTCATTACATGGTTGAGCTTCTAGTTGCTCAGCCTCCCTCTCCCCATCCTGAGCCCCTCTTCAGGTATTTACTTCCTCATTACATGGTTGAGCTTCTAGTTGCTCAGCTCCCCTCTCCCCATCCTGAGCCCCTCTTCAGGTATTTACTTCCTCATTACATGGTTGAGCTTCTAGTTGCTCAGCCTCCCTCTCCCCATCCTGAGCCCCTCTTCAGGTATTTACTTCCTCATTACATGGTTGAGCTTCTAGTTGCTCAGCTCCCCTCTCCCCATCCTGAGCCCCTCTTCAGGTATTTACTTCCTCATTACATGGTTGAGCTTCTAGTTGCTCAGCTCCCCTCTCCCCATCCTGAGCCCCTCTTCAGGTATTTACTTCCTCATTACATGGTTGAGCTTCTAGTTGCTCAGCCTCCCTCTCTCCATCCTGAGCCCCTCTTCAGGTATTTACTTCCTCATTACATGGTTGAGCTTCTAGTTGCTCAGCCTCCCTCTCCCCATCCTGAGCCCCTCTTCAGGTATTTACTTCCTCATTACATGGTTGAGCTTCTAGTTGCTCAGCTCCCCTCTCCCCATCCTGAGCCCCTCTTCAGGTATTTACTTCCTCATTACATGGTTGAGCTTCTAGTTGCTCAGCCTCCCTCTCCCCATCCTGAGCCCCTCTTCAGGTATTTACTTCCTCATTACATGGTTGAGCTTCTAGTTGCTCAGCCTCCCTCTCCCCATCCTGAGCCCCTCTTCAGGTATTTACTTCCTCATTACATGGTTGAGCTTCTAGTTGCTCAGCCTCCCTCTCCCCATCCTGAGCCCCTCTTCAGGTATTTACTTCCTCATTACATGGTTGAGCTTCTAGTTGCTCAGCCTCCCTCTCCCCATCCTGAGCCCCTCTTCAGGTATTTACTTCCTCATTACATGGTTGAGCTTCTAGTTGCTCAGCCTCCCTCTCCCCATCCTGAGCCCCTCTTCAGGTATTTACTTCCTCATTACATGGTTGAGCTTCTAGTTGCTCAGCCTCCCTCTCTCCATCCTGAGCCCCTCTTCAGGTATTTACTTCCTCATTACATGGTTGAGCTTCTAGTTGCTCAGCCTCCCTCTCCCCATCCTGAGCCCCTCTTCAGGTATTTACTTCCTCATTACATGGTTGAGCTTCTAGTTGCTCAGCCCCCCTCTCCCCATCCTGAGCCCCTCTTCAGGTATTTACTTCCTCATTACATGGTTGAGCTTCTAGTTGCTCAGCCTCCCTCTCCCCATCCTGAGCCCCTCTTCAGGTATTTACTTCCTCATTACATGGTTGAGCTTCTAGTTGCTCAGCCCCCCTCTCCCCATCCTGAGCCCCTCTTCAGGTATTTACTTCCTCATTACATGGTTGAGCTTCTAGTTGCTCAGCTCCCCTCTCCCCATCCTGAGCCCCTCTTCAGGTATTTACTTCCTCATTACATGGTTGAGCTTCTAGTTGCTCAGCCTCCCTCTCCCCATCCTGAGCCCCTCTTCAGGTATTTACTTCCTCATTACATGGTTGAGCTTCTAGTTGCTCAGCCTCCCTCTCCCCATCCTGAGCCCCTCTTCAGGTATTTTCTTCCTCATTACATGGTTTGAGCTTCTAGTTGCTCAGCCTCCCTCTCCCCATCCTGAGCCCCTCTTCAGGTATTTACTTCCTCATTACATGGTTGAGCTTCTAGTTGCTCAGCCTCCCTCTCCCCATCCTGAGCCCCTCTTCAGGTATTTACTTCCTCATTACATGGTTGAGCTTCTAGTTGCTCAGCTCCCCTCTCCCCATCCTGAGCCCCTCTTCAGGTATTTACTTCCTCATTACATGGTTGAGCTTCTAGTTGCTCAGCTCCCCTCTCCCCATCCTGAGCCCCTCTTCGTCTCACCTTCCGGACAATGCTGTCCTCCATGTTGCTTTTCTTGTTGCTGCCCTGTTTTCCCATGAGCGTGATCTCCAGCTGACAGAAGGGTTTGGGCAAGATGTCGCACTGGGTGAAGAACTTCCTCCACTCCACGATGTAAGCCTTCAGCAGTGCAGTGTCATCCTGGTGGCTCAGAACCCGCTGCCATGACAACAAATACCAGCAACAGTTAGAGGATATAGAACAAATGAATACTGAGAATGTTATTTCCCTGCAATTATTGTTCTGCATGTTATTGTCTATAATGTTTTCTGAAGCAAATGTGTTAATGAGAGGCAGCATCTAGAGCACACGTGTCAAACTCAAGGCCCGGGGGCCAAATCAGGCCCTTGGTGGATTTAATTTCGGCAAGCAGGATAATTTGTAATTACTATTAGATCTGGCCCTCCGGTATATTGCACGCACACCTTCACTCCATCCTGAGGGTCTCCTCAGCTCAGAGCCCAAACATTGATGACCTTGCACCCAAGATGAGATGCCAAGTGTCTGAGCTAGCATCACAGAGCAGCACACTGAGTTCAAAGGATGCTTCCTACTGCACTTTCTCTCTCACGTCAACAGGGCATGTTGGGTTTCTCTTTGAGGGGAATAGTTTTGTTGAAGCTGTTGTTGGCCTGTGGAAAAATGTACTCATAAGAAATGACTCTGGAGAAGCTGCAGATAGAGCCATAAGAAATGAGTCTGGAGAAGCTGCAGATAGAGCCATAAGAAATGACTCTGGAGAAGCTGCAGATAGAGCCATAAGAATGCTACTCTGGAGAAGCTGCAGATAGAGCCATAAGCAAATTAACTCTGGAGAAGCTGCAGATAGAGCCATAAGAAATGAGTCTGGAGAAGCTGCAGATAGAGCCATAAGAAATGAGTCTGGAGAAGCTGCAGATAGAGCCATAAGAAATGACTCTGGAGAAGCGCAGATCGAGCCATAAGAAATGACTCTGGAGAAGCTGCAGATCGAGCCATAAGAAATGACATCTGGAGAAGCTGCAGATAGAGCCATAAGAAATGAAATCTGGAGAAGCTGCAGATAGAGCCATAAGAAATGACTCTGGAGAAGCTGCAGATAGAGCCGTAAGAAATTACTCTGGAGAAGCTGCAGATAGAGCCCTTCAAGAAATGACTAATCTGGGAGAAGCTGCAGATAGAGCCATAAGAAATGACTCTGGAGAAGCTGCAGAATAGAGCCATAAGAAATGACTCTGGAGAAGCTGCAGAAGAGCCATAAGAAAATGACTCTGCATGACTCTGGAGAAAGCTGCAAGATAGAGCCATAAGAAATTAACTCTGGAGAAGCTGCAGATAGAGCCATAAGAAATGAGGTCTGGAGAAGCTGCAGATAGAGCCATAAGAAATGAGTCTGGAGAAGCTGCAGATAGAGCCATAAGAAATGACTCTGGAGAAGCTGCAGATAGAGCCATAAGAAATGACTCTGGAGAAGCTGCAGATAGAGCCATAAGAAATGACTCTGGAGAAGCTGCAGATAGAGCCATAAGAAATGAGTCTGGAGAAGCTGCAGATAGAGCCATAAGAAATGACTCTGGAGAAGCTGCAGATAGAGCCATAAGAAATGAGTCTGGAGAAGCTGCAGATAGAGCCATAAGAAATGACTCTGGAGAAGCTGCAGATAGAGCCATAAGAAATGACTCTGGAGAAGCTGCAGATAGAGCCATAAGAAATGAGTCTGGAGAAGCTGCAGATAGAGCCATAAGAAATGAGTCTGGAGAAGCTGCAGATAGAGCCATAAGAAATGAGTCTGGAGAAGCTGCAGATAGAGCCATAAGAAATGACTCTGGAGAAGCTGCAGATAGAGCCATAAGAAATGACTCTGGAGAAGCTGCAGATAGAGCCATAAGAAATGAGTCTGGAGAAGCTGCAGATAGAGCCATAAGAAATGACTCTGGAGAAGCTGCAGATAGAGCCGTAAGAAATGAGTCTGGAGAAGCTGCAGATAGAGCCATAAGAAATGACTCTGGAGAAGCTGCAGATAGAGCCATAAGAAATGTCTGGAGAAGCTGCAGATAGAGCCGTAAGAAATGACTCTGGAGAAGCTGCAGATAGAGCCATAAGAAATGAGTCTGGAGAAGCTGCAGATAGAGCCATAAGAAATGAGTCTGGAGAAGCTGCAGATAGAGCCATAAGAAATGACTCTGGAGAAGCTGCAGATAGAGCCATAAGAAATGAGTCTGGAGAAGCTGCAGATAGAGCCATAAGAAATTACTCTGGAGAAGCTGCAGATAGAGCCATAAGAAATGAGCTGGAGAAGCTGCAGATAGAGCCATAAGAAATGACTCTGGAGAAGCTGCAGATAGAGCCATAAGAAATGACTCTGGAGAAGCTGCAGATAGAGCCATAAGAAATGACTCTGGAGAAGCTGCAGATAGAGCCATAAGAAATGACTCTGGAGAAGCTGCAGATAGAGCCATAAGAAATGACTCTGGAGAAGCTGCAGATAGAGCCATAAGAAATGACTCCTGGAGAAGCTGCAGATAGAGCCATAAGAAATGACTCTGGAGAAGCTGCAGATAGAGCCATAAGAAATGACTCTGGAGAAGCTGCAGATAGAGCCATAAGAAATGACTCTGGAGAAGCTGCAGATAGAGCCATAAGAAATGACTCTGGAGAAGCTGCAGATAGAGCCATAAGAAATGACTCTGGAGAAGCTGCAGATAGAGCCATAAGAAATGACTCTGAGAGAAGCTGCAGATAGAGCCGTAAGAAATGACTCTGGAGAAGCTGCAGATAGAGCCATAAGAAATGACTCTGGAGAAGCTGCAGATAGAGCCATAAGAAATGACTCTGGAGAAGCTGCAGATAGAGCCATAAGAAATGACTCTGGAGAAGCTGCAGATAGAGCCATAAGAAATGACTCTGGAGAAGCTGCAGATAGAGCATAAGAAATGACTCTGGAGAAGCTGCAGATAGAGCCATAAGAAATGACTCTGGAGAAGCTGCAGATAGAGCCGTAAGAAATGACTCTGGAGAAAGCTGCAGATATAGAGCCATAAGAAATGAGCTCTGGAGGAAGCTGCAGAATAGGCCATAAGAATGACTCTGGAGAAGCTGCAGATAGAGCCATAAGAAATGACTCTGGAGAAGCTGCAGATAGAGCCATAAGAAATGACTCTGGAGAAGCTGCAGATAGAGCCATAGGAAATGACTCTGGAGAAGCTGCAGATAGAGCCATAAGAAATGACTCTGCATGACTCTGGAGAAGCTGCAGATAGAGCCATAAGAAATGACTCTGGAGAAGCTGCAGATAGAGCCATAAGAAATGACTCTGGAGAAGCTGCAGATAGAGCCATAAGAAATGACTCTGGAGAAGCTGCAGATAGAGCCATAAGAAATGACTCTGGAGAAGCTGCAGATAGAGCCGTAAGAAATGACTCTGGAGAAGCTGCAGATAGAGCCATAAGAAATGACTCTAGAGAAGCTGCAGATAGAGCCATAAGAAATGACTCTGGAGAAGCTGCAGATAGAGCCATAAGAAATGACTCTGGAGAAGCTGCAGATAGAGCCGTAAGAAATGACTCTGGAGAAGCTGCAGATAGAGCCATAAGAAATGACTCTGGAGAAGCTGCAGATAGAGCCATAAGAAATGACTCTGGAGAAGCTGCAGATAGAGCCATAAGAAATGACTCTGGAGAAGCTGCAGATAGAGCCATAAGAAATGACTCTGGAGAAGCTGCAGATAGAGCCATAAGAAATGAATGCAACTGATTATTTAATGTTTAATGTTGTTTTTATAGGCAATCATTTAAGCTTTGTTAGTTCCAGGTTTAATATGTGCAATAAGTTCATTTCAATAAGTCCTGCAATAAACATTGAACCAGTCCGGCCCTCGACTAGTACCCATTTTTTTATTTTGGCCCACTGTGTGTTTGAGTTTGACCCCCCTGATGGACAATGGACCAGTGCATTCACTTTATTATAGAGTATGGATGCTCTGTGGAACAATGCTGGAGTGTGTAGAGCTTTGGAAGGCCCAATCTATCCATCCTCCTCTTCTACTTGAGCAACTGCAAACTGGGCCACAGTTTTGTAGTATAGTGAAGATAACACCAAATCGAAGCTCTTTTGTTCTTAAGTGGAGAGGTATATGTTATAGATTTGTATAGGTTCATTTGACAAAAGTAAAGGTAAAAACAAGACTGCATTTACAGCATTGCAGTCATACAATTCAGTTGTGGAGAATACAGACACAGTACAGTCAAAGCTAACTTCCATTGTGGACCTTTTTGACTTAAGACTTTGTGCATCATCAGGAACAAATCACAGCATGACACATCCCAGACTGAGAAGAGACAAACACATTGAGTATACAGCAAACAATACCAGGTTGGAGTTGTTTTCTCAACAACAACAACAACAACAACAGCAGTGCCATTTCATAAACACTCTGGCATAATTTGTTAAAATTCCAAATGAACTGATATTTGTTAGTTATGATCATAAATATCAGAACAGGAAGCCAGTGTTGATTTGTGATTTGTGTTAAGGGAATAGTGTCAGTCTAATTCACGTTGGGATGTCCCAGAGCGAGGGGAATGGTCCTCTCCTTTCTCACACATTCTGCTGATTCATTTTTGACATCCCTTTCAATATTTAACTTTTGTAAAGAGCATTTTCTGCCATCTATATGTTCTATAATATCAAAAAGTAAACTAGTCAAAGTCAGCTTTATTGTCAAAATTACTACATGTGTTATACATCCAGAAATCTCGAGATACCGTTTCCCGCAGTCCCCAAACTATTGTTTGATGTTGGATGCCCACATTGTGCATGTATAGCAATAGCTTGAAAGGAACGTATTAAACAGCGAGCATGAATACACATTGAGAACATAGAGAGGGGGTGCTGCTCAAATCATTAAGGTGCTTGTTTGCTTGTGTTTTCATTTTTTAAAAACCTTTTTCCCCTGTTAGTAATGCAAAAGAAAAAAACGTTTTCAAGACCTTTCTGATTTAAGAGAAATCACCTTAACTTTAAAAAGTGGCTTTTCTTTGTGCTTCCAATTTAATAAAGATATTTGATTTGTTTCTTTGTGGATAAGAAAGGAACATTCAGCATTTCCATTTCCCTCTCTGCATGTTTGACCCTGCACTACTGCAGCCTTCAAGTCAATCTGCCTGCTTTCAATTCTGACTGGTGTGGTGTTGAAAGTGATACAGCAATGTTTCCATTGTGACCTTTAACGTTAAAGGGGTCAGGGTGCTTAGTAGGACACGATAGCAACATGTTGGATTGCCATCAGAGGCCTTTAAGACGAAGCTGGTTCAACATAACCTGGATATGTTTGAGTTAGCCGGTTGGCCTAATCCAAAACACGCGCTCTCACTAAACTGTACTACGACGCGGGTTATCAAGTGGATCGCTCAAGCCAGCCGTGTCCTATCTAGTTAGGTGCGCGTTCACATGAAAGGGGTGGCATTTGGAGCATTCGACCAATCACAAACATGGACAAGCGTACTGACAGCGCAGCGTCATACTTCCTGAATTCCTGAATGAAAAGTCAACTATAATGTTAGACATATGAAGAAGTTTAACTTTAAACATCCATGACTTAAACACTTGATCCAGGATCAAAGCCACAGAGCTGCAGCTGCAAGGTGAATACAGCTGGTAACAGAACAAGTGTTTGAATGCGTACATTAACAGGTTTATGATATCACTGCCCCGTCTAAGACACCACCTGACTTTAATTACATTTGTCTCGAGTGTTTCGTCAACTTAATGTGTTGCTTAAAATAATACTTCTGCATACAGTATGTGACACTGTGAGTGTTGCACGGCCAGATACGGCTCAGCTGACTCAGATCAGGAGATGATACATAATGATGTGATATGATCCGCACACTGAGCTCTGATTGGTCAGCAGGCAGTGCTTTCACTGAGTTGATCTCTTATCCTGCAACCTAACCTGCTCCGGGGCAGGCTAGCCGCTCAGCATCAGTTACCATGGAGATCTAGCCTGCTAAAAAGAGAACCAGCGTCGTAGGACCGGAAACCCAGAGTTTTCCCTGAAGTTAGCCGCTAAGCGAAAATTCGTCGTACAGGCCTCAGGTTGACATAAAGGGTTGCATGTCTTGAAGGAACTTGCACACGTGCACACACACACACACACACGTGCACACACACACACACACGCGCGCACACACACACACAACTTACAGCCTGTGCTTGTTTTATGAAGTCTAGGATGTCCTCTTTAAGAGCTTGATGGATTTTAGCTGGTCCTTTATCATCCCATAGACACACCGCATGGACGTCTCTGGGGAACAAGAAGAAAATTGGACATCAATAAAGTGTATTTGAAGTGGGTTAGTCAAACTGTGAACCTTAATCTCTGGGACACTTTTGTTAGCCTTTACTCAATATGTTACAAACACAATTCATATATATTTTCAGAAATATCTCCTGACATAATATATGTCATATTAAACTCTACTTGTTCCTGTGCCCTCTGCTCCAGAGAAATCATCCACTTCCTCTTTTGTTCTGTAGGTTGTTGTAAAGGTTGAATATTAACAACAATCATTTCATCTTCCTCTCACCTGCAACATACTCAAATCATTTGTTTTACATCAAATAATAGCGGTTGAAGGGATTTGATGGAAATCATATTGCTATTATCTACAGTATATGGCATCTAGGTGTTTGCTACATTTAGATATGTTCTCTGCTTCCTCTTGAGAGTCATTTATATCTAGATATTCATATTTTTTGAAATGATAAAATAAATGTGTGAATCTATGTTTGTACATGTATTAACATTGAGACTAATCTGACTCCAGAGATAATGGCCTCAGTTCAGCGTCAGAGACACAAGGCGGTAAAGCAGTAGGTATTTTGTAAATATAGCACACAGGGAAAGTGATATTCATTTGGTTTAGGAGGCTAAATGCTCCTGTCTGCTTCTTCAAACCTTTACATTATACAACCCCCCTACAAAAAGAAAACTATCCCTTTGAGCTTTGTAAGAAGACTCTGTGCCATCCCAGGTTATCATTGGGAAACAATGCAACAAGGCTAACCTACAACTGTGTGTCATTGTGTGGAGATGACTTAAGAACAGCAACAAAAGCTATCTATAGCACGTCTGCTTAATGCACTCAAATAGTTGGCTGTGATTTGTGAGCGGTCTTCAGGATCTGAGATGCTGATCCTGCAGTGGAACCCACAGAGGTAAAACAAAGGAAAGTAAGGAACAGCTCAGAGTGCTTCACTTACGAGAACAGGTCGAACCACTGTTGCTTGGTGACGGCTTCCTGTCTGAGCAGCTTGAGAACGATGGGCCGCATCAGATCCCACTTGTCCTCAAACTGCAGGGACCCCTTGTTCTGGAGGTGAGATATGGGATGGGTGGAGAGGGAGGAAGAAGAGGAAGGATGAAAACCAGCAAACACAAAGGAGGTGTTGGGTGAGAGAAGGAAAGAGAAGACAGAGATGCAGAGATACACAAAGACATGCATAAAGACTGAAGACACATCAAGGGTTGGGATCAAGTATAGGCCGGTTAGATTTTCAAATGTTACGGCAATAGAACGGCTCAAATCCACTTCACATCCACTCAGCCAACTTTTTCTCTCAATATCTATTACTAAGCTGTAGACTATAAGTCCATAGTAAGTCTTGGTCACAGGCCAAGTTGAAGACTGCCCAAGTGGGAGCATCACTGACCGGAGGGGTTTAACCAGGAAAACATATTCATATGTCAATTCAAAATAGTAGTTAGAAAAACCTATATTTCAAATTCTCATTAAGCCATCCTGAAAAGTATTTTCACGTAAAAATATCAAGATCCGAGTTGTCCAAAAAAAACATTCCAAAACATTCAAGTTTTTGAATGACATCACCGAGGAGCAGCAAATCCTCACAGAACAGAAGCCAACAACATTTGCATTTTCATAAAAACCTGCTTCATTTATTATTACTGCCAATGCCTATGTCTTTTTGGTAATACTAATCGCTTATATTTCTTTTATCTTTGGAAAATAGTGCTTTAAAACCCTATCATTTATCATAACAAAAAGCTCAAAATGTTAAACATTTGTTAGCATAATAGAATACCAAGATTAGCTTATATTTATGTTGATTTAGGCTGCTGCTGATGCTCTAACTAGGTTACAAAAAACGTTTGGTTTGTCTCATAATGATGTTTATGAAAATTGTCTCAAGTTAGGGACAAAAAAAACAATTTCTGCAGTTCTGTAGCAAACAAGAGAAGGTGTGCAAATATGTTGAATGTGAAGAGTGGTTTGATGAGTGGGTATGCTGCAGTTTAAATGCTTTGTGAAGGACAGGTGCTGGTGGATCTCTACTTCAAGATCTCCACCTGTTCCACCAGCTGAGCGGGCCAGAGAGAGGGTGGGGTGTCAACTAATCAGGTGGCATTATTTAAAGGTCCCATGTCATGGCCATTTCTACTGATCATAATTCCATCGTTGAGGTCTACTAGAATAGATTTACATTGTTCAATGTTCCAAACTCACATTGGTTTCTCATACAGCATCTCTGTATGTGTATTCACTCTCTGTCCTACACGGCCTGTTGGAGCTCCTGCCCCCCCTCCCTGTGAGCCCACTGTGCTCTGATTGGTCAGCTCGCCCACTCTGTTCTGATGAGTCCACCACCGTTACAGCGGAACATCAGTGTTTATGTTTTACAATGGCGTTTGTTAGCAACCAGAAAATGACACCAGTGATGACAAACAGATGAGAATGCTGCGTGGGGTCTGGGTGCCGTGTTGGTGGGACGTTACGGGCTCGCTGCTCCGCCCTTTGGGGCTCGAGGAGCGGACAGTGTGAGCTGGATTACTGGTGTCGCTTCCTGGTTGCTGCGTGGGGGTCTGTGAGACAGCGAGACACCGGGGAGCTCAGCCTGAGCACACACACACACTCACAGCCTGGCTGTGTGCGGAGATTCGCGGAGCTGCGGCTGAGAAAAGATAAGGCTGAGTGTGTGTGTGTGTGTGTGTGTGTGTGTGTGTGTGTGTGTGTGTGTGTGTGTGTGTGTGTGTGTGTGTGTGTGTGTGTGTGTGTGTGTGTGTGGCACAGACAGGTATTTTCTGTGTTAGAGTTTTACTCGCTACCGGGTGTACTTTGAGGGTTTGTGACTTTGCAGACCGTTTACATGATGAAAAAGCTACATAACACACAAGGGGACGGGTAATAACCAGAAAAGCATGACATGGGACCTTTAAAAGAGCAACACATTTAAGAAATGCATTCAGACGTGTTGGTTTTTTCCACTGGAACTCATTTGTTGTTACAAAGAGGGCACCGATGGAAACCAGTACCGACCACCAGGTACCAGTTCAAAAGTGACGGAAGCCGGGGCTCCTGGAACGCTCCCTGGGGGCTCTTCAACAGGTCTATCTGCCGAAGGACACCCGGGAGGCCAGCTAGCCGCCTGGGGGCGGGCTGTGTCGGTCATGGTGTGAACACACAGCGCAGGGAACAGCAGAGAGGCTGCTGGCAGCTGCTGTGTCTCTGGGCCTGGTGGACACTATGGAGAATTATTCTGTCTTGTCCCAGACAAGCTTGATTCATTAGCTAGTCGAAATAAAAGCGCTAGCCTGTTAGCAACATTTCACGCAAGTGAAGCTGCTTGGTATCTTGTGTCCAAGTCTATGTCCCATTCGAGCCCTCTGCTCCCCGGTGTTGGGTTCAGGTCTTCTTACGGTTCTTGTGAGGATACTGTTGTTTGTCGCCGGGATGCATGATTAGAGAACCCGTAGCCTACGGTTCGGTTTTGGTTAAAGACGGAGACATATTGGGGGGTTTTCGAAGCATGTGGGTGCAATTTGTGTCTCCGACACAACACAGGACTTTAAAAACGACAACGGTAACAAATGTGACTTCAGTCGCGCTTATTTGTGCGCGTATTTAATATATTTACACTATTAGTGCATACACGTTTATGCCACAATAAGGACTACACAATTATATACACTAATAGTTCAAACGTACAAAAACGAATAGTTCAAATCTGTTCGCAAATATGGGAAATAACATATATTGAAGTGCTTCTTACCTTTAACAAATTAGACGACGCCATGTTTCTTCAACTTATCGCCTCGCGGAATCTCGCGAGACAGGTGCTACAGCTGGCTCAGGATGAGGTCATGGGAACCCTCACAGCGCACACTCACTGACAGGGGGATACACACTCTGATCCTTTACTGCAGTAACAGTTCTGTTATCACACTGTGGAAATAGTATATATACTGTGTATGGGAAATACTACACTTCTCTTTATCCAAGTCTAGTATTTGACTGGTTCACTATTGTTTTCCCTGGACAGGAAGGGTATGAAGAATTGTATACCTGTAAAGTAACTAAAGCTGTCAGACAAATGTGGACACGTATATATACCATTGATATGTCATGGAGTAAAAGTAAATCTACACATAAAGGAAATATGCAATAACATAAATGTACATAAAATAAAAACAGCCTTATGTACTCGTTTAAACATTGCAAATCCTGCAGGTAACATTCCACAATAAATTAATCAACACTTTATTCGGCAAATATTACCTATATTGAGACACCATTTTACAAATCTTGTGGATTCTATATTGTTCACAGATCTACTCTCTCTGACAATGTACTGCACTACCTCATGAAGGATTTGTACCACTGGACTTATTTTCACATTTATTTACACATTTCTTAAAATGTGTTCAGTTTTTGTATTTCATGGAGATAGTTTCCCATCTTGTGTGAAGAGTTTGGATCTCCACTACTCTTTCTGAGGTACAGTTACATATCTTTGACAATGCTGCCTCCTCCTGGTTTCATTGTACACCACATGGCATCAAAGTAACCTCCCTGTAAATTACATGATTTATATTATCAACAACTTGGTTGGCTTTCACTTGAGAAAAAGTCAAACTAAAAAATGACAGCATTAAATATACTTAAAGAACAGAGCAGAAAAGTACTCTGAATTGCCCTTTTCAGAAAACATGATATTTTTGGATTATAAATATTGATGCAGTCATGTGTTCATCACGTTGATGTTGCAACCAGTAGAGCTTTTGGTTCATTTGAGTTACTTTATAGCCCTATAATAATTTCATATATAATAATAAATCATAATTGTTTAGTTGGTTAATATTTTGTATTAATAATGTAAAAGCAATACATATATTGGAGTCAAAGCACATTTGTGCCACTAAATGTAGTCTAGTTTAAAGCATATAATGTAAATCCAACACCAGTCATAATCTCATCAGCAGATAGTAGGTGAGAGTAAATTACCAGAGGAAGCTAAATGATTTGTGTCTCTCATCTTCAATCAATCAATGTTTATTTATATAGCTCAATATCACAAATGTTACATTTGTCTCAGTGGACTTCACAGTTTGTACAGAATATCAGTATGACAATACGACACCCTCTGTCCTTAGACCCTCTGTCCTTAGACCCTCTGTCCTCAGACCCTCTGTCCTTAGACCCTCACATCGTACAAGGCAAAACTTCTGGAGAAAACCCACAGTTTAAAGGGAACATGGGAGAAACCTCAGGGAGAGCAACAGAGGAGGGATCCCTCTCCCAGGACGGACAGACGTGCAATAGTCTTCAGTGCTTATCTTCAAGTGCTGCAGGCTGCCTTTAACACATTAGAGATACATGAACGAGAGAAAGTAATCTTTGCCCTCTGCAGCCGTTAATCATTCAGTGACAGTCAAGGAGTTAAAAGCTAGTAACAGTTAAACTCAGAGACAATTCCTCCATCTCCGGTGTGGCAACATGGCTACTGATCAGTCTGAGGATGTCTACAAGGACCTGAGCAGCAGCAGCCAAATCAGTGGCCTCATGGAGAGGATCAGGATGTTCAGCCCCAAGGAGGTCTTCACCTGGTGAGTGAGAGCAGGAGGAGCATGTTAGCAGCACATCGTGTTCACTTTGAGCAGTAAAGACAAGCTGTTTCTATGTTTTCAGTCAGAATGTCAAACTTTTCCATTGATTACAATCACCAGTGGTCCAGGAAGTATTTAGATTCTTTACTTAAGCAAAAGTACTAATACCACAATGTATAATACTACACTACGAGTTAAAGTACTGCTTTCAGAGCCTTGGTAAAAGTATTTCATCAGCAAAATGAAGGATTAAAAAAGTAAAAGTATTCATTGTACAGCAAAGGTTCCCTGTCACTGTTTCACTATTATAATGATGATTAACATTACCGCTGCATTCATTTATATGTTGCATATAACTGCTCTAATTGTTTAAGGTTGTGCTTTTTGTAACTCCTTTGTTGGGTGGTTTAATCTACAGCAGGTTGTTGAACTTCTACTTGTGTTACAAAAGTCCTGCATCAAAATGTTCCTCAAGTAAAAGTAGAAAAGTATTCTCATCAAAATATAGTGAAAGACAGTAAAAGTAGTCGTGCAGATTGGTCCATTTCAGAATAATATATATGATATGTTTTATAATGATTGATCATGAAAGTGTTCTCAAAGCTGGTAAAGGTGCAGCTAGTCTGAAGGACTTTGTAGACTGCAGGGTAGCTGGTGGATTTACTCCAGGTGGAACTAAAGTCTGATTCAACACTTGGTTATATTTCACATCATTCATCCACATCTGTGAAGTAACTAAAGGTATTAAATACATGTAGTGGAGGAAAAGTACATGATTTAACTCTGATTAGCAGTGGAGAATAAGTACAAAGTAGCAAACAAATAAAATACTCAAGTAAAGTACTAGTATCTAAAAATGGTACTTAAGTAGAGTACTTGAGTAAATCTACTTATCTACTTTACACCACTAAAGATGCCAAATTAATTAATTTAAAATATTAGCTTCCAGAATGTAATGGAGTAGCATATAATAAGTACATGTATAAATGCTGACATGGAGCCCTCTGTCTCAGGCAGTTGGCCAGGACGCTGGCCATGGGTCAGGGCCTGGCGGGGCTCATCTGTGGGACGGCCATCTCCTCCCAGTACCTGGCCTCCAGCTTCCATGTGAACACTCCCATGATGCAGAGCTTCCTGCACTACACCCTGCTGTGTCTCACCTACACCACCATGCTGCTCTGTAGAACAGGTAACACAACCACAGGGACTAAACACACAAGATAATGTGTGTAATTCAAATGACAGTATATGCTATAACTCTGGCCAAAAACTGAAGAAACAGTGTAACAGAAACAGTCGTCAGGGGTGAAATGCAACTAAGTAAATTCACTCATTGTAAATGTGGGGGAAACTTCTGAAGCACTTGGAGTCAGGACTCAGAGAGACACGAGGAGAGCTGGAGCTTTGATGGGAAACACTGATGGTTTATTTGGAGCTTCGGCCGGAGAATTCACAAGACTTGTCACGGGCCACGGTTTGACCACACGGTTGAGATGCCACAATCAATTCTGAAGATCTCTACCCCAGACCCATGTGTTTAGCTAGTTCAGAGAGAATAATCAACATTGTGCATAACAAGATAGAATCATAACACGTCTATCAGCTGACGCCAACAGGCAGGAACAGGGAGACAGAACACTGAGAGCACAGCAGCCAAGGTTACAGATGCGTGTGCTCAGTCAGGACAGTTTGAACTGATCGGTCAAAGTTATGGGCCTTGGGAAATATTTCCCCAACAGTAAATGTATTTCATTCTACTCCACTGTAAGTCAGCAGTGGTGAAAGAAGAGCTCTGATGCTTTACTCAAGTAAAAAGGGGAAATACCATAGTCCATAAATACTCTATCAGAAGTACAAGTTCTGAGTTCAAAATAGTACTTTAGTAAAAGTACAGACTTATTATTATCAAAATGTAAATGTTATTTTCATACAGAATGGCTCCTTTCAGGGTGTCATATTCATAAAGATATGATATTATACTGTTTATCACCGACAAATACATCTAAGACAATTATACAGTAAAGGTAGAAAGTAGAATATAAAGAAGTAAACTCAATGGTTAGATTTTTGTCTTAGTACTTGAGTAAATGTACTTAAATACATCCCACAACTGCACTTAGAGGGGAAATGTTGTTCTACTTATTACTCCACTAACTTTTCTAAAAAGACTTTAAAAGAATATAATGGATTCTTATAAATAATAAATAAATACATTCCTAACAGTTATAGTTGCACCTTCACCAACTACAACAGCAACATACACATCAATGCATCAGCAATAATATTCACATGTATCCATTTCATGTATGACATTACATTTCAGTTTGTTGGTTAAATGGGAAAATGATTGTGCAAATGTTGTAATAATGAAAGAAGTAAAGATGGCCTGCAACAGGGAGCAGCAATGATTCAGTGTCTAACCGTTCTGAGGCTTGGTGATGAAACATAAATGTTGATACTGAAGTTCAGGTTGCTCCCCTTTAAAACGTAGGGGATGGCAATATTTTACAGATCCTGAGGAAGCGCTGGTGGAAGTACCTCCTGCTGGGGCTGGTGGACGTGGAGGCCAACTACGCTGTGGTCAAAGCGTACCAGTACACCACCCTCACCAGTGTACAGGTGGGTGCAGGCTGTGTTTTGTGTGGTTGAAGCTTTTGTTGTGAAAAGGGATCATATGTATTTAAAAATGTTACCCCATGGATTCCCTTAAAAAAAAATGATAAAACATATCTTTTGAATCTAAATCTTCAGTTCTGATAAATTACCAAACATTAATTCATTTGAAAACGTTTCTTACTGTTTTTATGAAAACCACAACATTTTGAGTAAATATGTCAAGTATTAATATTATCATAGATTTCGATGCATTGCATCAAACACTATAGCAGCAAGGCCCCTTGTAGAACCAAGGGAATAGCATCTGCCCCATACAGTATGGCAAATGTGAGAAAAGGGATCAATCTTTTCTAAATGAATGTATGTTCAATTCTGTGAACAGGGATCTAGATGGAAAGTCTAATTAAACACAATGTGTGATTATATGGTGCAAAAGCCGTGGGATCAGACATCGTAGTAAGCTAATAAAACCAATATATTTACAATAACTCAATGCAAGAAGTTTTAATTACATTGCTTTGGGACGTTTTACATGCAGGCTCCGTATTTTTGTTTGTGTCAGTAAAGCACAGATGTTTATCAATCCATTTGAAATGCTTGAGATTCCTCTTTCCAAAGAGTTAGAACTGTTATTGGAACTTGTGTATGTAATTGATCTGTATTTATTGATATTTGTGTTTCTATTTAAATCTCCAGCTGCTGGACTGCTTCGTGATCCCTGTCCTGATACTCCTGTCCTGGTGGGTTTTAAAGGCTCGCTACAGGCCGGTCCACTACGTCGCCGTCTGCATCTGTCTCATGGGGGTGGGGGCCATGGTGGGGGCCGACCTGCTGGCTGGAAGAGACCAGGGCTCCAGTAAGAATTTCCCTCAAGGACAGGCTCACTCTCTCACAGAGTAAATCAACGCCCGATGAATTTAGCCAATAGTTCTTTGATCAGGGCCTGCTTTTATTAATCTGTGACCTTTAATATTTAAACTGAAACTGTCTAACACATGACAGAAACACTCTAAGATGTGTCCCTTGTGGTGTCCTCAGCCTCCAACATCCTGTTAGGGGACGGTCTGGTCCTGATCAGTGCCTCGCTGTACGCCGTGTCTAACGTGTGTCAGGAGTACACGGTGAAGAACCTCAGCAGGGTGGAGTTCCTGGGCATGGTCGGCCTGTTTGGCACCATCATCAGCACCATACAGATGTAAGTGTTTGTGGGTGTGACCAGGAGTCTCATCCAACATGTGGTTAATCTCTATGAACAGATATCCAGCCTATGAGGGGACCACCCACTGGCCCTTGTCCCCAGAGGCTTATCGGCGTCAGACCCACAGCAGATGGGTTCTGAGATTGACATTCTATTTAATCTGTTGTTATTTCTTCTCTTTACCCAGGGTGATCCTGGAACGTAAAGAGATTGCTGCAATCCAGTGGAGCTGGCAAATTGGTCAGTACTCCTCTGAACAGAAACCAAACATCAACAATAATGCCAATGACCAGCTATTTCCCTAGTGGTAAAAAAGTTGACATGAAGAAGCTAAATGTAATCTATGGCTCCATATTGACTATCTGCTGATGACCTGCACAAGCAAAACAAACATTGGTTGGTTCAATGTGTGACCTTTATATCACAGCATCAGTTTAACCAAAGCATTTATTTTTTATAAAATCAATACCTACTTCTCTTAACAGCTGTGCTCCCCTCTCAGGGCTCCTGTTCGCTGCCTATGCACTGTGTATGTACACTCTGTACAGCTGTATGCCCATAGTGGTGAAGCTGAGCAGCGCCACCGCCGTCAACCTCTCCCTGCTCACTGCAGACCTTTTCAGCCTCTTCTGTGGGGTCTTCCTCTTCCAGTACAGTGTGAGCACACACGCACACACACACACACACACACACACACACACACACACACACACACACAATGTGGATTATTCTGCTGCTGAAAGAAGTCCTAAACAAATCCACTGTTTCGTCCTGTTTGAGCAACCCCCCCCCCCCCCCCCCCCCCCTATATTATAGCAATACAGCAGCATCAATGAATAACAATAATTGTTAAAGTACAATCTTGTGTCAAGTGTTTTTGCACAGCTGGATGCATATGTATGAGTCCAAAGTGCTTACAATACACAAGTTCTCTTCTATTTTACTCACTTTTTAGTCAATTCTCATGTGCTACAGGTTTCAAGTTTCTACATCACATTTTTGTAAGTGGCATGCTGGACAATGATTGGCTCCAGACTAGTTGTGATGTCATAATCCCAAACAGATGAAAACGGAGATTGTATTGATGTACCCTTACTTTGCTCCTGTCATTACATCTCTATATAACCCCCCTCCTCTCCCCCTCAGTTCTCCGGGCTCTACCTGGTCTCGCTGGTGATCATCCTCATTGGCTTCATCACCTTCAACGCTGTGCCAACACCCACTGACCACACAGACCCCGCCACCGCTTCTTTCCCCGTCTGTGAGGACGGTTACTATAGTTACCCTGTGGCCTATCAGAATGACATCATCAAGCAGGAGGTGGCTGTGAGGATCAGCACTGAAGGGGAGGCAGAGGAGTGGAGGAACGACAAGGAGAAGAGGAGATCAGGGAGATGTAAGGAGGATGTTGGACTCAGCACTAAAATGTGACGTACATATGTCTTTTTTTTTTTTTTAAACATTCATTTATTTATAAAATGTTGCTTAAAGGAATGCACAATACAGACATAATGAGAAGATAAAAGAGCACATACAACAGTGGTACCGTACACTTAATTGTTCTTGCTTCTGATGTTTTTGTGGTCATCCAAGTTGAGTTATAAATCTATTTGACATGTTCATTGTTAGGAATAAAAAGTCAGCTGCCTGACTGTCCTTTACCCACGACTCCATGAAACGGCACACAACCTGTTTTGCTCAAAAGACGGGAACAAGATTTACACAAATACAACTACCCTCACTCTACGCGCTACAGACACAGAGGATTTGCCTCATTGGGTGTTCCTGACGCTATGTCTTTTTGATCGCTTAGCAGTGGTGTAATATTACTATACACAGCTTTATTGACCTTAAGTACAATTTTGATGTACTCGTACTTTAGTTGAGCGTTTCCCTTTTATGTATACATCTCAGAGCTATGTATTGTATATATCTTTATCCGACAGCTTTAATTACTTTACAGATTCAGATTATTAATAAAAAATATAAATCATCTAATACATTCTGATTTGATTTGTTATTATAGCTACAAAAGTATATTCAGTTATTTAAAGTACCTCCATCTTTAGTAGCTGCAGAAATAAAGTGATAAATACATGAACGCTTTAATAATATATATAATATAATATAAAAGGATGATATCTTAATTTTTGAATTCTGCATAATAATTACTTACTTTTTTCAGTTTTGATAATAGGTTTTAAATGCATTACAAATATGTGTAACTAAATATTTTTTTAAAATTGCTCTTACTGACGTAAACATCCGAATAAAATATTACTATATCTGATTACTTATGTAACTGAATTACTTATGATGTAACTGAAGAAAAGATACAAAATCCTCTAGATAAGAAAAATACATCATTAACAGTGATGGAATAGTAGTACTAGTAGTAGTAGTAGTAGTAGTAGTAGTAGTAGTAGTGTAAGGAGATACACAGGGTTGGCACCAAGTCCTTGACCCCCGTCCCTCAACGACGGCCACCACAATCACCGAAGCAGAGACGCGCACCATCTCCCCCATCTTCATCACCATGCCTACCACAATCATCCGAACCAAAACGTCCACCACTTCCCCCCCCCTTCAAGACAGCATCTGCTGTCTCCGAAGCCTGATAAGGATGTGTGTGTACAAAATGCAGCAAACTCTTACTGATGTGTGCTGGGTCCAGGCTCAAGGGCGTATGGCACTCTCAACTCTTTCCAGGACATGCCAGAGCCCTGCCTGCCTATAGCTTTGCCGATATCTGTGTTGATAGGTAATAGATTAAGAGCGGTGAATCTTCTTAGATACAGGAAGCCCTCAAACGTTTGTGTGAGTTTATCTAATTTAGCAGTGATTCCACGTCAGCCACAGCTTGTCACAACAAGTCTGACTGATAGTGTGTTTAACGAACTTAAACTAGCTTTATTAAATGTCAGGTCTTTGGCAGGAAAAACATTTTTAATCAATGATTTTATCACTGAGCACAATCTCGATTTTATGTTTTTAACAGAAACTTGGATTGAACAAAATAACAGTGCAGCTGTTCTTATCGAATCAACCCCTCCCAACTTTAGTTTTATGAGTCAGGAAAGAATGCATAAGAAAGGAGGTGGAGTTGCTATTCTGTTCAATGATTCCCTTCAATGCAGGAAGACATCTTATGGGAACTTTGCTTCTTTTGAATATGTGGCCCTTCAGCTGAAATGCTCCTCTCGAGCTCTGTTCCTAAATATCTATAGACCACCCAAATACTGTGCAAGCTTTTTGATAACTTTACTGAACTGCTGTCTATAGTGTGTATTGACTTTGACCGTCTAGTCATTGTTGGTGATTTTAACATCCATGTTGACAACCCCCAGGACAGAGGGGCTAAAGAACTGTTTTGTGTTCTTGATAGCTATGGACTGACTCAGCATGTGACGGAGCCCACGCACAATAAGGGGCACACTCTGGACTTAATTATCTCAAAGGGTCTGAATATCTCTGAGGTTGTGGTGACTGATGTTGCGCTCTCTGATCATTCCTGTGTTTTCTTTGAGAGCTCTATTTCTGTTCACAACATTTTTCAAAAAGAGGTAACCACAAAGCGATATTTAACTGAAAATACTAGGGAAATGTTTACTCAGAATTTTTCTTTCACACTTGCCCCTGCTAACATCTCAGTAAATGAGCTCGTAGATCATTTTAATTCAAAAATTAAAAATGTTATAGATGCCATTGCTCCAACTAAGGTAAAGGAAGTGTCTGGCAAGAAAAAATCTCCATGGAGAAAGGCCATGACCGTGAAAACAGAAAAAAGAGAGTGTCGAAAAGCTGAACGTAGGTGGCGAAGAACAAATCTCCAGGTTCACTTTGAAATCTATAAAGAGAGACTTGGCCTTTATAATTTGGAATTGAAAAATGCACGACAGTCTTTCTTCTCTGACATCATTGCCACAAACAAACACAAAGCATGTGCCTTGTTTGCTACCGTCGACAGACTAACTAACCCCCCAGTGTCACAACAGCGTTGCAGTCAGGAAGAAAAGCAATGTGGAGCGGCACCTCACCACTTCATAAGGAGTTTAACCGTGACACTTTTCGAAATCCCATTTGTGTCCCCCCACTTTACAAATATGTTTATTATTTTTTAACGCAAGCTGTCATCGCCACGGAGGAGCAAACAGCCTCTGTGAGCGAGAGTGAGCGAGAGAGCGAGAGAGCACACCTTTATCTATTTAATATAGCCTAGTTGTAAAAAATAAAGTAAGAAATCATTCCAATGTGTACTATAGGACAGTAAAAAACAGTTTAAAAGGGGAGTGATTAGTAAAATATGCATAAATAAAAAGAAAGAATGCTAACAGTAACATAAGATCAGAATAAACAAGGTTAAATGATTTGTTATTGGTTGTGATCATATTCTAAAGATGTTTGGATTATTGAAAAGTATACAGCTCCCTTTCATCTGAGTGTTGAGAGCTGTGTCCATAAATTCCTTTTGTGCTCAAAGTGCACCAGATTGATGCATTTCACTTCAACATTTAAAAAACATCTTCCTGGGGGTGCATGCCCCCGGACCCCCCTAGAGGAGGTGAGGACCCCCCTAGAGGATGTGAGGTCCACCTCCAAATAAAGCAGGTTAAAATAATTAAATTGAATACATGTTATTTGAGTAAACACTGCAAACGGGTCCCACAGACCCAAACAGCACACAAAGGTTAAAGGTAGCATATCATAATGTTAAAATGTGCTAAATATATACACTGCAAAAAACAAAAAAGAGGAGTGTGACGAGCGGGTCACAGAGTGACTGACTCCGCCACTGACAGCCAAAAACACACACACCAAACATTTCCTGCTCTCTTCCGTCAAATGAACTATGCAATTTCTTATTTATTTTATGTTTGTTTAATTATGGGGAATGATTATGTTAAGAGGTGGTTAACCTGTTTATGTTTGGGTCGGATTCTTTTGTTGAAATGTGGTTTTGAGTTGATTGTGTCACCTGTTGACGGTGAGCCTGTGGGAGGGGCTATGGGGTCAAAAGGGACGGTGTTGGTTCCTTGTGTTTTTGGGGACTGTGTCACTCTGAAGAATGTTGCAGTGAAGGCAACAGCTGGGACGTGTTCGGGGGTTTGTTGCAGAGAAGGCAACAGCCAGAACACGTTTACTCTGAATGAGTGATGGACTCTGTTTTTGTCTTTTATTTTGTTTGTTTAAGGTATGCTGTTTTGTATATTTTTTTGTTGCAAATATAAATAAAGTTTTTTTTTGGAGCGTAAACAACCGACTAACCGATGTATCGAATGGACGAATTGAACCCCGTCACAAGGAGTAAAAGTAGCTCACGACTTGTTTTATTTTTTGAAAGTAGCTCTCATCCTAAAAAAGGTTGGAGATCCCTGTTATAGAACGATACATTTGACCATTTTAAGCTTGGCCTACCAGTTTATTGGAGCGATGAGGAACAGGTGGGGCTTGAAAAGGCCCACCTGTTCTAAGTGGGGAATGAGAGGACAAGTTTGAGAACCACTGGATTAATGATAAAGACCTAGCGGACATTATACAACATCTGAAATCCTCCTCCTGCTGTCTTGATATTATACCAACAGGATTTTTCCAAAAAAAATGTCATTGTATGGCCTCAGATCTACTTCATATAGTAAACAAGTTTCTTCACTCAGGTGTTTTTCCACAGGCCCTGAAAACTGCAGTCATTAAACCGCTCTTAAAAAAGAATAATCTAGATGCTTCAGTAATGAACAATTACAGGCCCATATCAAACCTCCCATTTCTAGGTCAAATCATTGAAAAAGTTGTTTTTCAACAGTTGAGTAACTTCTTGCATTTAAATAACTGTTTGGATGTGTTCCAGTCAGGCTTTCGTCCAAACCACAGCACTGAGACTGCTCTTGTAAAGGTGACATCCACTTAAACACAGACAGTGGCAGAACTTCAGTGTTAGTATTATTAGATCTCAGTGCTGCGTTTGACACTGTTGACCACAGCATATTACTAGACCGACTGGAAAACTGGGTGGGACTTTCGTCAACAGTTCTAAACAGTTCTAGGTTAGACAGAAAAACTTTGTTCTATAGGTTCCAAGGCTCCATCTTGTGGCCTCTTCTCTTTAACGTCTACATGCTACCACTGGCTCAGATAATGAAAAACAACAACATAAGTTACCATAGCTATGCGGATGACACACAAATTTACGTAACAATTTCACCAGGAGACTATGCTCCAATTCAAATACTGAGTAAGTGCATTGAACAAATCAATGACTGGATGTGTCAGAACTTTCTCCAATTAAACAAAGATAAAACTGAGGTAATGGTTTTTGGAGCCAATGCAGAATGTATAAAAGTTGTCCATGCTTTTATCTTCAGTAGACTACTGTAATGGTGTCTTCACAGGTCTCACTAAAACATCTATTAGAAAGCTGCAGCTGATTCAGAACGCTGCTGCTCGAGTCCTCACTGACATTAAGAAAGTGGAATACATCATTCCTGTTCTGAAGTCTTTACACTGGCTTCCTGTGTGTCAAAGAATAGATTTCAAAATACTGCTGCTGGTTTATGAAGCTTTGAATGGTTTAGGCCCAAAATACATTTCTGACCTCCTGCTAAATGATGAACCATCCAGATCTCTCAGGTCTTCAGGGACTGGTCAGCTTTCTGTCCCCAGAGTCAGAACTAAACATGGTAAAGCAGCGTTCAGTTATTATGCTCCAAACATCTGGAACAAACTCCCAGAAACCTGCAGATCCGCTGCAACTCTGACTACTTTTAAATCCAGGCTGAAGACTTTTCTTTTTGTCGCTGCTTTTAACTGAACTATTCATATCTTAGACTGCACTGTAACTTTTATCCATGTATTTTTTCTTTTAATGTTTATTTTATTATCTTTGCTTTTTAATGACTGTTTTTAAATGCCATTTTCTTAAAGATCCCATCATATGCTTTTCTGGTTATTACCCGTCCCCTTGTGTGTTATGTAGCTTTTTCTGCATGTAAACGGTCTGCAAAGCCACAAACCCTCAAAGTACACTCTGTAACACAGAAAAGACGTGCCCGGCCCGTTTTTGGTTACGTTTCCACGAGGCGTAGTTCCGGCTAGCGGGTACTTTTTCACAGTTTTCTCGCTCTTCAAAATTGAGGTTCTTTCCGGGCCAACAACCGGGCTGAGTATGCTAAACCAGTGAGAGAATCGCTGGCAACTACAACAAAATTAACATATTTTACTGTGATTTAATTGTAATACACGTTTCAAAATGATGCCAAAGTAACAACATACTGATACCGGTTAGTAAAAACCATGAATTAATGCTTTGACAAGTCTGCAGACAGACGGCAGGCGAAAAACCTTTTAAAATGCGTGTTTTCTGAATATAGATTGGCTAAGTTAACGCAGTATATGCTCTGACCGTCCACACTCACAACAACGGCCTACACATAAATAAACCAGCGACTGTGTTCACCATAACACAGACAGTCTGTGGTTTGTACTTGTTTAACTTTTGTCCAGTTTCTGAACAGATATGAGGAGCTGTGAGCTCTGAGGGCTAACAGCTAACGGCTGATGTTGGTTTTGTGTTTCGCATTAAAGATGACGTCACGGCTCGGCCTACACTGCGTTACTATAGTTACTGCCCCAGTTCCTAAACTGTAATGGAAACGCAGCATAAAGTGAGCCTGGCCTACCAAGGCCTAACTATACTGTACTAAGCCGTGCGAGCAGGGCCGGCCCTAGACTTTTGGGGGCCCTAAGCGAGCTTTGGCTTGGGGGCCCCCCCCTCACTCTAGCGCATTCTCACTACACACAACACGGAACTAACTTTTGTCTTATGATGTTAGCATGAGCATGCATATTGTATAGATAAGCATGTAAACACCGTGGACCTAACATCCTCTAGGGGGGGTCCTCATCTCCGGTAGGGGGGTCTGGGGGCATTCTCTCCCGGGAAGAATTTTTTTAAATATTGAAGTCAAAAGCATTAATCTGGTGCACTATGAGAGCAAAATTAAGAGATCTATGGATACATCTCTCAACATCCATATGAAACAGAACTGTAAACATATTTTATTTTTCTTATATTTTACAAATCACTCCCCTTTTAAACTGTATTCTTGTTTTGTCATATAGTATTTCACAACTGTTTTTCATTTATTCTCTCTGGCTGTCCATCTCATAATGTTCACATAGAAACTAACTGTCAATAGGAATATCATTCAGAAGAATTATAATTTCATGTAAAAATCTGTCACAAAAAGAGGTTGCACATTTAAATTCAGGTGTTGTTATGGCAACGTCAGTGGCCAAACAGCCACATTTACTGCTGCAAATACGTTCAAACATGCTGTCGAAACGTAAAACAGCGGCATGCCACCATTTCAGCTGACCTTTTCTCAGAAATACTGTCACATAACATCCATATATTTCATTGCTAGGTTGATGCTTAGCTAAGTATGAAACACTTTAACTGACAGGACTCAGTATCAACTGTGTACTGTAAGGTAGCTTCTAGCTTCATGTCAAACAGTAAGTCAACATTTTCCAGAGAGCTTTCTTTGAAATCACCAGGTAACGCTAAAAACATTACATTTATGCTTTGATTACATGTTTGCATATCTTGGAAGTTTACTGACATTTACATACCTTGTTTACCTGGCTCAAGTGGTGGCTCTGGGGTTGTTGTGTGAGCCACCACTTGAGAATTGTCGTATTTTTTAAGAAAATATGTCCATCTTCAAAAACTCTGAGTCCGACTGACAGTTTATTTTAAACATTGTCACAGCTCACAGGATAGGTACCTGTCAGCCAATAAGACAGATGTTTATTTCCATTCAACTCTCTGGTTGGTCTGGTGTCTTGCCTCTGTTGCATTCACTGAACACGGGAAATTACATTTCTGTCGTTCTCTCTAGTGTCATGATGAGGTTCAGATAAAGTACGGTGAATGTATTATATGATTGACTCAATAATATAATACATGACTTTGAGAGTAGGCAATCTAGGCATATTAACAACATTAATTAAACATACTTATCACGGTGACGGTGTACTGAGATTATTATAATTTATTTTTTTTGTTGCTAGGGAGTCCCTAGTGGCTGCGGGGCCCTAAGCGGCCGCTTAATGGGTCGGGCCGGCTCTGCGTGCGAGGCCCTGCAGTGGAAATGCGCCATAAGTGAATGGGTGCTGTAAAAACTACACTGCCCATGCCCAGAGTATTTTTCTATTCAATGTGTGCAGCAAAACAATAATCACAAGTGGGGCACTGTGCTGATATACCTACCAAACGTTGACCATCTACTTCAGCTTTGATAAGTTAATTTTATGTCATATCTTTTGTTGATCTTCTGTGTTTTGCCTATAGGCTATTGCTCTGCTGGATCGATTGATATTGTGACCTCGGTGATGAGTGTCTGTGTTTTCCTTATGGTTCCTCTCTCTATCGGAACCATAGCCTACAGCTATTTGTTTACGTGTTTAAAAAAGCACCAGAAGCTTATATATACACATCTAAGTTGTTCGTGCCCCTCCACTTTTGTACATATAAAAACTATATTTGTATCAAATCACCTTTAAAGTGTATAGACAGGCTCTCGTGCACGGCTCTCCTGTTGACAAACGTGACGTCACTGAGCGGCGTCGTTAGTCGGTGGGGGCTGTGTTGTTCCTGTCATCGTACGGGACGCGAGGAAATCTTTTCACACCGTTCAGCCTCGGATTAAAACAACTGTTCATTAAATTCATACCAACATCGCCGTAAAGGACCCGCTGTTTGCACGTTTTTTATTTTCTCATTTCGAGTCAACATGGGGAACTGCTTAACCGTGGGGCCGAACGAAGCTCTGGTGGTCTCTGGTAGGTTCTTCCTCACTGGGTTTACGGAGCTAAGCTAGCTGTCATTTACATATTAGACTAACGGGCTAGGTACATCGGCGGTTGAATGAAAACGTCAATTATAGTCTTGTTTGTAGCCATATAGCTAATCTAAATGCTATTGCCAAATATAATCGGGTGCTTACTGTGTAAAGCAACTCAATTTCTGTTTGTACATTAACGTCAACCACGACAAATGTAAAACCGTAATGCTAAACTCGTTAGCATCATGGCAGCGACGGTGTGTTATAGCTATTAGCAGGTGATATGCGTCAAATATCAGAAATGCTGTCTTTGAAAGCTCTTCATGCAGGCCCACACTGATGATACAGCTAGTGGGGGAGCTGATACCCAGTACTGTAAATATACTCAAGTAACATTTTGAGGTACTTGGTCTTTACAGTATTTCAATTTGTTGCTACTTTGTACTTCTACCCCAATACTATTCAGAGGTAAATTGTGTACTTGTTCTCCACTACATTTATTGACCCTGCAGTATACAAAGTCATTCAAACTAGCTGCACCTTCACCAGCTTTGAGAACACTTTCATGATCAATCATTATTAGGGCTACATTGACATACCTATCTGCATTGACAAGTACCAACAGTATAAAATAGCATTGCACCTATCCGGGCTTTAAAAACATGCAGTGGAACCAAATTGCTCAGTTTCAAATCTTTTTGGAGACTGTTCCAAGCAAAAGGAGCTGCGCACATAAAAGCTTCCGTACCTAAGGCAGTCCTTGCACTCTGCACATGTAACAAAACCACATCATGTGATGTTAGGCAACAGCTACCTGCAACTCTCTGTGTGATCAGAGAGCAGATGTAAGGTGGTAGTTTACCCAACATGGCTTTATATATGAACATGTACCAGTGACTGAGTCTCCGTACAGTGAGTGAAGGCAGACCTGCCCTGGCATGCAGGGTACAGTGATGAGTAAGTGCTTTACAGTTAGTAACACATCTCAGAGCACTGTGATACGCAGCATCTAACTTGATCAGGTGATGGGCAGGTGCATTCATATAAACCAGATCACCAAAAGGTCACAGAGCCTTTTCCTGGCCTCAAGCGAGAAACGACTTGTTTCTGTAGAAGAAACCTAGCCTAACCCTCAGCTTTCTAAGCAGATTATCGACCTCAGGTTTAAAAGTAAGACAATCATCAAGCCAGAGTCCAAGGTATTTATAACAGGTAACCACTTCAAGTACTTTTCCTTGCGCAGTAACAATATCCGAAGTGACTAGTACTTGTAACAGAGTATTCCTACACTCTGGTACTTCTACTTTAACTAAAGTACAAGATCTGAGTACTTTTCTCACCTCTGCCGATACCAAGTAAAGTCAAATGTGTGTATTTAGTGGAGGGCTCAGGGAATAAAGAAAAGTGTTTTTTTTATCTTATTTTCAGTATCCTCATCTGAGGTGTTTTGGCTTAGTTTAACAGAGATACAATGATTTTAATGTGTCACTGTATTGTTTAAATATATAATTGGATAACGTTTTGAAAATGAAACATAACTAAATTCAAACAAACACTCACTACAAGGATGTCCAACAATGACAGCGCATTTAAGATGAATGCACATGGATATTGGCGTCTCTTTGGAAGTGTCACACACTGGAGGCTGTACTGCAGTGTTTCCAATATGTTGCTGCTGTAACCCCTAAAGCACGCACTTCTAGCTGTTGCTTATTTGATATGATGCAGTAATATACTAGTATCCTACCCAGAACACTTTGGATGGAACCATACTGTATAATAATGTTTTTGATTGTTTAAGTACAATTCTCTTGACACATCGTAACTTTACTAACATTCTAAATTCAGGATTATATTTATAATTGAGTATTTTTTAATTATGGTATGTTTACCTTTACCTAAAGGATCTAATTACTTCAACCACCAGTTGCGTATTTGTTTAAAGACAAAGACAGATTTAGTTTCCCTGTTTGAAGAGACATTTGACTCCCTGTGTAATGCTTTTAGTAACCCAACCTGCCTTTGACAGATAGAGGGTTTGAAAAGCTTTCAAGTTAAAAACATGTATTATTATTATGTTCATTCTGCTCAACTTTTCTGTGCTTTGTTTAATGTCACATGTTCCTAATGACTGAATTACTGAAGATGAAGTATTGTCCTAATGCAACTGCCCCCCCTCAGGTGATTGCTGCGGCTCTGACACTAAGACCTATGCTGTGGGGGGCTGGGCCTGGGCGTGGTGGCTCATCTCGGACACCCAAAGGTTAGAATATACAAGCATAAGGTCTATTTATCTCGCAATAGAGTTTGTCTTTTAGAAGCAAATTTAAATGATTTTGTAACAGTAAATGCTACTCATCACAGATACATGGATTTGACTATAAAAAGCGCTCTGTTGAAACCCATCTTGATAAAACAAACAGACCCCAATTGAAATGAAGTTTTGTCGCCTGCTAGCAGTCTGTAAGCAAGTAAGGATGAAAGCTGGTTCACCATGTTTTCTCTGATATTTCACACAGTGTAGTCGTTTCTAATGTTGGTACAAATGTTTCCTGCCGGCTTACACATTGGCACTTTTCTAAGAAGAGTAGTGTGTTTGAATGCTAAATGTGCCCCATACTTATACTGTATGTGCAGTGTCACAGGAGACAGTGGCATTTCTGGAGTTAATTTTTTACAGCAGTCACTGTCGGCTGGTTGATCTCTGCTGAGAGATCAACATTTATTCACAGCAGTTTATATTCCAAAGCGCTGAGCAAAAGTCCTGCAACATGTCACAGACCAAATTGTGAAATATTCCTCAATTCTTGAAAAATGCTCATGTCCAGTATTTGGATTCATGTGGTAGTGGTTAATTAAATTAAACATTAAATCAAAGTGTGTTTATTTACATATACTATATTACATTTTTGGTAATACTGCCCCCTGAGTGACTTAGAGGGGATAAGACAGATGTCCTTGATCAACAGTGTTTAACATCTATAGATTGTATTCCACACCTGGCTCCCCTCACTCCCTCTCTTCAGTGCCCAGTACATGTGCCTTGTTTTTCTGCAGGATCACCCTGGAGATCATGACTCTGAAGCCTCGCTGTGAGGACGTGGAGACAGCAGAGGGGGTGGCCATCACTGTCACAGGGGTGGCTCAGGTACACCAGGGTCCTCTCTCACACACAAAGCTTCACCTGACTTCAACTGTTATCTCTAGGCCTGTGTGAACCTCAATATGTGTACGCTCACATCAATGTGTCTTTAAGGCAGAATATCAAATAAGTGCAGAAAGATTTAATCTGATGTCTGGTCAGATTGTTTACTTTTTTGTGTCACATAAAGATGGTTAAATGTTAAACTCCTTTATTTTAATTATGTGTGGATGCTTGTGTCTCGACTCATTTACATTTGAGAACTTTTGATGAGCAGAATACAAAGAACGCACATCACAGAGAGTTTGTAACGTTCTTCAGGTGAAGGTGATGACGGAGCAGGACTTACTGGCTGTAGCCTGTGAGCAGTTCCTGGGTAAATCCGTGATTGAAATCAAAGGTGTGGTTCTGCAGACTTTGGAGGGACACCTGCGCTCCATTTTAGGTATGGACATTCATTTAATTTGAGAACTTGTGTTTGTCACCTTAAAGAGCCTGTGACAGCATCCCAACAACTGTTGTGCAATGAAATATTGGGCTACGAGTCATCTCGAACCGTCAGTTTAAAAAAGAAGTTGCGATACCGTTCCGATAAATATCAATAATTTCGAACATCGCGGGGAAATTCCTTCGACTCATTTTGAGGTGTTGGGGGAAGCCGGAAGTGACGTCACTGCGGGAACGCTTCACTGTGCGGCGAGAGAGCCAAACACGGACAAAGTGTGTTGTCATGCGTAGAAATGGTGAATTACTGAGTTCAGGCACGTTAATAATGTTTTAATGAAGTTGACTACAGTATATTCATATTTGTCAGTGCTTTCATGTCAATTCAGTGAACATAAACATAAATGATCGTGGTAAAGATGATGATTAAATTAGGATTAAAATCGGTAGTGAGAGCTGCTGAATTTCCTCCCGTAGGATGTGATATAAAAACAAATCGATTATTTTTGTAGTTGTAAACTCAAGTGGATGAAACTACATTTATTAGTGCTTTCATGTCAATTCGGCGAACATATGATACATTAAATGATCGTGAGGATGATGATTAAAAATCGTTTGTTTGAGCCGGTCTGCATTTCCTGATGAGAAAACAAACCGATGCTTTCTGTAGTTGTAGTACACCAACGTGGATTAAACGTGTGGTTTTTTTACCACAATGTTGGGAAATTAATGGATAAAATGCACGGATTATTATTATTATTATTATTATTATTATTATTATTATTCCCACTCCGATCGGGACTCTCGGTCCACCGTTTCCCCGCAGCGAGTCTCCCCCCGTTGACAGTTTACGTGGGCTGGGTGCAGTGGCGGACTGACCATCGGGACGAATCCCGATGGGCAGGTACCGAAGTGGGCCGGTCGGATAAGTCACTATCACATCCCCCATAGGCGGCGCGTGAGGCTCAGGTTTGGGAAGGCTTAATAACTTTTTTTACCTGACGCTGCCCGCCTCCGGCGTCTATAGAAAAGAGATCAACTCAGTGTGCGGAGTTTAAATCTCTCAAGTCATATTACAGGATTAGGAAATACAGTTTAAACTGCCGTATGCAGAGAAGACGCCGACGTGTCGCACTTATCATTCATATTACATCATCAATCAGATCATCGATCATATAATATCATAATATATCATATATTTCCTTATCTGAGTCAGCTTCTCCAGCCGTATCTGGCCGTGCAACACTTACAGTGTCACATACTGTATGCAGAAGTATTATTTTAAGCAACACATTGTTGACGAAACACTCGAGTCAAATGTAATTAAAGTCAGATCCACTCGTGTTTTAGACGTGAACGCGCTCTCAGCTGGTGAGAGAAACCCTGGCTTGATTTACCGAGTTGATAACCAGTGTCGTAGGACCGCTTAGTGAGATCTCGTTTGTTAGTTTGTTGTTGTTAGTTTGTTTGTTACTCAAACATATCCAGGGTATGTTGAACTGGCTTCGTAGTACAGGGCACAGGCGGCTAGCAGCGCTAATGTCAAAGACACAGACATCATACATTTTATTTGTATTTTACCAGGAAGCAGTGACACAAATATTTGGGAAGGCTTAGCCTTCCCTAGCCTACAGCACCTGGCGCCCCTGACCTCTCCCACTCCCCCCGTTGACAATTTACTAGCGGTACCGAAGTGGGCCGGTCGAGAGTCCCGGGATGATTTTTAGTCCCATTCCACTACTGCAGGGATCACCAACTACATTTGTCCAAGGGCCAAAATGTATCCAATAGACACTATCGCGGGCCAGCGGGGGGGGGGCATGAATACATGCTCTGAAAGTAATCAGAATACAGTTACAGTTACGTGTCTTAAAAAAGTAACGTGTTCAGGTTACTTTTAGAATACTTTTGAAATACTTTCTTTTTCCATAACAGATGGGTATGTTTTGGTGAGCAGGAGACACTTGTTTTACTGTTTTAATGGCTTATCAAGAACTCAAACACAACATCTTGGTGTCATTCTGGACAGCTCCCTCTCATCTGCACCCCACATAACATCACCCGGACTGCATTCTCCTGCTGTAAACCTTTTCTTAGAATATGTTGTGAATTGTAAGGTGTCCTTGGGTGCTTTGAAAGGCGCCCCTAAATAGAATGAATTATCATTATTATTATTATTATTATTATTATCTGAAACGATGTAATAACTTTTAAAACTGTTTCCAGTCACTTGTCCCATGCATTCAGCAGCAGCAGGCCATTCACTTTGATTTTATCCCGTTATAAATGTCATCATTTCGACAATAAAGAAATGCTACATCAACGTTATCTTGCACATTTTATCTAACCATCTCCGTTTCTAACTTTCAATATATTTTAAAAGAGATCTCTCTCTCTCTCATCTGCGTGCGGGGGCGGGACCTCACAGACACGCTGCATCTCTCTCTCGCTCACAGACACGCTGTAGCACTGTGCAGTGTGCACACGGTTCTGCCGGTAATGAATATTACATTTTGTGAGGAAACTTTTCTACCAATAATTCCAATAAGTATTCCAAAATGTATTCACTTCAGGTTTACGAAAGTAACTGTAATCAGATTACTCGTTTTTCAAATGTAACGCCAGCTGAATACAGTTAGCCTACTTGATTTTTGTATTCTGATTACGTAACGCCGTTACATATATTCCGTTACAACCCAACCCTGCTTCTAGGCTACTGTCCCGCAGCTCCTGCCTCTCTGTTGGACTCTGTCGCAGCGGGGCTGCTGCTGTGGTGCAGAGCGCACAAAGCAGACTCTTCACAACAAGGCTCACTTCTTCTTCTTCAAGGAAGGGAAGGTTTCGCAGTAGCAGTCTACTGTCCCGCAGCTGCTGCCTCTCTGTTGGACTCCGGTACTGCACCTTACTCACGAGACGTTGTAAAAAAAAAATGGGTGGGGGGCGAAGCCAACGCCACAGTCACCCCCGTCTGCGGGCCGGATGAGAATGTCCGGCGGGCCGGATGTGGCCCGCGGGCCGCCAGTTGGTGGTCACTGCACTACTGGCTACATGACCGTATGATCGCCCATATTGACGCACCTAATTCCTAAACTTCTAACAGATACAACATAAACCGATCCTTCAGCCTCATATGAGCTCTCAGACACGTTCAAAATTAAACTGTCATCGCTGTCTGAGCTTGCTGCTGTGTGCGCCATCGTGCGTTTACATGCAGATGCTGGGATCCTGAACGGTGCAGCTGGAGCACTGTGCCCGCAATGACGTCACACGTAATTTGGCGGGACTTGAAGAATCCCAGAGAAGATCCAGAAAATGGTCAACATTGAAGGGCAGATTAATGGTTATCAAAGTACAAATATCCAAAATCAGTTCAGTAACAGTTTTCAAGGGGACAATATTTACTCAAATTGATGGGTTTGGATGATGGGGGAAACTCGTGTCACAGGCTCTTTAATACCTGTGTAAATAATTTGTGTTGGGCTGCAACTAACGAGGGGGTACGTATGGTAACGTATATATAAGCACAGGTAAAGCCCTCTACTGGACTCAATGGGTATTACCTTATCATGCAAGCATTCACCTGAGACTTCTATAGACATAGCCGGCCCCGGGGCGGGCCTACCTGAATGCGCGTGCATCTCACCTTTATAAAAGGAGGCCTCCTGACTGTCATCCTACACCTCTCTTCAGCCTGCGGTATAGCAGTGTTTCCCCTAGGATGGAGTCATAGCAGCGGTGCTAAGGCACGTGGGCCCAGCATAATGTGAGCGCGGAGCGCGTGGAATTTTTTAGTGCGTGCGAAGTGCGCCCCGCCAATTTGTTTCTATGTGTCAGCACAAGAAAGGATCTTGAGGCCTAGTACCAGGGCCGGTTCTAGCCAATTTGCTGCCCTAGGCGAGATTTTATATATTCAGTATTGTATGAACATGTTTTAATTGGGGGGTGGACGTCACATCCTCTAGGGGGGTCTGGGGGTATGCCCCCCCCCGGGAAGATTTTTTTGAACATTTTACAGTAAAATGCTTAAATCTGGTAAACTTTGAGCACACAATTACTAGAGATTAGATCTAGAGGGTACAACTCTAAAACACCCATATGAAAAAGATCGGTTTACATTTTAATAATCAAATGAGTATGTGAACATAACCAATAACCTACCATAGCCAATAACAAATACATGTAACTTATTTTATTTTTGTTGTTCATTCATATCTTATTTTACCTTAACATTTATTTATTTATTTATGCATATTTTTGTATCTCTCCAACTTTAAACAATATTTTTGGTTTACTGTCCTATAGTATACATTGGAATGATTTCAAACCTGTTTTTATTAATCCTAATAATTATAATAAAGGAGTGCCCTGGAAATATGTGTTTACATAATTGGTAAACACATATTAGTTTGAGACCCACTGAGTTAACTATCTAAACACTCAGAGAGTCCCTAACCTCACCTGAGCTGTTTATCTCTCTCAGTCTGACAACAGAGGACTCTCCCTCCCCCTTGTTGTTGAAACAGCTCCTTATGTATTTTAGAGCAGCTAGCTAACCAGATGCTCACAACAAAAATACAAGTAACCGGTGCGCGCTCTCTCTCTCTCTCTCTCTCTCTCTCTCTCTCTCTCTCTCTCTCTCTCTCTCTCTCTCTCTCTCTCTCTCTCTCTCTCTCTCTCGCTCGTACCATACATACACACACACACACACCCTCCCGAGCTTGAATGACACACAGAGACCAATTGAGAAGAGTAAAGAGGAGATAATCTGTGTGAATTACCCCCCCTCCTCACCAGTCCTGTGTAGCCCCAGCAAGCACAGACGAGGAGAAAGAGCCCTCTCCCCGCCTCTCCGTAGGCATGTGCAATGCACTCGCAGAGCCAGCCTGCCAGGCATTTCTTGGACAGAGCTTTCCCAGTCACCCCGCCCCCGAAGCACACAAACAGCTGTTCAGTGCGTCTAAAGGCAGCCGTGCGCTCCACATAACATGCTAGCGCACACACCGGGCAGAGGAGGTGCAGATTAGCTTCCCTGGCCCCACCATGGGGGGGGAAGACCATAACCCCCTAACTGACTAGCCCTCGACCTGAACGCACTCCTTAGGCTCTTGGGCACCCCGGATCAACAAGCAACGCGGGTGCACCGACAGAGCGGTTAACTCGGACACTCTCCTGATGTTAAGGCAAATAGCAATGCTGTCTTCCACGACAGTGCTTTCAGGGAGGAGAGCTCCAGAGGCTCATATGGTTCTGTGACCAAAGCCTCGAACACCAGCGGCAGGTCCCACTGCGTGGCGGAGACGTGCAATACTGGGCACAGCCTCCTGACCCCCTGTAAAAACCGCGGCATCAGTGGCTGAGAAAAGGCTGACCTGCCACCAAATCCCTCATGGCAGGACGAGATGGCTGCTGCATACACTTTCACTGTGTAATAAGCAAGCCCTCTGTTCACCAGTAACTGTAAGAAGGATAAAATAGAGCCCAACTCACAAGATAGGGGCTCTATTCTCCACTCCTCACACCATCGCTGGAATCCTAGCCACTTTGGCCTGTAACAGGCTGTGGTGGATCCCGCTCTAGCTGCCTGGATAGACTGAATAACACTGTCAGACAATCCACCCTGTCTTAGCCTGTCCCTCTCAGGAGCCAAGCCTGGAGAGGTTGGCCCAGAGTGGGTAACGCCCCAATTGCAGCTGCCTCTTGAGACGTCGCCTCCCAGAACTTGGGAATTGCCCAGGGCTGGCTCATCTTCATCTGTGTCATCTCTGAGAACCACGGCACCCCGACGCGATCCGGAGCCACTAGGATGACTGACAGACGTTCTCGCCTCACTCTCCCCAGGAGAGGGAGAATGAGACGCAGCGGTGGAAAGGCGTAGAGCCTTTCTTGGCCATGGCTCGTGTGCAAACGCACAGGACATGTCGGGCAGGTCCGGTGTTCAAGGAGTGGTGAGTCCATGCTTTCTTTCTCTTTCTCTTATTCGCGTCTATGCAGTGTATCACTTCCGCTCGCTGAAGAGAAAGGGATGACAGTCAGGAGGCGAGGCCTCCTTTTATACGCGCATTCAGATAGGCCCACCCCGGGCCGGCTACGTCTATAGAAGTCTCAGTAGGTGAATGCTTGCATGATAAGGTAGTACCCATAGAATCGAGTAGAGGGCGGAGCCTGTGAGAGATATAACAGTTGTTTGGTTTTCCTTCAAGCTAAAGATTATTCTGCGTATTAATCGTTTGAATGTCAAAGGAGTCGTCTATACATTTCCCTTCTTTCGTTCAACCTAAAGTATAAAATACGACTCAACAATTAATTGATTTCAACAATGTTGCAGATGATTAACATAGTTATCAAACAGTATATTTTCTTAACTCCAGTGCAGTATTTTCTATGCACTTTGTTAAACCGTGTTGACTATGTGACATTCATATCTCAAAGGAAAATATGCTTCTCTGAAGGTTTAAGACTATCCTGATGCTTGTTTTTACATAAATCAAAGACATTTTGAGTCAAAAATAAATTTCAAAAGACTGCTGCTACTTTGTGAAACTGGCATTTCGAATTGCAAGGCACACATGGACATGTGCTATAGAAATGTTGACAAGGACTGTCTTCTCAGGTACCCTGACTGTAGAGCAGATCTATCAGGACAGAGACCAGTTTGCTCAGCTGGTGAGGGAAGTAGCAGCTCCAGACGTGGGCAGGATGGGCATCGAGATCCTCAGCTTCACCATTAAGGTAAGTTACAGCGTTGTGAGAAGCTTCAGCAACAATACCAGCTGAAAGTACTAATGTAGCAAGCGAATGATCACAGGTTAAAGTGGAAATTCTCTCCAATACAAAGGCAACAAAGCACGTGTTGACATAGACTAGACCAGTGGTTCCATCCCAAATGTCTTCTGCAGGGCCCCCCTTTTGTAGAGATTATTTTCTTTGCAAAAATTATACCTTCAATCACCACATCTTTTCAGTGACTGGTGTGGGCTTGCTTTGTGCTGCAGATCTTTTTAATTGGGGTTGCAGCTGTGAGACTGCCACTCTTACTTCATTTTCAAAGACCAGCTTTAAACTGTATTTGTGTTTTTGAGGCCACAGCAGAAAAAAAACTCACATAGGTAGGGTGGGGAAAAAGGAAGGAGTGTGGCCATGGCTCTCCTGCCTAGCAGTGGTTAATCCAAAATGCAACCAGTGTTTTTAATAGTAGGATCATGCAGAGTAAGGTCGTTTGCCCTTTAAGAGAGAGATGGGGAATACGTGTGTAGTATGTTTCTGGAGGTGAACGGGAGTAGCAGCAGTGATAAGTCTGTCCACTAAGTTAGCTGCATAACAAAGTTGCAAATAAATACACGGGCCTCCCAAGGAACAGCTTGCCTGTCCGTCTAATTGAAGAGTGGGTTATTGAATATTTGGTGAAGATTCATCCTCTGCTTTGCGTTTAGCTGGGAGCCCTGTCACAAACGTGTCCATGTTATGCTAGCAGGGCTCAAGCATGCCTAATAATTTGCCTTGGTGGGCCCCCCCATTTTATGATGGTAACTTCCTAGATTAAGGGTGACCTCAATCCATTCCCCATTTCCAGTCAACTCTCCTTAACCCAGCGTTTCTCAAAAGGGTGGGTCGCGAATGGACGCGATGAACGGGAGATCTTTATTTTTTTACATAAATGATTTGGACCTCTGGCCGAAATTGTACCTGGGTCCTCGCGGTAGTGGACTGTTACAGCCGGAGACTCGCAACGGCGGTGGACTTTCACAGCGCCGCTGTGCCGGAGCCTCGCAACGGCGGGTGTTTGCGGTGGCGGGTGCGGTACCGCCGCAGCGGCGCTGTGAAAGTCCACGGCCCACCTATGCCACAGTGGCCCACCGAAGGCAGCGGCCCACCGAAGGCAGCGGCCCACCAACGGCAGCGGCCCACAAGAAAAGCAATGTGGAGCGGCACCTCACCACTTCATAAGGAGTTTAACCGTGACACTTTTCGAAATCCCGCTTGTGTCCCCCCATTTTACAATAAGGCCTGTGTTTATTTTTTATTTTTTAACGCAAGCCGTCATCGCCACGGAGGAGCACACAGCCTCTGTGAGCGAGAGAGAGCACACCTTTATCTATTTAATATAGCCTAGTTGTAAAAAATAAAGTAAGAAATCATTCCAATGTGAACTTGCATTAGGACAGTAAAAAAAAGAAGTTTAAAAGGGGAGTGATTAGTAAAATATACATAAATAAAAAGAAAGAATGCTAACTAGGTAACATAAGATCAGAATAAACAAGGTTACATTATTTGTTATTGGTTGTGATCATATTCTAAAGATGTTTGGATTATTGAAAAGTATACAGCTCCCTTTCATCTGAGTGTTGAGAGCTGTATCCATCAATTCATTGTGTGCTCAAAGTGCACCAGATTGATGCATTTCACTTCAACATTTAAAAAACATCTTCCTGGGGGTGCATGCCCTCGGACCCCCCTAGAGGATCTGAGGTCCACCCCCAAATAAAGCAGGTTAAAATAATTAGATTGATAACATGTTATTTGAGTAAACACTGAAAAAGGGTCCCACAGACCCAAACAGCACACAAAGGTTAAAGGTAAGCATATAATAATGTTCAAATGTGCTAAATATATACCCTGCAAAAAACTAAAAAAGAGGAGTAAAAGTATCTCACGACTTGTTTTATTTTTTGAAAGTAGCTCTCATCCTAAAAAAGGTTGGAGATCCCTGTTATGATACATTTGACCATTTTAAGCTTGGCCTACCATTTTATTGGAGCGATGAGGAACAGGTGGGACTTGAAAAGACCCACCTGTTCAAAGTGGAGAATGAGAGGACAAGTTTGAGAACCACTGCCTTAACCTACAGTGGGGCAAAAAAGTATTTAGTCAGCCACCAATTGTGCAAGTTCTCCCACTTAAAAAGATGAGAGAGGCCTGTAATTGTCATCCTAGGTATACCTCAACTATGAGAGACAGAATGAGAACAAAAAAATCCAGAAAATCACATTGTCTGATTTTTAAAGAATTTATTTGCAAATTAAGGTGGAAAACAAGTATTTGGTCAATAACAAAAGTTCATCTCAATACTTTGTTATATACCCTTTGTTGGCAATGGCAGAGGTCAAACGTTTTCTGTAAGTCTTCACAAGGTTTTCACACACTGTTGCTGGTATTTTGGCCCATTCCTCCATGCAGATCTCCTCTAGAGCAGTGATGTTTTGTGGCTGTCGCTGGGCAACACAGACTTTCAACTCCCTCCAAAGATTTTCTATGGGGTTGAGATCTGGAGACTGGCTAGGCCACTCCAGGACCTTGAAATGCTTCTTACGAAGCCACTCCTTCGTTGCCCAGGCGGTGTGTTTGGGATCATTGTCATGCTGAAAGACCCAGCCACGTTTCATATTCAATGCCCTTGCTGATGGAAGCAGGTTGTCACTCAAAATCTCACGATACATGGCCCCATTCATTCTTTCCTTTACACGGATCAGTCGTCCTGGTCCCTTTGCAGAACAGCCCCAAAGCATGATGTTTCCACCCCCATGTTTCACAGTAGGTATGGTGTTCTTTGGATGCAACTCAGCATTCTTTCTCCTCCAAACACGTCTAGTTGAGTGTTTACCAAAAAGTTCTATTTTGGTTTCATCTGACCATATGACATTCTCCCAATCCTCTTCTGGATCATCTAAATGCTCTCTAGCAAACTTCAGACGGGCCTGGACATGTACTGACTTGAGCAGGGGGACACGTCTGGCACTGCAGGATTTGAGTCCCTGGCGGCGTAGTGTGTTACTGATGGTAGCCTTTGTTACTTTGGTCCCAGCTCTCTGCAGGTCATTGACTAGGTCCCCCTGTGTGGTTCTGGGATTTTTGCTCACCGTTCTTGTGATCATTTTGACCCCACGGGGTGAGATCTTGCGTGGAGCCCCAGATCGAGGGAGATTATCAGTGGTCTTGTATGTCTTCCATTTTCTAATAATTGCTCCCACAGTTGATTTCTTCACACTAAGCTGCTTACGTATTGCAGATTCAGTCTTCCCAGCCTGGTGAAGGTCTACCATTTTGTTTCTGGTGTCCTTTGACAGCTCTTTGGTCTTGGCCATAGTGGAGTTTAGAGTGTGACTGTTTGAGGTTGTGGACAGGTGTCTTTTATACTGATAACGAGATCAAACAGGTGCCATTAATACAGTTAACGAGTGGAGGACAGAGGAGGCTCTTAAAGAAGAAGTTACAGGTCTGTGAGAGCCAGAAATCTTGTTTGTTTGTAGGTGACCAAATACTTATTTTACAGAGGAATTTACCAATTAATTCATTAAAAATCCTACAATGTGATTTCCTGGATTCTTTCCCCCCATTCTGTCTCTCATAGTTGAAGTGTACCTAGGATGAAAATTACAGGCCTCTCTCATCTTTTTAAGTGGGAGAACTTGCACAATTGGTGGCTGACTAAATACTTTTTTGCCCCACTGTATATCAATCTGCTGCTCTTCCTTGTTGTTATGTTGTGTAACCAAGTAAATGTTCAGTTTCCTTATGTCTTGTGTTTAATGAATACATGATAATACTTTACGGTGATATTTGCTCCACTGAATATTAATAATCACGTATTACATTATTTTGAATGAATCTTTGACTGCTTCTGGAGGGATAAATGGTCTTACTGGAACTGATGAGAAGTTTAAGCTCACTGCATCTTTAGGATGCAGTTCTAAGCTCATGAACTTGCATTAGAGCCTCGCATATGGGATATACAGTGTGTGTTTATGGGCTAAGCAGCAAGTAAAAGTCATACAAAAGTGAATCAACACTCACCTCCTCTTGTTCTTAATCTTTCAAATGGGATTTATCTACGTGGAGGCTGCTGCTCATTAGAGCAGTCATCTCTTATTTCCATATCTCTAATGATTTACTGGCAGGACGCTCTCTCTTTCTGTACAGTGAGCTGTTGTTGTAAGAACTAATTGCAGTGTAGTGCAGACACAGCAGCTGACCAAAGTGCTTATCTTCAAACCCTAAGAGTTTATTTCTTTCACATCCATTAGTCCGGGCCGAGATGTTTCCTGCGATCATGATCAGATAACTCATTTGTGAGGCCTTAAACATTTGATGGTTGTCTTTAATTGAGCATATACATTTTTTTCATCCCAATTCAAAACATGTAAGGCAGGCAAGGCCAGTTTATTAACTTTATTTATTTAGCGCCTTTCAACACAAAGTGCTTTACAAAAATGAAAAACATTACATTGGTTGAAAAGTCTTCTTGCTGGATTTAAAAGTAGTCAGAGTTGCAGCGGACCTGCAGGTTTCTGGGAGTTTGTTCCAGATGTTTGGAGCATAATAACTGAACGCTGCTTTACCATGTTTAGTTCTGACTAGGGATGGGTATCGTTTGAAATGTATCGATTCCGATTCCGTTTCTACTTATTGATTCCGGTTCTTATCGATTCCCCGTTTTCATTCCAAAATTGTAAAAGAAAGAGGTCAAACGTTTACATAACAAAAATATCTTTATTCTTTTAAGCTTTAACTGAAATTGTTACAAATATAAAATATACATGCAATACAAATGTATTGCAGAATAACTGTGCTTTATTTTAACGGAGCTATGCCTGTGGCCAGCTATTAACAGGCATTACACTGTGCCTTGTCTTTTTCTTTTTTAGTGTAGTGGAGCCTCACCTTAGAGCATTTTCCGCGACCCATCTTTGGTGTTATGAAGTGACTGAGCTCGTGAACTGTCTACGGGAGGGCGGGGGAGCCTCGCTGCGTGGCAACTTACATGATGCCGTTTAAAAAATGTAAGGGCGGTGCTGGCCGTCAGCGTACCGAGCCGGCCGTCAACGGCCTGCTGACGACCGGCCGTTCTGTGATTCTCCAGAACACAGATGGCCAGTCCGCCCTTACCCTGTATTGAACTATTGGCCTGAACTATTCAAAGCTTTATAAACCAGCAGCAGTATTTTGAAATCTATTCTTTGACACACAGGAAGCCAGTGTAAAGACTTCAGAACAGGAGTGATGTGATCCACTTTCTTAGTGTTAGTGAGGACTCGAGCAGCAGCGTTCTGAATCAGCTGCAGCTTTCTAATAGATTTTTTAGTGAGACCTGTAAAGACACCATTGCAGTAGTCAAGTCTATTAGATATGTTCCTAAGGTGATAGTATGCTGACTTAGTCATTGTTTTAATTAATGAGGCACTGGCGTGTCGGCAAGTGTTCAGAGCAGGTGTAGAAATCAATAATCTGCTGCTGCGCACAGATGGAGGTTCTATCCTAGTAGAGAACACCAGTCAGTGTTCAGAAAGGAGGATTATGTGTTAACAATGCTCACTACAAAACAAAGACACCTGGCTCCTCAGACCTTCTAAAATACTTTGTCACTTCTCTTCAGTCCAGCCTTTTTATGGACATTTCAAAATATTTAAATGTCGTGTTTTTTTTATCACATCATTTAACTGGGAATGAGTTTCCTGCCAAATCTGTTACAGGTGTGTGTGTGTGTGTGTGTGTGTGTGTGTGTGTGTGTGTGTGTGTGTGTGTGTGTGTGTGTGTGTGGTGTGTGTGTGTGTGTGTGTGTGTGTGTGTGTGTGTGTGTGTGTGTGTGTGTGTGTGTGTGTGTGTGTGTGTGTGTGTGTGTGTGTGTGTGTGTGTGTGTGTGTGTGTGTGTGTGTGTGTGTGTGTGTGTGTGTGTGTGTGTGTGTGTGTGTGTGTGTGTGTGTGTGTGTGTGTGTGTGTGTGTGTGTGTGTGTGTGTGTGTGTGTGTGTGTGTGTGTGTGTGTGTGTGTGTGTGTGTGTGTGTGTGTGTGTGTGTGTGTGTGTGTGTGTGTGTGTGTGTGTGTGTGTGTGTGTGTGTGTCGGCTGTGTCCGCTAACCTGGACTACCTGAGCTCCCTGGGGAAGACGCAGACTGCAGCTGTGCAGAGGGATGCAGATATTGGCGTGGCTGAGGCAGAGAGGGATGCTGGGATACGGGTAAGGAGGCATTAGCAGGTGGGAGATTCAGAGAAATTGATTATTTTGTGTAGAACAATTAACTGACCACTGCTTTACTTATTTGTTGTCACATAGGAAGCAGAATGTAAGAGGGAGATGATGGACGTCAAATTCCAGGCTGACACCAAGATGGCCGACTCCAAACGAGAACTGGAGCTGAATAAAGCATCCTTCAACCAGGAAGTCAACACCAAGGTGGGCACTGTTGAAAGTAGGTTTCAAACATAATGTGTGTTACCTCAGGTGTGTGTGACGTTCTATTTACTGGTGTTTTCAGAAAGCAGAGGCCCAGCTGGCATACGAGCTGCAGGCAGCTAAGGAGCAGCAGAAGATCCGCCTGGAGGAGATTGAGATCCAGGTGGTCCAGAGGAAGAAGCAGATCACCATCGGGGAGAGGGAGATTGAGCGGACAGACAAGGAGCTCATCGCCACAGTGAAGAGGCCCGCTGAGGCCGAGGCCTACAGAATGCAGCAGATTGCTGAAGGGCACAAGTGAGTGGGAACCTTTCCGTAAAGGGGCATTAAATGAGCTGCAATAACCAGGACCAACAATCTGTAGAAAATGCAGGATGACTGAGAGAACTAACACCAGTGTAAAAAAAACCTCCCTCTTCCCGTGCAACAACTACAGTAGCAATATTCCAGCTTTGGTGTATTCTTTGGAATCGGCATGTAACCTTCCCAGAGAGTAGCTCAGCACCGGCCCTGTAAAGAGGTTTGGTTTTTCTTAAGGACTTCCCAGTGGGCTGTCACACATGCTTGAATGTATATAACCAACAGCCGAGTACTCACTGTTTCACTTTTCAAAGTGTAACAGTCACTCGGTATACATTTTGCTTGTAGTAATTAGTTGTGCTTTGGGTCGTACTTTAGCCAGGCAAATGATCCCAAATATATGGAAATATGATATGATCATAAGTCAGAAGAAAACTATAGTGCGATGTGTTTTTGATAGTTAGAGGAATCAGTGATGTTAACCTTTGTGTTTCCCTTCATCAGGACAAAGGCGGTGCTGTTAGCACAGGCTCAGGCAGAGAGGATCAGAAGGATCGGTGAGGCAGAGGCGTGCTCCATCGAGGCAGTGGGCAAGGCGGAGGCGGAGAGGATGAGACTGAAGGCCGAGGCCTACCAGCTGTACGGAGAGGCAGCTAAGACTGCGCTGGTGCTCGAGGCCCTGCCTATGGTAAGAGATTCTTGAGTTTAATGGTTTATTGCATGCTTATTACTTTTTATAACATGCATGATTCCCACACCAGGAAGAGTCTTTGCTGAAATGAGTACATGAATAGACATAGTTCTTCTCCAATTGCTTCAGATCTAAAATACAGAGCTACTGCCACAAGACTGGAAATGGGAGAAAAGCTTGTCTGAATTAATCTGCCTCTATAGCATCTATAATCTTTGTTATATTTTTTATGTTTTGTTTTTTAATCCGCTAAGAAAGCAGTAGAATGCTTAAGTTTTAGGAAACTAGAATGTATTTGACACTAGTAACTACTAATATATTCTAGACCCAGACCCCAATTGAAAAGAAAAATGACAGCTGTCATGTTTTATAATGGGATCACATGACCCCTGAGTCATGAGACTATAAGTACAAAATGTATCACATGATCTATGAGAACTCCATGTGGGAGACTTTGATTGTTTCCTACTTACTTTAAACCCATAACCATATGTTTGCAGATTGCTGCTAAGGTGGCAGCGCCGTTAGCCAGGACCAATGAGATCGTCATCCTGAGTGGGGAGAGCAGCCGCGTGACAGGCGAGGTCACCCGCCTTCTGGCTGAACTTCCTGTGTCTGTCAATGCTCTCACTGGAGTGGACCTGTTAAAGGTGAGCTCGATAATAACACAATAATATAGCATTCATAACAGTTCCAATGTCTGTGTAGTGTTACTAAGACATGAAATGCATGAGGGATCAGCATAGTGATGCGATGTGTGTGTGTAGGATTAGAACAAAGAGTATATTTACGTAGCTTTGTTGGGTATGACTGAAAGATGTTAAAAAAACAGCCTGTTGGTGGATTGTTGTATTTTCCAATCAAGCATTAGTTACTCCAGTGACTGAATATTGCACCTTCATGAAGTTGGGGTATTAGTGAGAAACATCTGTTTAAATTCAGAGTAGCACGCTTAGAATCCTGGGAAGACCAGTTCTGACTTGTAAAGGACCTTATCTTTTAAAACTTCATAATGCAGATTATCTGTAAAAAGATAAATGTGGTGTCTCCAAGACCTGATCAGAGATAACTGTGATGACGTCATCGGGGTTTTTATTTTTTTACAACAGTTTGCACAGGCTTAGTTGAACTTCACGGAGCCCCCTAGGGGACATGAAGAAAAAAGAAAAAAATTATTTGAAAAAAAATATATGTTTTGCGAGATCTCGCAAAACCCCGTTGCAGTTTGTAGACGGTCCCTAAGCACTCCTCTGCCTCCTCCAGCTGTAGATTGTAGACGGTCCCTAAGCACTCCTCTCCCTCCTCCAGCTGTAGATTGTAGACGGTCCCTAAGCACTCCTCTCCCTCCTCCAGCTGCAGATTGTAGACGGTCCCTAAGCACTCCTCTCCCTCCTCCAGCTGTAGATTGTAGACGGTCCCTAAGCACTCCTCTCCCTCCTCCAGCTGCAGATTGTAGACGGTCCCTAAGCACTCCTCTCCCTCCTCCAGCTGCAGATTGTAGACGGTCCCTAAGCACTCCTCTCCCTCCTCCAGCTGTAGATTGTAGACGGTCCCTAAGCACTCCTCTCCCTCCTCCAGCTGCAGATTGTAGACGGTCCCTAAGCACTCCTCTCCCTCCTCCAGCTGCAGATTGTAGACGGTCCCTAAGCACTCCTCTCCCTCCTCCAGCTGCAGATTGTAGACGGTCCCTAAGCACTCCTCTCCCTCCTCCAGCTGCAGATTGTAGACGGTCCCTAAGCACTCCTCTCCCTCCTCCAGCTGTAGATTGTAGACGGTCCCTAAGCACTCCTCTCCCTCCTCCAGCTGCAGATTGTAGACGGTCCCTAAGCACTCCTCTCCCTCCTCCAGCTGCAGATTGTAGACGGTCCCTAAGCACTCCTCTCCCTCCTCCAGCTGTAGATTGTAGACGGTCCCTAAGCACTCCTCTCCCTCCTCCAGCTGTAGATTGTAGACGGTCCCTAAGCACTCCTCTCCCTCCTCCAGCTGCAGATTGTAGACGGTCCCTAAGCACTCCTCTCCCTCCTCCAGCTGCAGATTGTAGACGGTCCCTAAGCACTCCTCTCCCTCCTCCAGCTGCAGTTTGTGACCAATTATTGATGTTTAGCTCGGATGACGGCGCGTATCGAACTGTTCTGATAAAAACGACTCTGTAGCTCGTTGTCTACCTTGCTATGATTGTAAAGTCATGTTGTTTGTATTTTTACAACCTTATGTTCATGAGTTATTCATCCGCGATTCGAATCTGTCAATAACTCAGCTCAGAGGGACGTGCATGTCCCCTCGCTCCGAGTGTTCTCTTGAGGTGTCTTCACTTATGTAAAACCCTTTATATATACAGTCTATGTGTGAAACCCGTGCCTATTGCCAAGCACTGATGTTATATCTTTATATTTAAGGCCAAGCTCAAAGTAAAATCTATGAACCACTCCATTGTTGTGGTTTCTGTGTTGCCGTAGCAGCCGAACAGACCAGGAAGTACTAAATGAAAAGTTTAACGAGAAAACATTTTTATATATTTTTTTCTTCTCCATGTCCCCTAGGGGGCTCCGTAGGACTTCAATGAGTAGTACATGTAATGTGACACTAAGACAGTCAAATAGCACTTTAAGTTTTGCCTTATTATGTCATCATGAGGAAGAGAAGAAAAGGGATGCCTCTGGTTGCAGTCATTACCATCGAGCCATGTTTAGGAAACATTCTTATATTACAAGATACTTGTATATTGCTCTCAGCAAACACAGAACACTATTCAATTGACAGTGACACTTGTAAAGGTTAAGTAGACTACATTTTAAAAGTGCTTTTCCAGTCTTTATGACTTATATCAAAGTCAGCATTCAACCATTCACACATGATCTCAGCTTTTGTATCCAATCGGAGCCCGAAAGGAGTTCAAATAAGCCAGTGGAACCTTCCGGAAAAAGCTTCAAATAAAACAGTGAATGGAAAAGATGTAGGTCATGAAGGCAATCCAGTTTAGTTCTGGAAGAATGAGTGTTTGTTTCAGAGATGAATGGCAGGTTTGTCCTTTTTCCTCAGATCCCGTTGCTGCAGAAGATGACCGGTGCTCTAGCCTGAGAGCCCCCCCTCCACCACTCCAGTATCTGTTGTATGCACTCTGATGGACTGCCTTTAATACACTTGAAGAATTCAGTTGTTTTATACGTATATACTATATACCAAGTGAATTTTGGAAACCTCTGGTGCCTTACTTTATACAAGGCCAGAATGTCTGAATGCCCTGCTGCTCATTCAGAGATGTTTTAATTTATTTAGTTTGCACATGTTTTTTATTTATTTGTTGTATTTCTAATATATATTGGCCTGTTTGTATGAGGTGGGATCAAAGAGGAGAGCTGATATTAGACTGCTGTGATGGTGCTTAGATTTCTATCACCATGTGACGGCTGGTGTTAACATCTTGATCTTTATTATACTTCAGGTCGTGCTCTTCCAGAACAGAAGGCCTCTGCTCTCACTTTGACATTGTGTATGTTGCAGTCCTCTATGTTCATAGAGACCTTTGTCTTTATCGTGAGACACTTATTCATTCCCTAGATCATCTGAATCCTTTCTTGTAAATGGTAGAGCTTTCTTTATTAGTTTTTTAATGTGTCACAGATTGATTTGTACAATGTAACAGGTGCTCATAATCTTAAAGAAGCCCTTTCCATTGTGCAAATGTTGCCTGTTCCCCTGAATGAAGTTTAGGTCACCACTAACTGTTCATATCAGGCACAATACACAAGTGTATTGCCTGATCATCATTTTGTATTTAGGAAAACGGAATCAGAATCTGATCTTGTGCTGACATGGTTAGCTTGTAACGTGTTATTTTAATATTTAGTGTTGGTTTTAAAGTCAAGTGTTGCTAGCTTCAGCCATGATTAAGAAAACAAACAGTTGGTGTTTAAAAAATCAAGATGTGTGGAGAAAGTTCAATGTGAGTAGATTCTGAGAGGCCAGACGGCAATGACAAATAGAATCCATTCTTTTCAATGTTGTTGTATCAGCGGGATATTGTATAGTATATCTGATGTTTCATTTCATACTAAAAGTATCTTTAGATGCTAAGCCATGTTCAACAAACCAAACGTTGACACTTTTCAGAGAAACACGTTCTGTTCTGTGTACGCACAGGTCTACATTGATGAGTTTTTTATAGCTGTGACATCCAATATAGAAGGATCTTTAGAAGTGTAGTTAAACATATCATACAATGTTTTATCAATGTCTAGCAGCAATGTTTACTTTTGTAAATGGTCACAATACTTAGTTGTTTTGCGGTCTAATGCATCAAATGCTAAGCTTTAGTGAAGAAGGAAAGAAGAAGTGAAGTGGAAAAGCTTTTGAAATACTGTATATGACTGGGACACTTCCACAAACCTGAATCCTCCTGTTTGAAGCTCATATCTGAAGCAGGTGCAAAGGACAGTTCTACTGTGGCTGAAGAAGCAGCCTGTATGAGCATACTGACATCACATAGGACTGTTATTATATTTAGTATGATTGTTGTTGTTAATATTGTTTTTGTGCTCATATTCCGTTAATGTATTTGTGTATAATTTGCTGATATAGCGACTTGACAAATACTGTGACAGTAATAACTTTGTTTAGCTTCAAATGTTATTTACACACGTGCACTGTGTCTCCAACAGCCATGAGTTCCTGTATGCTCTCGTTGCATGCCATCCAGCTGTACTCAGAATAATACGTTCACTCTTAGCTACTGTCATTCTAATAAATATACGTACCATACTTTCATTCTTTTTTGCCATTTACCTTTGAGTTAAATTAACTTGTACTTTTTTTTACTGGCTCTTGAATCAGTTTCTTAATCTTAGTTCGATATTGGGTGATGAGAGACATGAATATACATTTATAAATATAGTTATAAGTGGTTTCGTAGAAAACAACAGATCTTAGTTAATACTCATTTCCATGCTTTATTACAGTTTGTTTGATTTGATCTGTTTTTTAAAGGTTTATAGCAATTTTTCTGAAATCAAACTAAATCAAGGAATTGACTAAATATACTTTAATATTATGCATTACCAAAAGGGGTTATGCTACTTAAATATTTGAGTATTTAGTATTGTGCTGCTGCTCTGAACACTTCTTGCATCATTGCCTATTCCCATTGGTGGTGGGAAGTACTTTAGGACATTCACTCAAAGATTGTACTTGTATTAGTAAACATAAAGTTACAGCAGTATGTAAAGTCATTATATTATATCTTCAACTTTATCAGCGATGGCATTATTGGACAGGAGTTTACCACTGATGCCTAAATGCAGATCCGGGGGTCCTCAGGCTCGCTCTGCGCATTCGCAATAATTGTCGCTGCGGTAGCCAGACAGCAGCAGCAGCAGCAGCACGGAGAGCCAACGCTGGGGATGGTCTCTTCATTTTTTTTTTACAAAACATCAACGTTGCATCTCCACAAAATGAAGTTTCCTTACTCATAGATTCACGAGGAGTAAGTATCCCGTTCTTTAATTCGGCTCGCCTCGGGGTTTTCCGTCAATGAGAAGCTAAAGTTTGCTAAGCAGCTGGCCTGCTCACAACAAGCACAAAGAAGCTCCTTATTTACTGACTCGAGGTAACCTTAACCTGTTCCACGACGTTATTCTCATCTTTTGAGGAGACGGTATGCTTCCAGTTCGGCCAGTTTGCTTGCTGAAATAAACCATGTATATTTATTAGGTCGGCACTAATGTTATCTAACGTTTTAAATGACAGCAGATTGAGGCTGGATGGCTAGACAGATGGCTAACGTTACCTAGCTACAGACCGGCTGTCTGAAAGTTAACCTGCCTCATTTATTACTCTGTTCTAACTCTGATCCATAACGATCGGTCAATGTAGGCGTTAGCCCCGGACGATGCCATAGATCCACCCGCTGACCCGAGTCTGTGGAAAAGGTCACATTATGTAGTGTTTAATGTAGATTCTCCCTTCCTCCTGAGGCTCACACAGTTTAAAGGAGTGACGGAATGTAGCTGAGGACATTTAGAAAATACTGTAGGACTTCTAGATACATGGACCAAAGTATTTCCATTTCATCATACTATATACTCCTACTCAACAAAGTATTTTATACAACAGCCTAACCTATTTAGCAAATTAACATAAGTGCAAAACAAATACATTATCATTTATTATTTTAATGAGTTTCACCCTTAACCAGCTGCAACATTCAAGTTATGAAAACAATCATCAAATAATTATAATCCAGTAACGTGTAGTCTAAATCCAATCTGCATAATACATCATTTTAGTTTTGGAAATATTGTACATCTGTTTTTACTTCTGATACTTTTACTACAGTAAGATTTTTGTAATCATTACTTTTACTGTCAACAAAGTATTTGTACCCTGCATTATTGCTCATTTGACTTATCTCTAAGATCTGAGATGATCTAGGAGGCGTGTGGCGCAGTGGGTTGAGCGTTGGTGTTGGGATCAGGTTCAAACCCCACTGCAGTCAGCATGTCGTTATGTCCCTGAGACACTTCACCCCAAATTGCTGCCGTGGGGATTGCCCACAGTATTGAGTATGTAAGTCGCTTTGGATAAAAGCGTCTAACAAGTGACATGTGATGTAATGTGACGATCTAATGGTGAGAAGGTGAACACACACACACACACACACACACACACACACACACACACACACACATCCAAGACGGCAATCCATCTCCCCAGATACATTTATTCTAATAACCTTTAGAGATCATTAAGTTTGTACCACTATGCCAAATCACTCAAGTCTCTGAACAGTGGAAGTGAACTAATAGTAATCATAAGCTATCTGTGATGAATCTGCAAAATGATGTGTAACCAATCAGAAGAAAGCTCTTCCTCTTCCCTGCCTTCTCTTTTTCAAGTGGCAGGAAGGAGAAATAAAGTCTGCTGTAAGACTGCAACTAACAATTATTTAAGTTTTCAACAATCTGATGGCTACTTTCTTGATTGACGGACTGCTCTGCTGTTGTATACAATGATTTCACACCAGGTTACCCATTCCATCACTAAGGTCAGAATCAGTTCCGTTACAGCAAAGGATTGATGACTGGCACTGGGTATTAGCTACTAGACGCAGTGTTTGATCAACTGTATGTCCCATTGGTAACACGGCCTCTGTGTGTGTCATAGATCTGGTGCTAACATGTCTCAGCTGGTGACTTCAGCAACACGCCACTAGAGCTTAAACAATTCATCAGTTACAATCTATCATACATTTGAAACACAAATACCATTGTATTACATTCCATTGTTCCAGCTTCTTTAATGTTATGGTGTTATGTAGTAATAGATATTACATTGTTTTTGGCTCTGGGACTGTTGGTCCTACAAAACAAACAGTATGAAGACGTCGTTTTTGGTGCTTAATTAAAACATGCAAATCATTCCGTCGCAATATTTTGGCATTAAAAAAAAAAGGTGCATGCCCCTGTTAGCCTACTTAAACTCACACAAATGGCTTACTCCTTCATTATATTGCTGAGTCATCATTAGGGTTGCAAAATTGGGAAATGGGAATAAACTGCGAATTTTCAAAATTGAAGGTTGGCAATTCGTAGGGAACTTAAATGTAGTTGGGGAAAGTATATTTTAGCTTAATCTTGACTAAAACAAACAGATGCCATTCAAGTACACTTGAATATCCATGCCATAGCTTACTGCATGGCTATTGAGACCACACCCCCTACAGGCACTGTGCATTCCTCCATCACATGCACACATGCTTTCGAGAAGACTGGATCAGACTTTTGAGCCCAAAGCACAAGACAGATGAAGCCACATCTTTTCATTTCACATTTTAAATGGGACTTTGTGGGGATTTTTGGATGGGGGGTGCATTTTTGTTCATTTTTTAATCAGTGGGGTTGGGGGGATGAGTAATATTTAACTCAACTTCATTCTTCAATGAAACCAATAATTGTTCAATAAAATCATTAAAACTTGTTCTGTTCTATTTATAAAAAAAAATGTTAATCTGTTGAAATGTCATGTTTTTAGTTTAATTCTGCATCGAATATTTCCAAAATTCCCCAGCTTAACTTCCCATGGAAACTTTCCGCCCCTTTGCAACCCTAGTCATCATTCATGAGCAGATCATGCTTGTATCCGTCCACAGTTCAGTACCACTGTTGAATACCTGAAGTGTACTTGTTATAGTGCTACATCCTTAGTGATTACTAACGTTTTCCAATTGTGTGAAGACTAGTGTCGTCTGGACGTGTTTGTGTACGTACTCCACTTTGCTACACTTAAATGCATTTCAATTCAGGATCCATGTTTCACTTTTGATCCAGTTCAAGCTTTTTATAAAATAGCCTAAAAACATTTCCAGCAAACTAAATGTGTGTGCTGAAGCTGCAACTAAAGATAATGTTTTGTATTGATTAATCTGCAGATCGTTAATGACTTGATTAATAGTTTAGTGTATAAATGGGAAAATACCCCAGTTTCTCCAAGTCTAAGGCAATGACTTGTATATCATTCCAAAACTCAAATATATTGAGGTTAATATGGAATAAAATAAGGAAAAGCAAGAAATCTCCATATGTGAGAGGTAAGGCTGATCATGTCTGTTTTTTTTTTTTAAAGTAATCACTCATAAAAGCAATTATTTTTAAGTAATACACAAAGCTGGTTGTCTGCCATCATGCTACTCCAATGTGCTGTTGTGTTCAATGGAAGACCATGGTGTCAGTTTATTGCAAGCTGCCTTGCAAAATGTCAAACTACTGGATGTGAAAATAGGCGATAGCAATGGCGTATCACACCAGCGTCAGTGTCTGTCAGCGGCTCACTCTCCCCTCTGTTCCTCCCCAGTATGGTGAGAGAAGGTGTCCCACGCTGCAGTAGTGGAAGAGTGACATGCTGGCCTGTCTGCCAGCATCAGGTGACCCTACCCTCAGAATTCTCTCCCGCACGCAGATGAACACTGGACTTCAGAAATGTAAGTGAGTTGTTTCAATTTAAACGTTTGCAATATCATTCAATCATGGTCTTAAAGAGCCTGTGACACGAGTTTCCCCCATCATCCAAACCCATCAATTTGAGTAAATATTGTCCCCTTGAAAACTGTTACTGAACTGATTTTGGATATTTGTACTTTGATAACCATTAATCTGCCCTTCAATGTTGACCATTTTCTGGATCTTCTCTGGGATTCTTCAAGTCCCGCCAAATGATGTGTGACGTCATTGCGGGCACAGCGCTCCAGCTGCACCGTTCAGGATCCCAGCATCTGCATGTAAACGCACGATGGCGCACACAGCAGCAAGCTCAGACAGCGATGACAGTTGAATTTTGAACGTGTCTGAGAGCTCATATGACGCTGAAGGATCGGTTTATGTTCTGTTAGAAGTTTAGGAATTTGGTGCGTCAATATGGGCGATCATACTTCATGTAGCCAGTGGTGGAATGGGACTAAAAATCTTCCCGGGACTCTCGACCGGCCCACTTCGGTACCGCTAGTAAATTGTCAACGGGGGGAGTGGGGGATGTCAGGGGCGGCGGGTGCTGTAGGCTAGGGAAGGCTAAGCCTTCCCAAATATTTGTGTCACTGCTTCCTGGTAAAATATAATGTATAATGTGTGTGTCTTTGACATTAGCGCTGCTAGCCACCTGTGCCCTGTACTACGAAGCCAGTTCAACATACCCTGGATATGTTTGAGTAACTAACTAACAACAACAAACTAACAAACGAGATCTCACTAAGCGGTCCTACGACGCTGGTTATCAACTCTGTAAATCAAGCCAGGGTTTCTCTCACCAGCTGAGAGCGCGTTCACGTCTAAGACACGAGTGGATCTGACTTTAATTATATTTGACTCGAGTGTTTCGTCAACATAATGTGTTGCTTAAAATAATACTTCTGCATACAGTATGTGACACTGTAAGTGTTGCACGGCCAGATACGGCTGGAGAAGCTGACTCAGATAAGGAAATATATGATATATTATGATATTATATGATCGATGATCTGATTGATGATGTAATATGAATGATAAGTGCGACATGTCGACGTCTTCTCTGCATACGGCAGTTTAAACTGTATTTCCTAATCCTGTAATATGACTTGAGAGATTTAAACTCCGCACACTGAGTTGATCTCTTTTCTATAGACGCCGGAGGCGGGCAGCGTCAGGTAAAAAAAGTTATTAAGCCTTCCCAAACCTGAGCCTCACGCGCCGCCTATGGGGAATGTGCTAGTGACTTATCCGACCGGCCCACTTCGGTACCGGCCCCCGATGGCCAGTCCACCACTGCACCCAGCCGGCGTAAACTGTCAACGGGGGGAGCCTCGCTGCGGGGAAACGGTGGACAGAGAGTCCCGATCGGAGTGGGAATAATAATAATAATAATAATAATAATAATAATAATAATAATCCGTGCATTTTATCCATTAATTTCCCAACATTGTGGTAAAAAAACCACACGTTTAATCCATGTTGGTGTACTACAACTACAGAAAGCATCGGTTTGTTTTCTCATCAGGAAATGCAGACCGGCTCAAACAAACGATTTTTAATCATCATCCTCACGATCATTTAATGTATCATATGTTCGCCGAATTGACATGAAAGCACTAATAAATGTAGTTTCATCCACTTGAGTTTACAACTACAAAAATAATCGATTTGTTTTTATATCACATCCTGCGGGAGGAAATTCAGCAGCTCTCACTACCGATTTTTAATCCTAATTTAATCATCATCTTCACCACGATCATTTATGTTTATGTTCACTGAATTGACATGAAAGCACTGACAAATATGAATATACTGTAGTCAACTTCATTACAACGTTATTAACGTGCCTAAACTCAGTAATTCACCATTTCTACGCATGACAACACACTTTGTCCGTGTTTGGCTCTCTCGCCGCACAGTGAAGCGTTCCCGCATTGACGTCACTTCCGGCTTCCCCCAAAACCTCAAAATGAGTCGAAGGAATTTCCCCGCGATGTTCGAAATGATTGATATTTATCGGAACGGTATCGCAACTTCTTTTTTAAACTGACGGTTCGAGATGACTAGTAGCCGAATATTTCATTGCACAACAGTTGTTGGGATGCTGTCACAGGCTCTTTAAAGTAACATGACTTGAAAGTGTGATTACAATTACTGTTATTAATCCCCATGGGGAGATTCAGTTTTTCATGGTGTTATGTTATCAATAATCACAATTGCCTAAAATTCATAACAAACATACACTTGCTCAAGGGCACCTTGGCAGTGCCCAGGAGTTGGTCTGGCACCTTTTTCAGCTACCAGTCCACACGTATTTGGTCTGATTGGGACTTGTCCTGGCTACTCTTCGGTTCCCAAGCCAAGTCCTTAGGCTGAGCGACTGCCATCATTACAGTGACCATGAGAGATATCTCAAACCTTTAAGAGGGTGTCATGTTTTTATACAGTGTGATGTGATGAACAAACTGGTTTGGAGCTGGACGGTGTACAAGATCGAGTCTGCAAAAATAGGAGTTGAAAAACTTCAGTTGAATAAAGTTATTTTTATTTGATGCTAAAATAAGTTAGGCCTTTAATGATGATACACGTTCCAATACATGTTCTAGTTGAGATGTAGTTAATGACTACATCGCAAACATAGAGTAAAAATTGTCACATACTATTTTGAAGCTGCCAACATGTTATGTATTTCTGTATGGCTGACCTTTGACTGACGCATTGTAGGGGAAACTACACAGAAGATGAGATCTGCCAGCTATCCAACCCCAGCAGAGTTGGATGCCTATGCTAAGAAAGTTGCCAACAACCCACTCTCCATCCAGATCTTCCCCAACAGTGTCAAAGTACCTCAAAGGAAGCACATTCGCCGTACAGTCAACGGGCTCGACACGTCGTCCAGCCAGCGCCACAGTCCTTACCCCTCTCAGGTCAGCTCCAGTCGGGGTCTGCTGGCTGTCCTGCGTGCGCCCGCCAAAGGCATCATCAAAGAGTCGGACGGCAGCCGCGCCCGACAGCTTCACAAAGTCGTCATGGACCCTCACAGTGGGCCGTACGCCACTCAAAGCACTTTGAATCTTCCTCAGCCTGCTCCTCACCTACAGGGTCAGTCTCAGCCTGCTCCTCACCTACAGGGTCAGTCTCAGCCTGCTCCTCACCTACAGGGTCAGTCTCAGCCTGCTCCTCACCTACAGGGTCAGTCTCAGCCTGCTCCTCACCTACAGGGTCAGTCTCAGCCTGCTCCTCACCTACAGGGTCAGTCTCAGCCTGCTCCTCACCTACAGGGTCAGTCTCAGCCTGCTCCTCACCTACAGGGCCAGTCTCAGCCTGCTCCTCACCTACAGGGCCAGTCTCAGCCTGCTCCTCACCTACAGGGTCAGTCTCAGCCTGCTCCTCACCTACAGGGCCAGTCTCAGCCTGCTCCTCACCTACAGGGCCAGTCTCAGCCTGCTCCTCACCTACAGGGCCAGTCTCAGCCTGCTCCTCACCTACAGGGCCAGTCTCAGCCTGCTCCTCACCTACAGGGCCAGTCTCAGCCTGCTCCTCACCTACAGGGCCAGTCTCAGCCTGCTCCTCACCTACAGGGCCAGTCTCAGCCTGCTCCTCACCTACAGGGCCAGTCTCAGCCTGCTCCTCACCTACAGGGCCAGTCTCAGCCTGCTCCTCACCTACAGGGCCAGTCTCAGCCTGCTCCTCACCTACAGGGTCAGTCTCAGCCTGCTCCTCACCTACAGGGCCAGTCTCAGCCTGCTCCTCACCTACAGGGTCAATCTCAGCCTGCTCCTCACCTACAGGGTCAGTCTCAGCCTGCAGCCCAGAAGCAGGGCATGGTTCACCCGCAGGCGCTTCAGCAAACCATGGCTCATCCAATGACTTTACAGCAGCCTCAAACGATGCCTCACCCACAGGCTTTACAGCAGAGGAGCATGGCTCATTCACAAGCTATGCAGCGTCAGCAGAGTTTGTCCCAGGTTCAGCCTTCACAGCAAAGGTTGGCTCATCCCCCAGGCCTCCAGAGGCAGCAGAGTGCGCCTCACACCCAGGCTCTGCGGCAGCAGCAGCAGCAGCAGCAGCAGCAGCAGCAGCAGCAGCAGCAGCAGCAGCAGCAGCACCACCACCACCACCACCACCACCACCAGAGTGCACCTCACACCCAGGCCCTGCAGCAGCAGCAGCAGAGTGCACCTCACACCCAGGCCCAACAGCAGCAGCAGCAGCACCAGAGTGCACCTCACACCCAGGCCCTGCAGCAGCAGCAGAGTGCACCTCACACCCAGGCCCTGCAGCAGCAGCAGAGTGCACCTCACACCCAGGCCCTGCAGCAGCAGCAGAGTGCACCTCACACCCAGGCCCTGCAGCAGCAGCAGAGTGCACCTCACACCCAGGCCCTGCAGCAGCACCAGAGTGCACCTCACACCCAGGCCCTGCAGCAGCACCAGAGTGCACCTCACACCCAGGCCCTGCAGCAGCAGCAGCAGAGTGCACCTCACACCCAGGCCCAACAGCAGCAGCAGCAGCACCAGAGTGCACCTCACACCCAGGCCCTGCAGCAGCAGCAGAGTGCACCTCACACCCAGGCCCTGCAGCAGCAGCAGAGTGCACCTCACACCCAGGCCCTGCAGCAGCAGCAGAGTGCACCTCACACCCAGGCCCTGCAGCAGCAGCAGAGTGCACCTCACACCCAGGCCCAACAGCAGCAGCAGAGTGCACCTCACACCCAGGCCCAACAGCAGCAGCAGAGTGCACCTCACACCCAGGCCCAACAGCAGCAGCAGCAGCACCAGAGTGCACCTCACACCCAGGCCCAACAGCAGCAGCAGAGTGCACCTCACACCCAGGCCCAACAGCAGCAGCAGCAGCACCAGAGTGCACCTCACACCCAGGCCCTGCAGCAGCAGCAGAGTGCACCTCACACCCAGGCCCTGCAGCAGCAGCAGAGTGCACCTCACACCCAGGCCCTGCAGCAGCAGCAGAGTGCACCTCACACCCAGGCCCTGCAGCAGCAGCAGAGTGCACCTCACACCCAGGCCCTGCAGCAGCACCAGAGTGCACCTCACACCCAGGCCCTGCAGCAGCACCAGAGTGCACCTCACACCCAGGCCCTGCAAGCAGCAGCAGAGTGCACCTCACACCCAGGCCCTGCAGCAGCACCAGAGTGCACCTCACACCCAGGCCCTGCAGCAGCACCAGAGTGCACCTCACACCCAGGCCCTGCAGCAGCAGCAGCAGAGTGCACCTCACACCCAGGCCCTGCAGCAGCACCAGAGTGCACCTCACACCCAGGCCCTGCAGCAGCACCAGAGTGCACCTCACACCCAGGCCCTGCAGCAGCACCAGAGTGCACCTCACACCCAGGCCCTGCAGCAGCAGCAGCACCAGAACCAGTCTGCTCCACCTGCCGCTCAGCAACAGCAGCATCTTTCTCAGACACTGAAGCATACGACGGCTCCTCCGCAAGCTTTACTTTCACAACACTCACTGACTCAGGACCTGCGCCACATGTCTGATGGGGCTCACCTTCCCAGCCTGCAGCACACCCAGGGTCTGGTTGGCCCACAGCCCCTTCCCCAGGCACAGGGTACAGGAACTCCTACCATGCCTAATAGCCTCCAGCAGCCCCCACCAGGGGCATACGGGCCCCGGAAGCTCCCTGACGCAGACGCCCCACCAAATGTAACTGTATCTACCTCCACCATTCCACTGTCGATGGCATCCAGCCTGCATCAGAACCGGCCCAGTGACCTGAGCAGCATTGTGCAACAAATCAACCAGTTGTGCCAGGCACGGGCGGGTATGGGCGCCACCTCAGTCTGTGAGGGCCAGATCGCAAACCCTAGCCCCATCAGCCGCAACCTGCTGATCAACGCCAGCTCCAGGGTGTCCTGTCACCACCTGGGGCTGGGCTCTGGGCCTAGCTGCCACATGATGGGACCTTTGGACAAAGCTACAGCTCACACTCCCAATGCTGCGCTGCATTCACAGCCCAATACATCTGCCTTTCATGCAGACCCAGAGAAGCTCCAGCTGCAGCAGCAGCACCATCATCTCCATCAGCAGAAACAGCAGCAGCAGTTACAGCAGCACCAACACCTACAACAGCAGCTGCAGATGCAGCAGCAGCAGCGCTCCTGGGCGCAGCATCAGATGGCTCACATGCAGCAGCCCCCCGAGGGGGCCCATCCCTGCAAGAACCCAAGGATGGAGCCTCCCACTGAGTGTGCTTTCCCGTCTCGAAACCTAAATTATTCCCACAAGCTCCCCAACACTGCACAGTCCTTTCCTTTAAAACACCCTGCAGAAAAACTCCCACCCTCCTCCCCCGTTAACTGCCCTGTGGGGTCTATGCCTTACATTAATGGCCACTACATGCAGCCGCCGTGGGGTCTCAATGGATCAGGCCCTCAGGACCTCCCAGTGTCTTTCCAGGGAGGGCAGGCTGCTGCCTCCACAGACCGCATCCCAGGGGCCAAGTACAGGCCAGGGAAGGAGGGGCCCCCTGCTCAGTCCAAGTTGATGCAGAATGTGGATTTCTTAGGAGGAGAGTTCCAGATGCCCAGCTTTCAGGAGCAGAACATGGAGCATGTGCTGGAGAAGATGCACAGGTCAGCCATGAGCCAGGTTCAGGAGCCCAACAATGGTGGGGGTGTTCACGCTCATCACCCAGGCTATCGCTAGAGCGTGCTCCGACCCCCCCCTTGGTGTGTTTGGGTTTTTCTCAACAGCTATTTTCAGCTTCTGTGGCTTATTCTTTAAGATCTTGCAAGTGATCAATTAAATGTGAAGCTTCAGAGCTTGATTAGACTCACCAGGTTGTGATCTCTCACAACATCCTCAGGTCTTAAGCCATGTCGTACTTTTGTTGCAGATGATGGGTTTTTGAGATTGTCGTCCACTGTTGAGTAGATTTCCTATTTTCATCACTGGCATGGATGTGCTGCTCTTTGTTCCTGTATATATGGTGTTTTTCAAATTGATTTGCAGCTGAGAATATGCTTGCCATGATTGTCACAGTGCTTTTGGTTGACTTTTTTTATAAGCATTTGTGGCCTTAAAACTGCCCAAAGGCAAGATTTAGGATGTCCTTGTTTAATGTTTTTATTTGCAATTATGTAACTGGTTTGTGATCCATTTTAAACAACAAGGTTACATGTATATGCAATTAATGAGACTGTTGATAGGATGTTGAGGTGTACACCTGCTTCTATCAGGAATACAACAAGGCTTCTAAACTGCCCTGATTGGTTCAGGTAGTTGTTGTGCCATGGCTGATCAGTGTGCGACTAACTATCACTGTTAAAGAGAATCAAGGAATCTCTCTGTCGTGGCATTTATCATGTAGAAAGTTAAGAGAGGCTCATCCACATGTCGCCGCATGCGCTGTCATACTGTTGGTTGATGGACCAAGTTCCAACTAGTTCCATTAGCCACAAACACCAAAACAATCCAGATGAATTCATACTAAAGTGATGAGGAAAATATATTTTTGATTCTTTGGTGAACTTTACCCCATTTCAAACTGAATTAAATTTAAAATAAAACAGTCAGCACTAGCAAAAACGGTAACGTTCTCTAATGAGTTTCTCAAGTTGCTGGTGGTTCCTTTTGCATTTGGACGGTCTAAAGTGCCCTCTTGTGTGTAATCATTTGAGAACTGATTATGAAGTAGTTATTTTATTAGTTTGTTGTTTCTTTAGATGGTCCTACTTGAACTGTAGAAATGACTTTTAAACGTTATGCCTAACATTTGGCAAAAGGAGCAGAACCTCCATTAGCCCTATTTGTCTTTAGCTAATGTGAAACCCAACGGCATCCCATTTAATGTTAAAATGGTGTGTGTATGTTAGTGTGTGTGAACGTTAATTGATCACTTGCAAGCATGCAAGTACTTCAAAATCTGCAACACATTTCCTCACCACTTTGCTACTGTAACACAAGTGAACTGATGTGGCTGTGGGGGGCTGTTCATCTACTAATCACTGGCCCCACCCTGTGTTGTATCTGCTACCTATAAAGGAAAAGAAGTGTAACATTGAATGCAGGTTATGTGTTGCTAGATGTGTCGAGCAGGAACCAATGGACCCAGGTCCTCCAGTCCCCGGCTGGTCTGATGTTGTCCGGGCTAACGTCGCTCTGCTAGCCTCAAGCCTTCTGGAAAAGCCTTCAATGTCACAGTAGTTATTTTCTTCTTTATACAAACCTTAACTGACTTCCTTTGCCAGGATCACAACTTAGTTATGGCTTTATTATGGAATCCTATTTCCGCCAGTAAAAGGAAAATCTAAAATTAGCCTCGTAATGTAGAATATTTTGACTATATTTTCCATCACAGACTTATGTCCACTACCTATCTTTTTGTTCTTTGGTTATTTTGAGAACGTTTCTTAGGAGATTCTTCCTTTGTGAAATTGGCTTCCATATATCATTATAAGAATGAGTAAATGTTAGTTTCTGAGCGTTGGTTCATTTGAGATCAGGACTGTTGTGGGATCATCGGGCAGTGTTCATATGATTATGGCCTTGATCTGAATTATGAAGGTAACAGTGCTACTCATGTGTCGGTAGATTACCCATCCTACTGTCTGAAATGTTGCCTATCAAGGATTTAAGATGATATAGCATTTATCAGAGTTAATGATTTGTAGAACAGGGCTGTAGCCATTACTTTGAAGTATTTGGACTGTGTTTTAGTTGTTAATAAATATCCTGATATAGTTTAATTTATTGTTTTTGGACCACTGCATCCTGAAGCCATAGGTGTTTCCACATTAGGTGCCACATGTTGATGCAGACAGTGTGAACTGATGTGTCTGCGCTCTGTGGCAAATAAGGGGTTTGCATCCACGCTTTAATCTGTCGTCTTTCACACCGCAGTCTTTTATCCTCTGCACCGTTGGCAGGATACAGTACAGGTCCAAAGGGAGAAGAGATGGCGCGATGACCAGTGATCTCCAGAGCTGAGATGCAGACTGTAGCTTTTCTGGATTTTGGTCTACATACTTGATGGCAGTTTTTTTGTTTTTGTTTCCCGCCTTTCATTTTTGATGTGCCTGCCCCTTAAAGCTGCTATTGACTTTAATCTTAACACACACTAGTATGATTTGTGTGTGCGTGTGAATGAATAGTAATTGACGTATGGGCTGTATTAGTGACAATAAGTTCCTATTTATGGGACGGGTCCACTCAAATGCTGGTACTTTTTGCTAGTGTTTATTCTTTATTTTAAATGTATAATAACTGACTAGAGTAGCTTTCATCAGTTTGACCCTTCTGTTGGTGTTTCCAATGGGATGGTTTGAAGAAGAGTTGTATATGGTATTACGACCTACAGTAGATGTTGGGGGAAATACAGGAGTACCAGCTCAGAAGCAGAGCAGTGTAATGATGTAGAGGGGGGCAGCAAAATGTATTTAAGCCCCTAAAGAAAGGACATTCTAAAAAAAGAATGCATTGGAATACTTTATTAAGAATACTTCCTGCTGTACCTTGCCTTCAAATGCCCGTCAGACAGGGAACTGAAGCCCTTATTCGATGCCACCAGGATCCTGTGATACAACATGTTTTACCCTGAACACAGGAGCTGCTGGTGTACCGCTCAATCGGTTAGTTTGTTTGTTATATTGTTGTTTTACAGTTTACTTTGGAATAACCAAAGCCGCACAATAACAAACTAACTGATCGATGCAGCGGGAGACCAGCATTAGGGGACTATGAAAAAGTACCTGACATGACCCCACCTGAGACATCCAAACTATCCTTGAAACTTTAAATCAACACTAAACATTAGACAGTGCTGCCCTGTTTATTTCTGACCCGCCTGGTCACAGCCCGACACCGTCAGGTTCTAAAGTTTCATATGAAGTGCCTCCACTGGGCGTAGTATGGAGAAGTGTGTGAATGGGTGCGTGTGTCTGTATGTTAAGCTTGGGTACTTACACACAGGTGTGCACACTGACTAACGTGCACAAAGTTCATCTCTGATGGGGGACCAAGCTACTTAGGGTAACTACTGATACTGTGTGATGGACTGAAGTCCTGAAGTGTGCCACGAGTCCCAGAGGCTGTCGGGACTGTGAACTGTTGCTGCTGACTCACTGACCAAAGTGACAGAGCGTCCCTCTCTGGACCACCGGCCTCCAGCTGGGTTGGGAACTTATGTTCTGAGAGTAATAAGCAAAACCCTGGTGCCAAAGGAGAGCTGCAGCCCTCCTTTGGACGGTTAAAGAAAACCTTGTGAAGTAAAGATGTGAACGGAATAAACATTTTTTAGAGTGAGTTGTTTCTGCCTGCACCTTACAGCCCACAAAGCAAGATTCAGATGTTTCCCCTGAACCTTTGGATCCATTTCACAATGCAATTCTCCAGCAGAGACGTGCTCACAGTGCTTGTCCGTACTGGAGGAGTCAGCTCATCCTGTTAGCTGACTGATGGCAATATTTATCGGGCTGCGGGTATCAAACAACTCTCTAGATTTGTTTTACTCCCATTAGTATGGCTGTCTTCGATCTCAAAGATGTGTCATGTTGTGAACGGTGGTGGAGGGGGGCTTACTTTCTCTACTTTGAAAATGTGATTTTCCAGTTTTGCCTAACCTTCAGGAATAAAATGTCTTGCACAAACATTCCCCCTAACCAAAATAAAGTTTGCAAACACAAAGCTTTTATGAGTGACTGTCTTTATGCACATATACATATGGTTTAGATAATTCAAGTCAATATCAAAGTATACATTTATTAGTTAACTCTTTTATCAAATACATTAAAAATAAATCCACAGCCATGACCTACCTACAAACTACCATTGAAAACAGCCCCTGTGTTTATAGAGGTGAAGTTATAGCTGGGTTTGTGTTTGTCAACAGTACAAACTATTATTCTTTGTCTGGTTACAAATAAATGCTCAGAAGTACATGGATATATATGAGTGTTCAGAATGGTAGCCCTGGTTGAAAGGATCTGGAGGTGATGCTCGGCTGCGGGTGGCGCCGTCTGCCACGCAGCCTCTCCAGGAGCGGACTGAGGTTCCACCGGTTCCCTGAAACAACATGGTTCCTCAGAACTGGTGACATCTTAGCAGTACAAACAACGAATACAAGTTGTGTGTAGGGTTTACCAGGGGTCTGCTCGGGGGGCTGTGGCTTCATCCTCCTGTCCCCAGGGTCTTCCTCCTGGATATGACCAACATCTGTCCTCCACTGTCTCCAATTAATTTCTTCCACCCTAAAGTCAAAGAACACTCCATCATCACAAATGACTATCTTCATAAACTGATGATACGTTTCACCCAAGTTCCATAATGAAACTGGAACATTTCCCATTGATTGTAGTCTCTGTTCAAACTTGAACTGATATTTTCCAAATAAATGCTCCCTATCTACAGGAATATGCGTTCACATGAAATCTGTTCATTGAATTAATTTAGCTGCACAGTTTTTCTGTGAAGTTTGAAACTATTTGTCTTTGTCAGAGAGTGCCATTATTGGAACTATAGTGTTTAAAGGGGAGATAGAAGCGATGGCCTCGGACGTCCAGGTGCCTGGCAGCGACACTATGGGATGCCAGCTCTAACAACCGAGACACCTGACGTGTGTGCACACTGCACATCACAGAAACATGGAATCATCCACATCCACAAGGTAAATGAGCAGTGGTGTAAAATAACTACATGTACTCAAGTACTGTACTTCAGTACACATTTGAGATACCTGTACTTTACTTGAGTATTTAAATGTTTTACTTTGTACTTCTACTCCATTACAGTTCAGAGGTAAATCAGGTACTTTTACTCCACTACATGAATGTATTTAATACCTTTAGTTAGTGTGAATGCTGTGCAACATCATGGGAAACTTTCAACTTTTTCAAGATATTTCATACTTTTTGAGATATTCACCTTTTTAAACTTTTTTTAACATGGAAGTCAATGGGAGGAACCTTCAAATCCTCTTTTACCTACACCTTGCACCAAATGCTTCTCCTTCCACATACTTTCAGCTAGAGACTTCATTCCAACTTTAAAATGATCACAAGACATCCAGCTATAAAACTTGTTCTTCAGATTTTTCATATCTTTTGCACTTTTTGAGATATTTAACTTAGTTTGGAGCTTGGTAAAGAGGCTTTCTTCAGATGTTAACATGAGTGTGTATTGCGCAGCTCGTTAAGGCTTAGCGTGCGTGATGTCACACCTGGAGTGGAGCAGAGCTTGAAATTCGCCATAATTCCCAAACCCTATACTCCTGGGACATAATTTTATGCTTGAATTGTAGGAAAACCTCTCTTACTTTGAAAAATTAAGCAAAACAATTAAACAAAACGCCTCTTGAGGGCATGAAGTGACAAAAACGTTCAACATGTCTCCATTAAGGCCAATTGTAAATTCAGCCTGACCTGTCCTCAGAGCGCCCGCTGCACACCTTTAGTAAATCTGACAAAAATGCCACATTATTGACCCAAAAGTAGACAAAAAGCACACTTCAGACGCTCAGGGTCCTTGACATGCGTCACGCGTTGACAGCAGTTAGAAATGTAAGAGGTTTATCTCTCATTCAGAACAATGGAAAGGCTCTCCTTTCACTGCACATCTCCATGGTAACCTTTGATCTCTGGGCTCACACACAGGTGTTTGATAACGTTGACGTATGGTTTTAGTTCAAAAGTTAGCAATTCAAATATTCTGCTGCTTTTCAAAGCTTTCTTTTCTCTTCTTAATACACATTCATTCACTACTTACATTTAATATCTAACTCCTTCAGCCTACTTTCAGCTATAAACCATTCAACTATTCAATTATTCAGCTATTTCAGGACATTGTGGCTATACATTTTGTTGTTTATACCTTTTTTAAACCTTTGTTTTCAATATTAAGCTTCTTCACTATGTTTCCTACTCTTCCAGTTTAACATTTCACTTTTAAGTTTCCAACAAAGTCATTGCAATGCATTTGAGCTGTAACAATTTTGATTCAAATCATTTCACTTTTCTGCATTTCTCCACTAAGTTCAGCAACACACTTACTTGGTTTTTGTAGCTAAAAGCAGCTACCATTCAGCGAATACAATATTCAGCTTTTCTGCATTTTCAGCTAAATTCAGTAACAAAAGTTCACAATTTACAGCATTTGCACGCATTTTAAGCAGGAAATTTTCACGCATTTTCTAGTTACTTCACAGATGTGGATGAATGATGTGAAATATAACCAAGTGTTGAATCAGACTTTAGTTCCACCTGGAGTAAATCCACCAGCTACCCTGCAGTCTACAAAGTCATTCAAACTAGCTGCACCTTCACCAGCTTTGAGAACACTTTCATGATCAATCATTATAAAACATATCATATATATTATTCTGAAATGGACCAATCTGCACAATTACTACTTTTACTGTCTTTAACTATATTTTGATGAGAATACTTTTCTACTTTTACTTGGGGAACATTTTGAATGCAGGACTTGTAACAGAGTACACTCTGTTAGTCATACTTTTACTTAAGTACAAGATGTGAGTACTTCTCCCTCAATGTATTAGGGTGAGCCTTTAAAGACGTGTTCAGTCAAATGTGCTGTTGTTGGACACAAATACATAGGACATTTCTCATACAGTAATTCTTACACGACATGTTTGTATCAAGGTAAAGGATTCTTCATGTTTCTACATCTAGCTGTACTAAATCACAACAGGACCTGATGACACATCCAGTGACAGTGTACCTGAAGAATCTGCGTCTCTCGTCCCGCGAGCCTTTCAAGCACACCACCTTGGACACCCCGCAGAGCAGCTTCTCCCTCAGGCACTTCGGCAGAGTCCTCTCCATATCCAAAATTGTGAAAGCTCTCTGTGCGTTGAAATGTCAGCGGTTTACATGAAATGTATCAAATCATTTGTGTTTTTCATGCTTTCATTTGTTTGTACACAACCTAAAAAATGTATTCCAATGCTCTTCACTCGAGATATTCACTCTAAATACTATGATATATACAAAGATATTCACTCTAAATTAGGGCTGTCAGTCGATTAAAATATTTAATCGCATGATTGTCCATAGTTAATCGCGATTAATCGCAAATTAATCGCACATTTTGTATCTGTTCTAAATGTACCTTAGAGGAATATTTTTCAAGTTTTTAATACTCTTATCAACATATGAGTGGACAATTATGCTTTATGCTAATGTTTATTATCATTTGAACAATGACAAATATTCTCATGAATATTAAACACAACAACCTCTGAACATTACAAATATTCGCCTCAATTCAACCTGGAACCTCTCTCATTCAATAATACAATACAAATGGTGTGTGTGTGTGTGTGTGTGTGTGTGTGTGTGTGTGTGTGTGTGTGTGTGTGTGTGTGTGTGTGTGTGTGTGCGCGCGTATGTGTGCGCGTGTGTGTGCGTTGGAGCTATGTGCAACTCAAGGCATATGCTCGAACGGGAGCTGCCTGGACGCTGCAATCATGTTGCGCACTATCCGTGCTGAGTGTGCTGACTTTTCGTACAATGTCCCGCTGTCTGGCTTCCTGCATAAAGTCAAGTGCTCGGCGCAGTTGTGGCGAAATGTCGCTCCTCTGTTTTCATTTAAACAGCTCCTTATATCCGTTAGCGCAGCTAGCTAGCACCAGATGCTAACAACAACAATGCACGTAAGGTCTCTCTCTCGCTCGCTCGGGCCACACATACACACACCCTCCCGGTCCTCCCGATAGCCAGTCGGTGCCTGCCGGTGAGCGTGGAAGTGTGGTCTGCCACAAGCGGGCGGCAGGAGCGGGGCTGTCAGCATCAGCTTGTAGATAGTATTTTAAACTCGATGCGCTCTGAAACTACGGGGCGGCCTAGGAAAAAAAATACACATGCGTTAATCGCGTTAAAATAATTAGTGGCATTAATTTATTTTTGCGTTAACGCGTACTTGACAGCCCTACTCTAAATACTATGATATTCTCTCCTTTTGATGAACTGTCAGCATTCACAAACCTCCTTAAGCATTACTCTGAATTTGTAACATCAACTTAATCTTGAGAACATACCGTTTTGCATAATCTAAAACCAGTTTCCAGAACAGCTTCCCACCTGCAGGTTCCAGATGTTTTCACTTTCTCCTGAGATTCTTTCCACTGTGTTGCCCATCAGAGCGATGAGCATGTTGAGCAGCAGGATGTAGGTGAGGATGATGTACAGGATCAGCAACATGTAGAACACCTCCTTGTATTGAACGTGGTCGGTGAACTCCAGGTCTCCCATCCCAATCGTGAACTTGAACAGTTCCAGAGTAGTGAAACTGATGTCATTGTAACTCGGCTTCTCGCACTTGAACGGCTCCACACCGAAGCCCCTCCCACGAGCCGCCGTGTTGAGGTCGTTTTTATGAGCTGGAGGGGAGTCGTCCATGAGAGCAACAATAGCTAAGGATAAAGGGGAAATTAAGTCAGAAGTTTAGAAAACATTTTAAATCAGGGGTGTCCAAGCTCGGCCCGTGGGCCAACTGCGGCCTGTGATCCATTTTTAATTGGCATGCAGCAAATTCTGAAAGCATAATGGAATATGCCCACACCTGAAACTTGTGCTTGTCTTATATTGTACTTCTTAAATATATAGTTAAACATATGTTACACAGTATTCATGTGTTCAACTTTTCAAATAAATTCAGTCAATTCAAGTTGAAAAATGTTCTAACAACTTTTGTAGATAAAAAAGCCCAATAACTTATTTGAAACATACCTTTTCTATTTCCTTATTGTAAACACTGAGGCTTCTGTTTTAAGGAATTAGCTGCCAACACCTTTTTTAACAAAATAAATGAAACCCTCTGGAGAGTTGTGATGGAGGCTGTTTTTACATTTAGTCAATTATCAAGAATAATGTACCTACATTTGATTGATTTTTGCTAACTTATAACTTAATTTATGAGGCAATATACCTCACCTCTCGTGGGGGGCCATTCATATGTTTTCTGTTTGTGAAATAAGTTTGGACACCCCTGTCTTAAGTACTCATTCCGAATGTGCTTAACTTATTCCATTTAGATTCATGAAAGTCTTACCCGCAGAAAATCCAAAAAGCATGACACTATAGACACATAGAAAGTGCAGCAGGTCACCCAGGATCATCTAAAGAGAGAAACAGACTTCAATCAGTCAACCAATCCTCACAAGCCAACCCACTCTGAGTGCTGACTCAAAGTGAATCCTCACTCTTTGTATCATGACACTGTACATCCCCATCTGTTTGGAGCCTCTTGAGTAGTACAGGACGTTGATCCAGGCCAGAGCCAGAGAGAGCACCAGCAGGCCAACGTACTCCCTCCGCCCACTGAGGTAGAGAGCGGGGCAGAGCAGGAGGAGGGCCGCCTGCAGGAAGCTGCACCACAGAGAGAGAGGGAGGGAGGGAGGGAGGGGGGAGGGAGGGAGGGAGGAGGAGGTACTTAAGTAAAGTAGAAATACTTCATTACAAGTCAAACTCCTCGACTCAAAAGTATGGAGGTATAACCAGCTTAATGTACTTAAAGTGTCCATTATGCACCATGGCTGTTATAGTATTACATTATTAGGCAATATTAAATTATTCCTTCTTTTAATTGCTTACAAATACATCTAAGAACATTTCAATGTTGTAGTTTGTTAATAAGACCATTTTAGTTTGGTAATATATTGGTACTGCATTATATCATGTGAAAATGTGTTTTATATGTTAACAGTGGCTGGTAACTATTAGTGTTAACAAATGTAGTGTAGGAAAAAGTACAATAGATGATCCAAAATGTAAGGGAGTAAAAGTATAAAATAGCATTAAATGGAAATACTCAAGTAAAGTACAAGTATGACAAAATAGTACTTATGTACAGTACTAAGATGTAAATAGGCTACTTAGTTACTTCCCACCTCAGCAGCATGGAGTGAAAGCAGTGTTATGTGGCAACTTACAACAGGATGTCACAGAACCCATCTGTGTAGAGAGCCTTGAAGGTGGGGGGGTTCCTCTTGAAAATAGTTATCTGTGGATTGAGGAGTTAGTCTTTTGAAATAGATCGAATTAAATGTTGACTATTTTTTGGGTAATCAGGCTCCACCACTATGGGGTTAGTTTTGTATCATAAAGATAAAGCAACACTTTCTCAGAATAAAGCAAAACTATGAGTTTAAAAGAAAAAAAAACTGAGTCAAGCAAAATAGAATACATTTCAAAAATAAAACTATAAGTTGCAAACAAATCATTTGTGTAATCATGTAAACTATATGTATTTTTTCTTTGTTTTAATATGGAGTCAGATTTGGGTCAATATTCTAGCGCGCAAAACAAGCTACTCACGAGCGGATAATGTGCTTTTACACGCGCATGAAATGACCCTCGCGCGCAGATTAAACCCCCGCGAGCGGCTATGCTCGCTCACCAGAGAGACAGCCCGCTTGCGGGAGTGTCAGCCTCACTCGCTCGCGGAGTCTGTCTGCACGCGCGAAAAGTTTCTGACACTTTGATTGACAGCTGCCAGGAAGCCCGGAGTTGCCAGGTTTGATAAATGCCTGAACTACCCCGCCCCCTCTCCAGCGCGTCAGCCGCGGTGAAACTCGAGCGATTAGAGCGATGCGAATATTGGGTAGTCTACCATAGGATTTACTCCCACCCTCATCCACCTACACTGGTTGCCGGTCAAGTCCCGCATCACCTACAAAATCCTCCTCCTTACCTACAAGTCCCTCCATGCCCTTGCCCCCCAGTACCTATCGGACATCCTTCACCCACATGCCCCACCCCGGAACCTGCGGTCCTCAGACTCCGGCCTGCTTACCACCCCCCGCACCAAACTGCGAACCTTCGGGGACAGAGCCTTCAGCGTGGCAGCCCCCACCCTCTGGAACGCTCTCCCTGCGGAGATTCGCAACATCCCCACACTCGATGCCTTCAAAGGGGCCCTCAAGACCCATCTGTTTGCCAAGGCTTTCGGCCCCTAAATCGATCTGTTGTTTTGTCTGTCTGCCTTTTGTTTTGTTATGTTGTTTTTTTTTTGCCTATTACTTGTAAAGCGACCTTGGGTCCCTTGAAAGGCACTATATAAATCCAAGTTATTATTATTATTATTATTATTACATGGAGATACGCCCCGCCCCCTCTCTAGCGCCTCTTGTTTGAATGACAGGAGCAAACACAGCTGACAGCCGCGGTGAAACTCGAGTGATTAGAGCGATGCGAATATTGGGGAGTCTACCATAGTATTTACATGGAGATAAGCCCCTTAAAAACCATGAAATGCTGTGGTGTTTTCTGAAATGCTGTGGTGTTTTCTGAAACGCTGTGGTGTCTTGCACTTCAGGGCCACCGTACATAGCAATATATATATTTTTTTAATCTATAAAATAAATAGACAGGCACTTTATCGATCCCAAATAGGGAAATTATTTAACAGCAGCAGTGTGTTCAGGTATTCAAATATTTAAAGTTGGAATAAAGTATGAACTACACAACACAAGTCTAATGCACAGCAATTCATAAGAGAAGTCCGATATGTTCATGAAAACTCCTCAGGAGACACCGACACTAATGTCGCCGTGTGAACTCCGGAGTTTGCTGCATGAGTTGCTCTGTATGATCTGTGGTGTAGTGGGCTGTCACTCAGAAACTGAGTAGCCAATGGGGACGCACCCCTGAAAGTCCCGCCCACCTGGGACGTTTGTGTCAAAATCGAAAACAAAAAATGAGGGAGCGCAAACGAGAAAGCTGCAGCGAGAGCAAAAGTCTGATCATTGAGAAAGAAGAAACAAGAACTGCAAACAAAAACCTATGTTAAAACAAAGAAAAAAGACTTATAGTTTACATGATTACACAAATGATTTGTTTGAAACTTATAGTTTTATTTTTGAAATGTATTTTATTTTTGCTTGACTCAGTTTTTGTTTCTTTTAAACTCATAGTTTTGCTTTATTCTGAGAAAGTGTTGCTTTATCTTTATGATACAAAACTAATCCCATACACCACCTCACCGATTTATAGAAGAACCAGCCTGCTCCGAGGACACTGAGGATCTCCCCGACGCTGCGCAGGATGTCCAGCAGGTCGGCTCCAACGGGAAACGGGGGCTGCAGGACAGAACGTCAGGATCTTTGCTTATAGGGCTGATGAAGGTGTTCCAACAGTTGAGTTGAGGCTTATATTCAGTGTGTTGTTGGCCTTACCTGTCCTTCCTTTCTGTAGACAGCCACAGTGGTGAAGATGGTGAGGTATATCAGGTACGCCAAGAAATTAATCAAGAACAGTTTGGAAGCAAACCTGTCCCACTTATCCTCGAGAAGACTGCGCAGAGGCTCGATCTGCAACATCTCCGGACGATTCTGAGGGAATGTTCACAGCATCATTTCACATTAAAAGTCCTTTAGTTATCCTGGCAGAACAACAGTGCAAAAGCCCGTCATCAGAGCCACGGGAGGATGATTATAGCGACAGCAGGAAACATAAAATCCCTGAGAGGTTTAGGCCGGGCCTGTTTGATGTTGTATGACACGCTAAAAAAAATACTTGCTGAGATCAAAAGCTCTGTTGAATAGTATTGTAGTTTAATGAAAATAAACTCGGTGATCAGACATAGACATTGTTATAATAATCAAAGCAATCATAAATCTTGCGGCCAACAAAAAGTACAACGGCCCTGTGTCACCCTCTCTTCCACACACACACCTCACGCAGGTGAACAGGATTATAATGAGTGCCACCCATATCCATGTGACCCAAACCAACCAATCAATAGTCATCAAACAAATATATTATACTAAAACAAAACGCAATACTATACACGTTTCATGGCTTCTACAATGATGTTGGCTGGTTTGCAGAAACACATCATTCCAAGAAATGAATAATAAACTGTCAGTAGTTTACACAGCATGTTGTTGGGGCTGATTATCTGATTCACCATGACAAATGTACAACTGTCTTGTTTCTGACATAAATCTTCCATGATCATACATCCTTAGGATCATTTCCATACATATAGAAAAACATAAAGAATAATATAAAGAAATCCAATAATATTATTTTTTTAACCACATTAAAACAAAATCCCAAACTGGGATCAATAAAGTTAATGTTATTATTATTATTGATATTTTATCATTGATAACCGTTGCATCATGTATTACATTTATTGTGACCAAATCCTGTAAATGATGATCTGAAGAAGAGGAATGTTGTGAAGTTAATGTCTCAAATGCCATACAATTGTTTTTCATTTTTTTGAGCTTTTGGTTTTATTGTACCCTACATATGTTGCCCGTGCAAGCTGCACTAGATACAATATCATTCTGGTCAATTATAATGATTTAAATGAGGTAAATTCATGTTTCTCACCGGTATTTCACTCCCAAAGACGATCAGCTCCAGCACAGAGTTGTGTTCGTTAGTGTCGATGGAGCTCATGTCGTACAGAGAGGAGTGCACTGGACCATAGACCCATTCAGTGAACTTCCTGGAGAGCGGCCTCATCTCCTCTCCCTCAAACTCCCGCTGTAACAGGTGCCTGAACAGCTGGCCAATGAGAAACCAGAAAGATATTGTTATTTTGTCTGCCTTGTACGCATGTGGTAGGTTTTCCATGATCAGGTATACGTTATAAAGCAGAGGTGTCCAAACATATTTCACTGAGGGCCATATACAGAAAATTAAACAAAGAGCTGGTCCCCTCACTAGAGGTGAGGTATATTGCCTACAAGTTAGCAAAATGAATCAAATCTAGGTACATTATTCTTGATAATTGAATATGCTTCAAGAAAGAAAACAGCCTTCATCACAGCTCTCCATTAATAGGGTTACATAGGGGAAATAAAAAGGGTATATTTCTAATGCGTTATGCAAATAAGTTATTGGGCTTTTTTTATCAACTAAAATTAGTTAGAAAAGTTTTTCAACTTGAATTGACTGAATTTATTTCACTGAATTTATATTGTTTACACTGACATGACAACAACAATTAATACTGTGTAATATACAGTATTTTTAGATATATATTTAAGAAGTACGATATAAGGCAAGCACTAGTATGTGTGCGCAAATTCCATTATACTTTTAGAATTAGATGTGGGCCATTTAAAAATGGATCACAGGCCGCAGTTGGCCCCCAGGACGTAGTTTGGACACCCCTGTTATAAGGAAGATAACCATTGAGGTGTATATGATAACACACAGGGACACCTTCAGGAGGTACCTACCCCGATTTTTCCAAGTTTAGCTGCTAACTTCAGGGGGGTCAGTCCCTGATTGTTTTCTATCGTTTCCAACTGGACTTTCTTCTCAAGCTTGTTTTGCTGAGTAAGGATCTGGTCATACATCTTGGCAATCATTTCTGTATTTTCTGTCGTGTTGTCTGCTATGACTCCCAAGGCGTGTAAGACGGTGTTTCCTTGCGAGTCTCTGTCGGTGGAGTCGGCTCTTCTGCAGGAGTTCTCCATGAGGAAGGACACGGTGCTGGGCTGGTTGGTGCAGGCGGCCAGGGAGAGGGGGAGCTCTCCTGTTGGAACACAGCTCAGATCAATGAGAACCCCCCACAAACAGCTGGAGAGAGGAAATGCAGCATCTGGATGTTTTTGGTATGCATTTACCCACCAAAATAAAAGCCCAGGCCTGCATGACGCTGGAAGAACTTCCCGTTGGCTTTGGCTTGCACATCTGCTCCTTTTTGCACCAGTAGAGTCACATGGTCAAAGCTCCTTCTCTCTATGGCGATGTGCAAGGCTGTCTGACCTGTCGTTTATCAAAGTGCTTTATTGTTACAGGAAACAAGTTACAAGCAGGATGACAGTCTTTTGTACCTGAAAGTGAAATCTTGAGTTTCAGGAAAGAACAGTACTAACACCATGTGCCCCAAGATTGAAAATAGTCAGTGGCGACTGGTCATTAGGGGCAGGTGGGGCACAGCCCCACCTAGTGTCAGCAGAAAGTATTAAAATAATGATTACAACAAAATGCAAAAAATAAATTAAAATATATATAAAATATATTTTAAGATCATGTTTAATCATCTGATTCGTCTGTACATTGCTGTTTTAGTATGTGTTCTTCTAATTAGTGTCTACAGTGTGTGCCTATTGAGCTGTTTGTTTAGAGCAGGGGTGGGGAACCTCCGGCCCCCGGACCATATACGGCCCGCGAGACCATTTGGTGTGGCCCTCGAGGTAATTTATAAACACACGCAAAAAAGAAAAAAATTAAAGAAATCTAGACCGCAAAATAATTAAACAAGTGAGTGCCTGTTTTTCCTGGCCTTGGTCACGGTCCTTGAACACAACACAAGCCTAACGTGTCATCACGTGGTATATGTCTCGTCCGACAGGGGTGTAGTTCTGACGGAAAGCACCAGGACACCGCTCCGTTCCGGCACTTCCAAAAATTGTAGTACCCATAAGGAGCTTTTTGCGTGGCTGTGTCTAAGTTGTAAGCCCAATGGCGATCTGTCATACTGATCATACAGTCAATAACGTTGTTGTTATTAGCATCTGGTTAGCTAGCTATGCTAACGAATATAAGAAGCTTTTCTACAACCAGTGAGGTAAAGGCACATCTTTATATGATCATTATAGTTATACAACAAATAAGAGAATAAAGTAAACAGGTATAAAATACTATATGACAGTAAAAAAAAAGTTGTTATTAATAAACAAGAATACCGTTTGAAAGGAGAGTGATTTGTAAAATACCCATAAAGAAAAAGAAAATCTGCTTACAGTTCTGTTTCATCAGGGTGTTGAGAGATGTATCCATAGATCTCCTAATGTTGCTCTCAAAGTGCACCAGATTGATGCTTTTAACTTCAACATTTAAAAAAAACAAATCTTCCCGGGGGAGCATGCCCTCCGGACCCCCCTAGAGGAGGTTAGGTCCCCCCCACTTAAATCATGTTCACAGGAGTCTAAATACATTTGCACACATCTTGTGTCCATATATTTCTGCTTTGGTGGTCATGCCACAACTGTGCACGTGCATGCGTGAGTCAAGGCAAGATATCTGGATTAAGAGGTTGCTTTTTCTTTGCACAGCATGAAAGAACGGTGAAATGAGTGGGCTGTGATTTTAGTATTTTTAAGCAGAGGTCAATAATTTGTACGGCCCTCGGAGGATGTTGAAAAAATTGAAATGGCCCTTGAGAGGAAAAAGGTTCCCCACCCCTGGTTTAGAGCCATGTGGGACAAAACCCGATCATGCCCCTCCCTCTCACTGTCTAAGTGAACGGTGACTGTAAAAACTACACTGCGCATGCTCAGAGTATTTTCCTATTTAATGTGTGTGGCAAAAAATAATGACCATAGGGGCACTGAGCTGCCATCCCCACCATACGTCATCTCACATAATTCAGAGCTGATTGGCTGATTTACGTGTGCTGCGAAAACTGTGGTGTGTGAAGAGCAGGTGAAGGAGGAGGAGAGAGACACGTCCTAAAACCAGGAAGTAAGCTGCGCATGGCTTCCCTCCACAAAAAAGCAATGAGATTTCTCCATAGGATTTTAGAAAATAGCTCAAAATAAGATCTGTGGGAAACGTAGCTGTTAGATAAATGTACGTTTTGTTCAGCCGGATAATATCCACATGTCTACCCTACTTTTATAATTTTGGAATCATAAATCCATCATTTAGATTTATGATAGACTTTTGAAACTACAAGAAGATAAGGGGGACTTTTACAAAAAGTAATAGAGATTTTTGTCCAGAAGGATAGGCAAATGGACTTCATCTTCAAGTCAAGGTAAGACCACAATTTGATTGAAAATGGGATCTTACTAAGAGAGAACAATTCAATATTTAAATGATAAAATTACATTTTTTGGATATCCTTCTGTTGAACTGTCTGTTTAAAATTAATTGAAGCATCAGACAAAAAAAGCTTTTGAAAATAATATTATATTTGGATTTAGGTCAAAATATAATGCCAGTGCCTCACCAGCCATGAACCTCACTGCAGAAGCTTATATATAGACATCTAAGTTATTTTTTGTACATATAGAAACGCCACTGAAAATAGTGCATGGAAATGGCTCTCTGAATTTACCAGAACCTAAGTATGGTGTTTGGTATCTATAAACTCAACAAGTGAACAAGAAAATATGCGATCATATGCAGTGTAAAAGTAATTTTCTTATGGCAGATCATTTATGAACACAATGTTAGCAAATATAAAAAAATCCTGACATTGAAAAGAAATGTGTGGATTTTTTCATTTGGGACATTTTCTTTTTATATTTATGGTAGGATATGATGCTAAGGATGTATAATAATGGAAGATTTGTAACTTTGTCATGTTGAATCAAATCACCTTTTAAGTCCCAAACATACTGTATAAACTAGGGTTGCATCTTCACAAAATGCAACATAATATGTCAGAAATCTGGCAGTTTACTATTCTAACAAGTTATTGTTAGATTTGCCCACCACACATCGGGACCAGGTTTCAAGATTTGAGAGCAATCTGAATAAAAGTTGTGGCATTAGTCTTTAACATACTGAATACAGTCTTTGGTCTGGAACCTTGTGTTCCTGGTAGGGTCTCCCATGGCAAATTGGTCTCAGGCAAGGGGCCAGACTAAGATTGGTTCAAAAGACCTCATGAAAGAAAAAACAAGAAGTGAGGATACCCGGCCCGGAGGAAGCCCGGGGTCCCCTTCTGGAGCCAGGCCCAGAAGGAGGACTCGTCGGCGAGTGTCTGGTGGCCGGGCTTGCCACGGAGCCCGGCCGGGCCCAGCCCGAAAAGGCAACGTGGGCAACACCTCCGCTTCTCCGTCCCGCGGGCCCACCACCTACGGGAAACAGCGATGGGGTCGGGTGCGCTGCCAGAAGGGTGGCACTGAAAGCGGAGGGTCTCGACGGACCAGACCCGGGCGACAGAAGCTGGCATTGGGGACGTGGAACGTCACCTCTCTGAGGGGGAAGGAGCCGGAGCTTGTGCGGGAGGTGGAGCGTTATCAGTTGGATCTGGTTGGGCTCACCTCTACGCACAGCGTCGGCTCTGGAACCTTACTTCTGGATAGGGGTTGGACTCTATTCTATTCTTCTTCAACTCACACCTCCAGCGGAGCTTTTCGGGCGTTCCTGTGGAGGTTGGGGACATTGAACCAGAGTGGTCAGTGTTCAAAGCCTCTATTGCCGAAGCCGCGGCGGGGAGCTGTGGTCTCAATGTCCTAGGTGCCTCAAGGGGCGGTAACCCTCGAACCTCCTGGTGGACACCGGTGGTCAGGGAAGCCGTCCGACTGAAGAAGGAGGCCTTCAGGGATTTGTTATCCCGAGGGACTCCCGAGGCAGTTGCAAGGTTCCGACAGGCCCGAAGGGCAGCAGCCTCATCCGTGGCCGAGGCAAAGCAGCGGGTGTGGGAGAAGTTCGGAGAATACATGGAGAAGGACTTTCGGGCGGCACCAAAGTTGTTCTGGAAAACTGTCTGACACCTCAGGAGGGGGAAGCTGGGAACCATCCAAGCTGTGTACAGTAAGGATGGGACGTTGTTGACCTCAACTGATGGAGTGTTAGGGCGTTGGAAGGAACACTTTGAGGAACTCCTGAACCCGACAACTCCGCCATCTATGTTAGAGGCAGAGCTGGAGTATGACGGGGGATCAACACCAATCTCCCGGGGGGAGGTCACTGAGGTCGTCAAACAACTCCACAGTGGCAAAGCCCCGGGGGTGGATGAGATCCGCTCAGAAATGCTGAAGGCTCATGGTTGACACGTCTCATAAACATTGCGTGGAAGTCGGAAACAGTACCGAAGGAGTGGCAGACCGGGGTGGTAGTTCCCCTTTTTAAAAAGGTGGATCAGAGGGTGTGTGCCAATTACAGTGGCATCACACCACTCAGCCTCCCCGGGAAAGTTTACTCTAAGGTACTCGAAAGGAGGGTCAGGCCGATTGTCTAACCTCAGATTGAGGAGGAACAATGCGGATTCCGTCCTGGTCGTGGAACGAGGGATCAGCTTTTTACTCTCGCAAGGATCCTGGAGGGGGCCTGGGAGTACGCTTATCCGGTCTACATGTGTTTTGTAGACTTGGAGAAGGCGTATGACCGAGTTCCCAGGGAGTCACTGTGGGAGGTGCTGCGGGAGTATGGGGTGAGGGGGTCTCTACTCAGGGCCATCCAATCTCTGTATTCCCAAAGTGAGAGCTGTGTCCGGGTCCTCGGCAGTAAGTCGGACCCATTTCCGGTGAGGGTTGGCGCTTTGTCACCAATCCTTTTATACAATCCTGTAATATACATGGATCGGATTTCGAGGCGTAGTCATGGGGGAGGGGGTCTGCAGTTCGACTAAGGATTGCACCACTGCTTTTTGCAGATGATGTGGTTCTAATGGCATCATCGGTCTGCGACCTTCAGCACTCACTGGATCGGTTCGCAACCGAGTGTGAAGCGGCTGGGATGAGGATCAGCACCTCCAAATCTGAGGCCATGGTTCTCAGCAGGAAACCGATGGACTGTCCACTCCAAGTAGGGAATGAGTCCTTACCCCAAGTGAAGGAGTTCACGTATCTCGGGGTCTTGTTCTCGAGTGAGGGAACAATGGAGCGTGAGATGGGCCAGAGAATCGGAGCAGCGGGAGCGGTACTGCAGTCGCTTTACCGCACCGTTGTGACGAAAAGGGAGCTGAGCCAGAAGGCAAAGCTCTCTGTCTACCGGGCCATTTTCGTTCCTACCCTCACCTATGGTCATGAAGGATGGGTCATGACCGAAAGAACGAGATCGCGGATACAAGCGGCCGAGATGGGTTTTCTCCGCAGGGTGGCTGGTGTCTCCCTTAGGGATAAGGTGAGAAGTTCGGTCATCCGGGAGGGACTCGGAGTTGAGCCGCTCCTCCTTCGCGTCGAAAGGAGCCAGTTGAGGTGGTTCGGGCACCTAGTTAGGATGCCACCTGGGCGCCTCCCTAGGGAGGTGTTCCAGGCACGTCCAGCTGGGAAGAGACCAAGGGGTAGACCTAGGACCAGGTGGAGGGATTATATCTCTTCGCTGGCCTGGGAGCGCCTTGGGATCCCCCAGTCAGAGCTGGTTGATGTCGCCAGGGAAAAGGAAGTTTGGGGCTCTCTGCTGGAAATGCTACCCCCGCGACCCGACTACGGATAAGCGGAAGAAGATGGATGGATGGATGGATGAGGCCTTTGTTAGAAATTAAATCAATGTTGATATGGCGTAATTTGAATTAAATACACTGTATTTAATTTCAATCTGTTTTATTCTAAAAACCGAATATTCACACTTGACTTCCAGTTTTCCGCTAGTGAATTTCGTCATTTCCGGTTATCATTTGCATGTGGCGAAATGCTACGTTTTCAAACCGTGAATTGAAGGTGAAATGACGTGATGTTGTACCCTAAACACACTGGGTTTAACACTCATTTATTGATGCTGAAATTACGTTTATTAGGGAATGTTTCAATAACCAGACATCAGAATGATGTAATTCAGCAGCAGAAACTGAAAGGAATTGCATTGGACCTGCCCCCGACGACGCCGGACAATAGGAGAAGACCTCGGATGACAACAGGAAGAGCAAGCCAAGAATCAATCTCTTCTTCTCCTGACCTCTGCTGACCAACACATGGGGAGAGAGCCTCCACTCGCACATTTCATTTGTACACCACCGCATCTTTTGTTTAATTAAATGCTGTTAACTTTTACAAGCTTCCCTTGACTCTTTTCAGTCTGTCCTTCTCTCAGGGTTCTAGAATTACTTACACCTTCTAAAAATGTTTTTAAATATAACTACGGTTCTAATTGAAGAGTTTGTAAATTAACATGTTAGCCAAGTTGTTGCCTGGCAACGCAATCGCACAATGTCACGTCCGTTAATTCCACAACCGCACACATGGATTAACATCGATTTAATACATTAATGAAGCCTTTGTTTCTGCTAAAAGAGGTGTCGACCAGCTGGGGCAACAAGAAAATCGGCGAAATCGAGTGTGACTATTAAAAAAAAAAAATCCTTATTATATTAATATTGACAATAACAACCGACCGTCGTGGTACAGCATTTGCTTGGCATTTCCGGGTATTTGGGCCATGTTAACAATACCCTATAACTGTCACATTTGAAGGGACGAAATCGTGACATCTTCACATCTCCCAGCATGGTAAATCGTCACATGTTCACGTCTTGCCGTGATACCGGGTTGATCTCTTTATACAAGCCCTATTGTTGACTTCTGCTCACTCAGCTCTATCCAGGTTCATAGTGACACTTTCATATGTACAGCATGTGTATTTCACCACAGGGCTCTCCAAAGTAACATGGAGGATATACATTCTGGCTTCAAAAATCCCAACTTTGCATCAAAGGACCAAACTTGTGACAGTGTCTATACTTCAGACCATCAGCTCTTAAAATCACCCATTAAAAGCTTTTTCCACCTACCATTGTAGCATGGGTCTTTGTACGATGCGTTGATTAGATTTTCTAAATCTGAAGTTTTCTCAGCTATGTCCAGGAGGACTTCCACTGTGTCATTCCTGCCATTTTTCAAGTTCAGCAGAGCCTTCAGCAGTGCCGTTTTCCCATTTGTCTCATCTGAAAGTTGCACACAGAGCTTTGTTTCCCATCACACCAATAACCAAAATGTGACGATATTTTCTGAAATTCATGTTAACATATAAATAAGTACTGTAATAATCACTCATTGGACTTTGGCAAACCACAAGTTGTTCTTTGTAGACACAGAGATGTATAGATCAAGCAACACAATTCCTATCCGGCTTTTTGTGGTTTACTATTACATTTACAAGTTATTTCATGTGCATAAGAGCTTCACTTCAACTAGCCTTTAATGCAGCATCTATCCAGCAAACAGTCATACTTTGCATGACTGAAATACATTGGAGTAAACATGACCATATGGGTTGAAACTAAAATGGTTATAGATAACAGCAGGACACAGAAATAAATGCAACACATCAAAATGCTTCTTTCCTACGTGCCTGTGAATTCTGGGCTTGTGAGCTTCTTATCATGAACTCTCAGGTAGTCGAGCAGCCCGTCCAGCTGAGATGTGTTTCCTGTGGAGGCTGCTTCAAACACTTTCTCCCTGCTGAAGTCTTTACTGTAGAAGCTGTCAATACCTGGAGTACTCGGTCTGAAATGTACAAAATATTACAAGTAATTAAATCAAGGCCTAATGCAGCTCAATATTTACAATAAAATCAAAAATGTGAACAGTATTTTAGTATATTTTAAAACAGTCTGTAAAAACACTTTAATTACAAATTTCTTTGGTTTATTTTCAGAACAAAAACCCAACATAAACAAGCTGAGCTCGTTCACCTGAAATACGCCAGCATGTAACCTGATCCTTCAGTCCCTACAGTCTGACATACTCCCAACATTAGTAAAGCTTCTCTGAGCAGCAAGTGATTTCTGTGCTGAAACGTCCTGTAGTCAGGGTGTGTCCTTGAAATGAAGGCCATGTGTATCACCTGTGAGACACAAATCAGAGGCATATCCCAGAAGGCTTGGTTACCTAGTTATGGAGACGTTGGTGTCCATAGGAGCAGGAATCCTCTCTGAGCTGTTTGTTTTCAGGAGCCAGTCCAGACTGTTGCCCCCCCCCCTCCTCCTGCTCCTCCGGGCTGGTGTTTGGCTCTGCTGTGTTCGCTGGCTGTCCATTGCTCATCTTAATGGTAATCATTTGAGTCCTGATCCTGTTTTCACTGCTATGGCTTCTTCAGGCAGCTCATCATATGAGCAGCAGCTCCACAGTGTAGTGTTTCAGAGGTCAGGAGTCGCAGTGGGGCGGGACAGAGTGTTGTTACCTGGGCGACGCTCCTCCCTCTCCCCAGAGGGCAGGGCACTCCTGTTGTTTGACGAAAACATTCCTCACAACTGAAGAAGACAATAGTACCTGCTGAACATTTATTATGCTGACTGATGATCTTTTATGAGGTATTAAATACTTGTCTAGTCACATGTTCTTACGGCAAGCCAAGTTTATTTACACCGAACAAAAACATAAATGCAACATTTTTGTTTTTGCTCCCATTTTTCATGAGATGAACTCAAAGATCTAAAACATTTTTTATATACACAAAATAACCATTTCTCTCAAATATTGTTCACAAATCTGAAAAAATCTGTGATAGTGAGCACTTCTCCTTTGCCGAGATAATCCATCCCACCTCACAGGTGTGGCATATCAAGATGCTGACTAGACAGCATGATTACTGCACAGGTGTACCTTAGGCTGGCCACAATAAAAGGCCACTCTGAAACGTGCATTTTTGCTTTATTGGGGGGGTCTGGGGGGGGTCCGAAAACCAGTCAGTATCTGGAGTGACCACCATTTGCCTCACGCAGTGCAACAAATCTCCTTCGCATAGAGTTGATCAGGTTGTTGATTGTGGCCTGTGGAATGTTGGTCCACTCTTCTTCAATGGCTGTGCCATGTTGCTGGATATTGGCAGGAACTGGAACACGCTGTCGTATACACCGATCCAGAGCATCCCAAACATGCTCAATGGGTGACATGTCAGGTGAGTATGCTGGCCATGCAAGAACTGGGATGTTTTCAGCCTCCAGGAATTGTGTACAGATCCTTGCAACATGGGGTCGTGCATTATCATGCTGCAACATGAGGTGATGGTCGTGGATGAATGGTACAGCAATGGGCCTCAGGATCTCGTCACGGTATCTCTGTGCATTCACAATGCCATCAATAAAATGCACCTGTGTTCGTCGTCCATAACATACGCCTGCCCATACCATAACCCCACCACCACCATGGGCCACTCGATTCACAACATTGACATCAGAAAACCGCTCACCCACACGACGTCACACACGCTGCCATCTGCCCTGAACAGTGAAAACCGGGATTCATCCGTGAAGAGAACACCTCTCCAACGTGCCAGACGCCATCGAATGTGAGCATTTGCCCACTCAAGTCGGTTACCACGACGAACCGGAGTCAGGTCGAGACCCCGATGAGGACAACGAGCATGCAGATGAGCTTCCCTGAGACGGTTTCTGACAGTTTGTGCAGAAATTCTTTGGTTATGCAAAACGATTGTTGCAGCAGCTGTCCGAGTGGCTGGTCTCAGACGATCTTGAAGGCGAACATGCTGGATGTGGAGGTCCTGGGCTGGTGTGGTTACATGTGGTCTGCGGTTGTGAGGCCGGTTGGATGTACTGCCAAATTCTCTGAAACGCCTTTGGAGACGGCTTATGGTAGAGAAATGAACATTCAATTCTCGGGCAACTGCTCTGGTGGACATTCCTGCTGTCAGCATGCCAATTGCACGCTCCCTCAAAACTTGTGACATCTGTGGCATTGTGCTGTGTGATAAAACTGAACATTTTAGAGTGGCCTTTTATTGTGGCCAGCCTAAGGCACACCTGTGCAATAATCATGCTGTCTAATCAGCATCTTGATATGCCACACCTGTGAGGTGGGATGGATTATCTCGGCAAAGGAGAAGTGCTCACTATCACAGATTTTTTCAGATTTGTGAACAATATTTGAGAGAAATGGTTATTTTGTGTATATAGAAAATGTTTTAGATCTTTGAGTTCATCTCATGAAAAATGGAAGCAAAAACAAAAGTGTTGCATTTATATTTTTGTTCAGTGTATATAACATCTTTCAACACAAGGCAATTCTAAGTGCTTTTCAAAAATGATAAAAGTTAAGAGCATTTAGAAATAATCAGTGTTGTGCTAGTTACTGAAAACCAGTAACTAGTTACCATTACTAGTTACTTCATTTCAAAAGTAACTCAGTTACTTTACTGATTACTTACACCAAAAAGTAATGCGTTACTGTGAAAAGTAACGTTTTAGTTACTTAAAAAAAGGGCTCCCATTAATGCCCTTATAGCCTTCATTTCTGTACTGTTATTGCATTGGAGAATAATACAATCTGTTGATCAACTTGACATGCATTATATGCAATCTGGATTGCATCGATATTAGCTGGCTTTCCATTTTTGTATATTCTTTCTCCAGGTAGTTGGAAAAAGTTTTCCGTCCCATATGCCGTGTGCCACCCGGACATGGTATCATGCTAACTGAAAGCGGGTGACTCCACCTACATACCTTGATCTAACATGCCAGAGGCTGTTCACCTTGGAGACCTGCTGCGGATTTGGGTACGCGGGTGACTCCACTGTAGCAATAGCCTGCATGTGTTCTACAACATACCGTGTAATGGCTTTATCGACTTTTCCCTGGCTAGCAGTCCCTCTGTTAAAATCCAGCCGCTGTTGCTTAGGTGGAGGTGGAGTCGCGTTGGATGAGTCTGGGTCTGTGCCGATCTTAGTTACTAGCTTCGTCCCAGCATGTTGTTTCTGCAGATGTTTTAAGAGATTTGAATTACTGTTTTGGGCAGTAGATAGGCTCTTTGACCCGCCAGGACACAACTTACATTTAACAGAAACTTTCTTTTCTTTGTGCTCGACAAAAGTGAAATAGTGAGAATATCTCCAGGTGCAGAAACTAGACTTGAGCTCTGCCGCCGCCATGATAGTTAGTAAACAACACAAACACGCCCACGGCGTGTCTCCGCATGTGACACAGGAAGTATCTAAGTACATTTACTCAAGTACTGTACTTAAAGAGCCTGTGACACGAGTTTCCCCCATCATCCAAACCCATCAATTTGAGTAAATATTGTCCCCTTGAAAACCGTTACTGAACTGATTTTGATAACCATTAATCTGCCCTTCAATGTTGACCATTTTCTGGATCTTCTCGGGGATTCTTCAAGTCCCGCCAAATTATGTGTGACGTCATTGCGGGCACAGCGCTCCAGCTGCACCGTTCAGGATCCCAGCATCTGCATGTAAACACGATGGCGCACACAGTAGCAAGCTCAGACAGCGATGACAGTTTAATTTTGAACATGTCTGAGAGCTCATATGAGGCTGAAGGATCGGTTTATGTTGTATCTGTTAGAAGTTTAGGAATTAGGTGCGTCAATATGGGCGATCATACGGTCAGGTAGCCAGTGGTGGAATGGGACTAAAAATCATCCCGGGACTCTCGACCGGCCCACTTCGGTACCGCTAGTAAATTGTCAACGGGGGGAGTGGGGGATGTCAGGGGCGCCGGGTGCTGTAGGCTAGGGAAGGCTAAGCCTTCCCAAATATTTGTGTCACTGCATCCTGGTAAAATACAAATATAATGTATAATGTCTGTGTCTTTGACATTAGCGCTGCTAGCCACCTCTGTACTACGAAGCCAGTTCAACATACCCTGGATATGTTTGAGTAACAAACTAACTAACAACAACAAACTAACAAACGAGATCTCGCTAAACGGTCCTACGACGCTGGTTATCAACTCCGTAAATCAAGCCAGGGTTTCTCTCACCAGCTGAGAGCGTATTCACCTGAAAGGGGCGGGGTTAGCTACATTTGACCAATCACAAACAGGGACTTGATTGATTGATTGAAAAGTTTATTAACAGCTTGTATATTGGGTACAGTACAGTACAGCTCAAAACATACAATTGTTAAGGGGATGCAGACCAGAGAAAGACTTTCGTCTTGTTTACATCAGGGTCCCCCATTTCCAATTCATCATATCATTTAAGACATGTAAGACATATTTGACAAACAGATGGCTTATTTACAATTTTCATTTTAGATTTCGTTCTAATACATCCTAACCGGACATTTAAGACCAACCAAGTCTACAGATATACAGTTAGTAACAGAATCTAAGATGTGAGTATATACATAGATGGGGGGGAAGCTGTCCATTGTACGACAGGTTGAGATATGTACCATTACCGGGGCCAGTTTTGCAATGCTCTCCCCCGAAGGTGCTCTTTAAGAGAGGTTTTGAAGGTAAGTATAGTTTTACTTTCCTTTACAGTTGTGGGAAGAGCGTTCCACCTTGATGTGGCATAATTGCGAAACGTGTATTCCCCCTTTTTTGTGCCAAATGTGGGTTTCACATGGTTTGTGGAGCTCCCTCTGGTGTTATGATCATGGTATTCCTTGACCTTTGGGAAGAATTTTGACATGTACATGGGTACCATAGAGGTGTAGTGGATCTTGTAGACCAGGCCCATTGCAAGTAGCTGTACTCTGTCGTCTACTCTAAGCCATCCTAGGTTGTGGTTGTGGGCAGAGGTGAGGTGGGTTCTAGATGAAAGGTCAAGCAGTAGTCTGACCAGTTTATTTTGCGATGTTTGAAGTTTTATTTTTAGCGCCTTGGAGGTGCTATGGTACCATGACGTGCAAGCATAGTCATAGTACCCTTGAATGAGGGCTCCTGCCAGAGTTTTCAGGGTGTTGTTGTTTACCAGAGAGGAGATCCGGTATAGGAATCTAGTTCTTTGATTGACTTTTTTTATTACATTGGATGCCATTTTGTCACAGGAGAGGTTTGCCTCAAGAATAGATCCTAGTTATGTAATTTCCTTCTTACTTGTGACAATAATGTCACCCACTACAACTGAGAAGTCGTCGGATTTGCTGAGATTATGTTTTGAACCGAAGAGAATGGACTCTGTTTTACCCAGGTGTAATGATAATTTATTATCGGCAAGTGTACAGACAGCGCAGCGTCATACTTCATTAATGAAAAGTAAAGTAATATTAGACAAATATGAGCTTTAAACATCCATGACATAAACATATAATCCAGGATACAAGCCACAGAGTTGCACCTGCAAGGAGAATACAGAACAACTGGTTAAAAAATAACTAGGCCTACCGAGTGTTTGAAAGCGTATAGTTGTATGATATCACTGCCCCATCTAAGACACGAGTGGATCTGACTTTAATTACATTTGACTCGAGTGTTTCGTCAACATAATGTGTTGCTTAAAATAATACTTCTGCATACAGTATGTGACACTGTAAGTGTTGCACGGCTGGAGAAGCTGAGTCAGATATGATATATGATATATTATGATATTATATGATCGATGATCTGATTGAAGATAAGTGCGACACGTCGGCGTCTTCTCTGCATCCGGTAGTTTAAACTGTATTTCCTTTATCCTGTAATATGACTTGAGAGATTTAAACTCCGCACACTGAGTTGATCTCTTTTCTATAGACGCCGGAGGCGGGCAGCGTCAGGTAAAAAAAGTTATTAAGCCTTCCCAAACCTGAACCTCACGCGCCGCCTATGGGAGATGTACTAGTGACTTATCCGACCGGCCCACTTCGGTACCGGCCCATCGGGATTCGTCCCGATGGCCAGTCCGCCACTGTACCCAGCCCACTTAAACTGTCAACGGGGGGAGCCTCGCTGCGGGGAAACGGTGGACCTAGTGTCCCGATCGGAGTGAGAATAATAATAATAATAATAATCCGTGCATTTTATCCATTAATTTCCCAACATTGTGGTAAAAAAACCACACGTTTAATCCACGTTGGTGTACTACAACTACAAAAAGCATCGGTTTGTTTTCTCATCAGGAAATGCAGACCGGCTCAAACAAACGATTTTTAATCATCATCCTCACGATCATTTAATGTATCATATGTTCGCCGAATTGACATGAAAGCACTAATAAATGTAGTTTCATCCACTTGAGTTTACAACTACAAAAATAATCGATTTGTTTTTATATCACATCCTACGGGAGGAAATTCAGCAGCTCTCACTACCGATTTTTAATCCTAATTTAATCATCATCTTCACCACGATCATTTATGTTTATGTTCGCCGAATTGACATGAAAGCACTGACAAATATGAATATACTGTAGTCAACTTCATTAAAACGTTATTAACGTGCCTAAACTCAATAATTCACCATTTCTACGCATGACAACACACTTTGTCCGTGTTTGGCTCTCTCGCCGCACAGTGAAGCGTTCCCGCATTGACGTCACTTCCGGCTTCCCCCAAAACTTAAAAATGAGTCGAAGGAATTTCCCCGCGATGTTCGAAATTATTGATATTTATCGGAACGGTATCGCACCTTCTTTTTTAAACTGACGGATCGAGATGACTAGTAGCCCAATATTTCATTGCACAACAGTTGTTGGGATGCTGTCACAGGCTCTTTAAGTACAGTTCTCATCTCTGTTCGCCTGGCTGTTGACTATATAAAAAAACTAACGGAGTAATGCACCATGTAGTAACGGTAACTGAGTTACTGAATTTAAAAAGTAATGCGTTAGAGCAGAGGTTCTCAATTGTTTTTCGGCCAAGGACCCCTTACAAGATAGAGAATACACCAAGGACCCCCTCATTCTGATTTGTGATTTTGGGCTATATAAATAAAAATTTACTTGATTTGATATGTATGTCCCTTGGAATAATCTGACGTAGCCTATTTTTTACACTTCTATAGTCTTAGTTATGTGAAAGAACAACACAAGTGAAATGTATTAGAAAGATATTAGATATGTATTACAAATATTTGCACCATCTCAACACAGAATACCCATAAAACAATCAATCAATTAGCTGCAAGTAACACTGTACCTAAACAAAATATCAAAGAGAAAAGTGATCATTTGAAGTGCATTTCAGAACACACACACACACACACACACACACACACACACACACACACACACACACACACACACACACACACACACACACACACACACATAAAGCTAACACATCAAGTTTTTCACTCTTAGTTAAATGACTCTGGACACTATTGGAGTGATGCAAGGCAGTCCATGAAGCTGATTGCTTCTCTCTGCAAGTGAAGACACGCAAGGTGTGGCCCTTAGTGTGGGTGGGACTTTGGACATGCTGCGTGATGTTAAAGCACTCCAATAGTGACAGAAACTCAGCGGCAAAGGTGCAGGTGCTGGAGTCCACGTGGATGTTAAAATCACCTAGCAGTAGTGTGGATGGGGACATGGAGCAGATTGAGGTGAGAAGCTCAGACAACTCAGACATGAATGAGGTGGAAGGTTTGGGGGGGCGGTAAATGAGGACGACCTGCTGCTTTGAGGGGGCAGCCACTGAGAAGGCAATGCACTCAAGTGAGATTTTATTCGTCACAAGCAGCTGTTTGACAGGGATATCTGCTCTGTGGATGACTGCCAGCCCACCACCACGACCAATGGAGCGGGGCTGTTGGAGATAATCATAACCTGGGGGGGGGGGGGGGGGGGGGGGGTGGCTAGGTTGAGTGTGAGGAAGTCCTGTTAGTTTTGTCATGTCTCAGTGAGGCAGATAAAATCCAATTTCCTATCAATGATGATTTCATTAATAAGTGATGCTTTGTTGTTAAGGGAGCGGGTATTTAACAACATGAATGTGTGGGAGTTGTTATATGTTGCAATGGCTGGTAAAACAGTGATGCCATCAACACAGGCCAAGGGCTTCAGGTTAACACTGCACACGTGTGGTTTGTTGTGATGACGTAAGTGGGCGGTGACGGGGCGCTGGGACCACACAGTTGGGATAGTGTCAGCTGAGCCGGTATAAACAAACCCACGTTTGGAACCTCTATGGCAGTGCTTCTCAAAGTGTGGTCCACGGACCACTGGTGGTCCGTGAGCGCCCCCTAGTGGTCCGTGAGTATATTGGTAACATTTCACATTTGGAAATATATTAATTAAGTTTTTCGCACTCTCGTGGGAATATCTCCACAGTGGAGCGAGCTTAAGTTTCACTTTCGATTGTATGATATAGTCCAGATAAACACCTTCATCACACATGTTGCCACTTGTTTGTACCATTTTCAGGCGATTTGTAAAAAACTATGTGTTTTTGGATATGTGTGGAGTTAGGTGGTCCTTGAGTGTTTTTTTATTGGTTAAGTGGTCCTTGGTATGAAAAAGTTTGAGAAACACTGCTCTATGGACATACCTGGGTCTGCCAACTCGTAACAGCCCGAGGTATTCAATGACTGACAGACATAGAGGGGGTGTAGTGAAGTGGTTGATCCTAAAAAGTTGCGAGGCGGAGTAACGAAGCATCACGATGTTATGATGCTAACGTTAGCACAGCGTTAGCTGTGGTCGCGGATCGGCCGGGAGAATGCGCTATCAGCCAAGAGTACAGATGAACCAGGACAGCAGGCCTGTCCAGGAAACGACTCAAGGACGGACAGCACTGAGGAGAGATGGTGGAAGTTGAAGAAGTTTGCCGCAGAGGAGCACCGGTGGTGGCCAGAGCAGGCTAGCCTGAGCAGGTAGAACTAGGCTAGCTTCTGATCGCCGTCAGACTGGCTGGGTGGAGAGGACCGTTGTTGTGTCTTTTGTGGCAGAACAAAATCAAACAGCAGCTAAGCAGGTGATACAGTGAAGCAGGATCGGGACTCAAAATGGGAAAATGAGACGGAGAATCGGGCTTGTCGTCAGATGGAGCCACTAACGTTAGCGATAGCATTAGCCCTGAAGCAGGAGCAGGTGAGCAACATTAGCAGGTGTAGCAGGGTGGACAGGTCGGAAGCGGAGCATCCGTAAAAAGTTGCGATCGGGTGTTACAAAATTGTCCAGAACAGCGTGTGCAAGCCACTGAAAGTATGGAAACTGAGGTAGAACCGTTGGTCCAAAATTCGGCAGATAAATGTTCGGACAGAGAAGCGGCGAACAGACAACGCCAGCAGGGCTCGACATTATAATTGGCCCGCTGGCCCGGAAGCACTATTTATACACCCCGGGCCAGCATAACGTACTTTCCACTTGCCCGCTCGGGCCACTAAAAATATTGTTTAAAAAAAAATGTTTCCTGTGGTATTGGTATTTTGACAATCAATTTTGTTAAATTGTTTCGTTTATTAACGCTACAACATAGCGTTTCGTGAGTCGCTTGTCGTTGTTGGGTGAAAAGCAAACAGCTGTTTGCTGCGGAGCGCAGCGCGAGCAGGCTCCCGTGAGCGCGCTCCTTCACGACAGACTATCGCGCCACCTAACCATTCGCCAAAATGTTTTTAATACCAGCGGTAACCGGCCAAGCGCCGAGCAAAAAACAATTTTCAAATAAAAGAAAGTCACCGGAGGAGTTAAAGGAGAGTGACAGGGAGCATGAGAAGAAGAGGGAGAGAAAGTTTCAGCTTGATCGATGGAGTTGGCTTCTAGTGGTGCAGTGACGCGTCCTAAAACCCTTTTATAATCTATCGATTAGATTTATGATTCGAAAATTATAAAAGTAGGGTAGACATGTGGATATTATCCGGCAGAACAAAACGTGCATTTATCAAACAGGTTTGTTTTCCACAGACCTTATTTCCAGCTATTTTCCAAAACCCTGTGGAGAAATCCCATTACTTTTTGTCGAGGGAACCAGCAGCTTACTTCCTGGTTTTAGGACACGTCACTGCACCTCATGATGATGCCAATATAAACAAGGTCTTCTGTCGGCTTGGTACATCAATGCCGACCTATGCTGACAAGCAAGTGAAGAGCAGAACATATAAAGGTATTGGATATAGGGAAATGTCCCAGCAGTTTAGGATAATGAAGGATCTAATCTAATCTATAGCCATTACATTTCTAACTCCTAATTCAGGAAGGCAGAAAGTGCATTATACAAATAATAATACTCATAATAGCAGACATTTTTTAACAATGACCACAATATCATTATTTTAATAAACCAAATATGAACAATTGAGGAAAATGAGGAAGAACTGATTGTTCAAATGTTGTAGTACAAGTAGTAAGTGCATAAATTACTATAGCAACAAATGTGTTAATTTTCTTCATTATTAGTCGATATTTTTTTTTTGGACGAATGCTCCGGGCCAGTGGTTACAATGGTGGGGCCAGTGACAATACAATTCCACCGGCCCGGAGGGCCAGTGGCTTTTTACCCTTAATGTCTACCCCTGGCCAGCGTCCTCTCTCTCCAAAAGTGTTGCATCACAAAAAAAAAAAAAAAAATAAAATCTAATGAATCTGAAAACTTTTCACGGACCCCCTGGTAGAGTGCCACAGACCCTCGGGGGGTCGCGGCCCCCACTTTGAGAACCACTGCGTTAGAGTACTAGTTACTGCCAAAAATAACGGCGTTACAGTAACACGTTAGTCCCAACACTGGAAATAATGCAGTGGAAACACATTATAACAGGACATTTAAAAAGCAAATAGAATAAAATAAACATAAACAAGCTAATATAGTCTTGCCAGCAGAGTGAATTCAGAAATGTTGAGTTTTATGTTAGAAATGTATAGGTCCCTAGCACATAGAAACTGCCGGATGCTAAGTTGCATATGTTGTGCAATTTGCACAATTAGCTAAATTAACTAATTGCGTTAATTAGCATGAATGTCAGAATTGTCAGAAATGAGTCAGCATCCCCAATAACCCCCAAAATCACTCCAAATGTTCCAAATCGCCCAAGCCATTTTTAAAACTATTGTCCCCATGGTTATTGATGCAAATTAACGCAATTCATATGTAGGTTAGCAGTTTCTATGTGCTGGAGGCCCCTACTATACATTTCTATCATAAAACATTGGGGTACTCAACATTTTCAGGTTCACAACAGGACTCTATGGGCTGGCAACTAGACTAATATAGAATAACATCAGGTATCAAATACATGAATAAAAGTGCAGTGTAAGATATGAATAGTTCAATTAAAAGCAGCGGCAAAAAGAGAAGTCTAGTTTAAGTAGTAAGAGTTTCAGCGGACCGGCATGTTTCTGGTAGTTTGTTCCAGATATTTGGAGCATAATAACTGAGCGCTGCTTCTCCATGTTTAGTTCTGATTTTGGGCCTAAACCATTCAAAGCTTTATAAACCAGCAGCAGTATTTTCAAATCAATTCTTTGACACACAGGAAGCCAGTGTAAAGGCTTCAGAACAGGAGTGATGTGATCCACTTTCTTAGTGTCAGTGAGGACTCGAGCAGCAGCGTTCTGAATTAGCTGCAGCTTTCTAATAGATCTTTTAGTGAGACCTGCAAAGACACCATTACAGTAGTCCAGTCTATTGAAGATAAAAGCATGGACAAGTTTTTCCAAATCCTGCTGTGACATTAGTCTTTTAATCCTCGATATATTCTTTAGGTGATAGTAGGCTGATTTAGTAATTGTTTGGCCCCGTCCAAGCGGAAACGAAGCGGAGACGGAAAAAGGCGTTTTCAAAAAAGTCTTCCGTCCACACGGAAACGGCTCAAGAAACGTGTCCGTCCACACGAAAACGCTCGAAAACGCTGGAGACGCTGTAGTCAGTGGCGGCGCCAGAGTATTTTTGTTGGGTAATCTATGGCAGGGCTAACCCATACAGTGCTCAAGTCAGTATTTGTAATGTCATTACATACACGATATATCGCCCCCCTTGACAGTGAAACGCCAAGCGTGAGGCTTTTATTAGCTTTTATTAGTCTCCTTTTATCAGCTAAATTACATCGAGAGCAACAGGTGTGAGTTAAACAATACAATAGCCTATTCTGCTAATTCCACGTTGTTACAACATGCTACGCAGCGGCAGAAACAAGAAAAGTTGGCATATAGAATTGACACAGAGAGGGAGAGAGAGAGGGAGAGTGAGGGAGAGAGACAGAGAGAGAGAGACACACAGACACAGGTAAACAGAGAGAGACTGACACAGCACACAACAGGTGGCCTGTGTCTCTATTGTTATACAAAACACTTTTTCAAATGACTATTACAAAATATATTCAAAACTCACTATTCAGTCTTCAGGTAGGTCGTGTGACTCTGGCACCTGTTCGACTTGTACCTCAAAGCGAGGGCGTTTAAGAACACATCTATCCATCCGAAATATACAATTAATCCTAGAAGTTCTGCTGTCTGTCTGCAATTTACTCGGCGCAAGTTTGGGGACTTTTCACTGTGAACGTGACGTATCGACGTATCAGTAATGCACGACGCAGCAGACCCAACGTTTCGTTGCTCTGATTGGCTGTAGGTCAGTAGTATATACTATGCCGCTTCAATCTCATTAGTATGCATAACAAGTGACAGATGACACGCCCCCAATTATGCAAATGAGCTAAGTCCCGCCTCCCATCGCCTCCCATTGGTCGAGAGCCTTTGATCAGAGCTAAGTCCCGCCTCCCATTGTTTGAGACCCTTTGATGTGAGGGGTGAGGTGTTATAACGGGTAGGTGTGAAAAGCCCCCCTGTGGAGTGCTTTTGTTGTCTAATTCTTTGATGTGTTCGATTAAGGTAGTCTCTTTGAAGTTATGCTGTCTGGTCCCTGCCCCTCAGGGTTATCTAATCTAAATAGCCTTGGATGTTTTGCCCTTTGATGTGGTATGTTATAAGCCTATGATGTTAATCTAGGTATCTCTATGAGTGAGACATGTTTTGTTGTCTAATTCTTTGATGTGTTCGATTAAGGTAGTCTCTTTGAAGTTATGCTGTCTGGTCCCTGTCACCTCAGGGTTATCTAATCTAATTAGCCTTGGATGTTTTGCCCTTTGATGTGGTATGTTATAAGCCTATGATGTTAATCTAGGTGTCTCTATGAGTGAGACGGCCTCCCCCCCCCCCCCCCCCCCCCCGCCCCCTCCCAGCCCAGGCCTCTCCCCCCTTTCTCCACCCCTTCCTCTGGCTATGAGATTGTGGGAGGTGGAATTAGATGAAAATAGAAATATGCTCAAAACTAAATAAAAGACAGTAATTTCCACTTACCAAGTCACCTTTCAAAAACAAAAGTGACCAAGAGATGCCTGTGACAACTTACCGCCATCCGTTCGTAGAGCCAGTCAAGAAACGAATGCCGCAGCTGCGCGGGGATCAGACGCCTACAGCCAGAGATCTGTGCACAAACTTATCTCGTGCCCTCTTTTGGTCAAGCTGGTTTCTCCAAAATGACTTCACCCTACCTTTTAGAACAATTAACACACACACACACACACAAACACACATACACACACACACACATACACGTTGGAGTTGGCCCTTTGATGTGGGGGTTTGAGATAAGCCTGGGATGTTAATCTATATGTTGATTAAGACACCCTCTGTGAGGTGTGAAGCGAGGGGATGGAGTTAGTTAGTTAAGACGTTCAAACTAAATAAAACAGCCATTATTTTTACACTCACTAAGACACCTAAAAACGTTATTGTCCTCTCTAGATTTGATTCAGGGTTTGTTTTAAATGATATGTGTTTGCTAAGAATGTTTCTTTTCAAGTTTTTGTGAAACTGTTAACTACAAGGAAGTATCTGTTTTGCAAAGAGGTCATTCATACTCATTTAAAAAGAGCTTATTGAGGTTTTTAATAGTGATACCTAGGGAGAATTCTTTAGTTTGTATGGATTTTGAACTAATGTGTAATTACTTTATTAACTATAACAAAGTCTCTCTGAAGAGGGAAATAATAAATATCCTATTCCTCCCATGATATTGTCTTTTTTTATAACTACTTCACACAACTATAAGGAAACCCAATATGAAGTTATGTGAGGGTGTAATATTAGATTTTGCTGTATCCATAAAAGAGAAGTTTTCCTTTTAAAATGTGTTTCTGCTCCATTCACTCCAGGACAGCCACAAACTAAATAAAACAGCCATCATTTTCACTCACTAAGACACCTAAAAACGTTATTGTCCTCTCTAGATTTGATTCAGGGTTTTGTTTTAAATGATATGTGTTTGCTAAGAATGTTTCTTTTCAAGTTTTTGGGAAACTGTTAACAACAAGGAAGTATCTGTTTTGCAAAGAGGTTATTCATACTCATTTAAAAATAGCTTATTTAGGTTTTTAATAGTGATACCTAGGGATATTCTCTTTAGTTTGTATGGATTTTGAACTAATGTGTAATTACTTTATTAACTATAAGAAAGTCTCTCTGAAGAGGGAAATAATAAATATCCTATTCCTCCCATGATATTGTCTTTTTTATAATTACTTCACACAACTATAAGGAAGCCCAATATGAAGTTATGTGAGGGTGTAATATTAGAATTGTGCTGCATGCAACAAAAAAGGTTTGACTGGTGAAGACTCTCACTTTTACAGAGAGCTCCTCATGCTTCTTCTCAAGTTTTTGTGAAACTGTTAACTAAAAGGAAGTATCTGTTTGCAAAGAGGGTATTCATATTCATTTAAAAAATATCTTATTTAGGTTTTAATAGTGATAACTAAGTTTCACTCTGTGGGGTGCAAAAGACGCATCGTTAAGCACCTGGATAAAGGACTCTTTAAAGCAGAGACATGGCGACCAGCATACCTGATTATCAGCAGGAGAGGACTCTTTTTAAGTAAATACATTATAGGGTTAAAATAAGATATATATGTGGTGGAATTAGTTTAAAACAGCCACCTTACACTTTTTAGTTGTCCTCTCTAAATTAGATGTAAGGGTTTTTTAAAATGATTAGTGTTAATTAAGGGCTATTGTTATTTTGGTTTATAAGGGGATAGGAGTTCAACTTTTAAAAATTGCACAGGATCATTCTAAGAAGAGTGAGAGGGCTAATGAGCCAGCACCATACCTCCTCTATGCATTTTGTTGACCTGTGTCTGATCTTGAAAAACTCTGGTAAGTACTTTCTTTATTTTATTTTATAATATCATGTAATTATTAAATGTTTTTTTTTTTTTGGTAGGGGTTAAACTAGTATATTATGTGGATAGTATATTATTAGATAATTAAAAATGTTATGTTTTTTCTGTTTACAGTAGAGACCCTATGTGCTGAAATCTAATAAAACAGAGTACTTCATTGTAGTGGTCAGCTTTTAAACACAAAAGTGTATCTTTCAGTAACTTTCTCAGAGAATGTAAGCATAAATCTGTCAAATGTTCAAAACAGCCTTGTTTCACTGGAATAACCTCAAAATCACAAAATGCCATTAAGTGTCAGAATCCTAACGAAATCTACTCAGAGTACTTCATGGTAATGGTCAGCTTTTAAATACAAAAGTGTATCTTTCAGTAACTTTTTGAGAGAATTAAACATAAATCTGTCATATGTTCAAAAAAGCCTTGTTTCACTGAAATAGCGTAAAAATCACAAACTGGCTGAAACTGTACAGTGAATTGGAGAAATTACAGCACAGAGTTTTCTACTACGACACAGATAGTATAATCTATGTGACAAGGCAGGGGCAGTCTCCAGTACTTTCATGGTAGTGGTCAGCTTTTTTAAAAAGAAAAGTGTATCTTTTCGGTAACTTTTTTTGAGAGAATTAAGCATAAATCTGTCAAATGCTCAAAACAGCCTTCAATGAAATAGCGTCAAAATCACAAACTGGCTGAAACTATACAGTGAATTGGAGAAATTACAGCACAGAGTTCTCTACTACGACACAGATAGTATAATCTATGTGACAAGACAGGGGCAGTCTCCAGTACTTTAATGGTAGTGGTCTGCTTTTAAAAAGAAAAGTGTATCTTTCGGTAACTTTTTGAGAAAATTAAGCATACATTTGTCAAATGGTCAAAAACAGCCTTCACTGAAATAGCCTCAAAATGACAAACTGCCCTTTAGAGTCAGATGCTAGACGAAATCTAATAAAACAGAGTACTTTCTCGGTAGTGGCCAGCTTTTTTAAAAAGAAAAGTGTATCTTTCAGCAACTTTCTGAGAGAATTAAGCATACATCTGTCAAATGTTCAAAACAGCCTTCAATGAAATAGCCTCAAAATCACAAACTGGCTGAAACTGTACAGTGAATTGGAGAAATTACAGCACAGAGTTTTCTACTACGACACAGATAGCATAATCTATGTGACAAGATAGGGGCAGTCTCCAGTACTTTCATGGTAGTGGTCAGCTTTTTTAAATGCAAAAGTGTATCTTTCAGTAACCTTTTGAGAGAATTAAACATAAATCAGTCAAATGTTCAAAACAGCCTTCAATGTAATAGCCTCAAAATCACAAAATGCCATTAAGAGTCAGATGCTTTACGAAATCTAATAAAACAGAGTACTTTCATGGTAGTGGTCTGCTTTTAAAAAGAAAAGTGTATCTTTCGGTAACATTTCTGAGAGAATTAAGCATAAATCTGTCAAATGTTCAAAACAGCCTTCAATGAAATAGCCTCAAAATCACAAAATGCCATTAAGAGTGGGAATCCTAACGAAATCTACTCAAAGTACTTCATGGTAGTGGTCAGTTTTTAAATACAAAAGTGTATCTTTCAGTAACCTTTCGAGAGAATTAAACATAAATCTGTCAAATGTTCAAAACAGCCTTCAATGAAATAGCCTCAAAATCACAAACTGGCTGAAACTGTACAGTGAATTGGAGAAATTACAGCACAGAGTTTTCTACTACGACACAGATAGCATAATCTATGTGACAAGACAGGGGCAGTCTCCAGTACTTTCATGATAGTGGTCAGCTTTTATTAAATACAAAAGTGTATCTTTCAGTAACCTTTTGAGAGAATTAAACATAAATCAGTCAAATGTTCAAAACAGCCTTCAATGAAATAGCCTCAAAATCACAAAATGCCATTAAGAGTCAGATGCTTTACGAAATCTAATAAAACAGAGTACTTTCATTGTAGTGGTCTGCATTTAAAAAGAAAAGTGTATCTTTCGGTAACATTTTGAGAGAATTAAGCATAAATCTGTCAAATGTTTAAAACAGCCTTCACTGAAATAGCCTCAAAATCACAAACTGCCATTAAGAGTCAGAATCCTAACGAAATCTACTCAGAGTACTTCATGGTAGTGGTCAGCTTTTAAACACAAAAGTGTATCTTTCAGTAACTTTCTGAGAGAATTTAATCATAAATCTGTCAAATGTTCAAAACAGCCTTCAATGAAATCGCCTCAAAATCACAAATTGGCTGAAACAATACAGTGAATTGGAGAGATTACAGCACAGAGTTTTCTCCTACGACACAGATAGTATAATCTATGTGACAAGACAGGGGGGAGACTCCACTGCCCATGGAGGTTTTATCTGGGGGATCCCTAAAAGTTATGCTTACCAGACCAAAAAAAAAAAAAAAAGTTGGGATGCGTTTTGTGTAACCCCTTTCACACGCATCCCAACTTTTTTTTTTTTTTTTTTGGTCTGGTAAGCATAACTTTTAGGGATCCCCCAGATAAAACCTCCATGGGCAGTGGAGTCTCCCCCCTGTCTTGTCACAGGCTGTTTTGAACATTTGACAGATTTATGCTTAATTCTCTCAAAAAAAAAAAAAGTTACCGAAAAGATACACTTTTGTATTTAAAAACTGACCACTACCATGAAGTACTCTGAGTATATTTTGTTAGGATTCCCACTCTTAATGGCATTTTGTGATTTTGAGAAATAGTTCAGTGAAGGCTGCTTTGCACATTTGACAGATTTATGCTTAATTCTCTCAGAAATGTTACCGAAAGATACACTTTTCTTTTTAAAAGCAGACCACTACCATGAAAGTACTCTGTTTTATTAGATTTCGTCAAGCATCTGACTCTTAATGGCATTTTGTGATTTTGAGGCTATTTCATTGAAGGCTGTTTTGAACATTTGACAGATGTATGCTTAATTCTCTCAAAAGGTTACTGAAAGATACACTTTTGTATTTAAAAAAGCTGACCACTACCATGAAAGTACTGGAGACTGCCCCTGTCTTGTCACATAGATTATACTATCTGTGGCGTAGTAGAAAACTCTGTGCTGTAATTTCTCCAATTCACTGTACAGTTTCAGCCAGTTTGTGATTTTGAGGCTATTTCATTGAAGGCTGTTTTGAACATTTGACAGATTTATGTTTAATTCTCTCGAAAAGGTTACTGAAAGATACACTTTTGTATTTAAAAACTGACCACTACCATGAAGTACTCTGAGTAGATTTCGTCAGGATTCCCACTCTTAATGGCATTTTGTGATTTTGAGGCTATTTCAGTGAAGGCTGCTTTGCACATTTGACAGATTTATGCTTAATTTTCTCAGAAATGTTACCGAAAGATACACTTTTATTTTTAAAAGCAGACCACTACCATGAAAGTACTCTGTTTTATTAGATTTCGTAAAGCATCTGACTCTTAATGGCATTTTGTGATTTTGAGGCTATTACATTGAAGGCTGTTTTGAACATTTGACTGATTTATGTTTAATTCTCTCAAAAGGTTACTGAAAGATACACTTTTGTATTTAAAAAAGCTGACCACTATCATGAAAGTACTGGAGACTGCCCCTGTCTTGTCACATAGATTATGCTATCTGTGTCGTAGTAGAAAACTCTGTGCTGTAATTTCTCCAATTCACTGTACAGTTTCAGCCAGTTTGTGATTTTGAGGCTATTTCATTGAAGGCTGTTTTGAACATTTGACAGATGTATGCTTAATTATCTCAGAAAGTTACTGAAAGATACACTTTTCTTTTTTAAAAAGCTGGCCACTACCGAGAAAGTACTCTGTTTTATTAGATTTCGTCTAGCATCTGACTCTTAAGGGAAGTTTGTCATTTTGAGGCTATTTCAGTGAAGGCTGTTTTTGACCATTTGACAAATGTATGCTTAATTCTCTCAAAAAGTTACCGAAAGATACACTTTTCTTTTTTAAAAAGCTGACCACTACTATGAAAGTACTGGAGACTGCCCCTGCCTTGTCACATAGATTATACTATCTGTGTCGTAGTAGAAAACTCTGTGCTGTAATTTCTCCAATTCACTGTACAGTTTCAGCCAGTTTGTGATTTTTACGCTATTTCAGTGAAACAAGGCTGTTTTGAACATATGACAGATTTATGTTTAATTCTCTCAAAAAGTTACTGAAAGATACACTTTTGTATTTAAAAGCTGACCACTACCATGAAGTACTCTGAGTAGACTTCGTTAGGATTCTGACACTTAATGGCATTTTGTGATTTTGAGGTTATTCCAGTGAAACAAGGCTGTTTTGAACATTTGACAGATTTATGCTTACATTCTCTGAGAAAGTTACTGAAAGATACACCTTTGTGTTTAAAAGCTGACCACTACCATGAAGTACTCTGTTTTATTAGATTTCAGCACATAGGGTCTCTACTGTAAACAGAAAAAACATAACATTTTTAAGAATCTAATAATATACTATCCACATAATATACTAGTTTAACCCCTACCAAAAAAAAAAAAAAACATTTAATAATTACATGATATTATAAAATAAAATAAAGAAAGTACTTACCAGAGTTTTTCAAGATCAGACACAGGTCAACAAAATGCATAGAGGAGGTATGGTGCTGGCTCATTAGCCCTCTCACTCTTCTTAGAATGATCCTGTGCAATTTTTAAAAGTTGAACTCCTATCCCCTTATAAACCAAAATAACAATAGCCCTTAATTAACACTAATCATTTAAAAAACCCTTACATCTACTTTAGAGAGGACAACTAAAAAGTGTAAGGTGGCTGTTTTAAACTAATTCCACCACATATATATCTTATTTTAACCCTATAATGTATTTACTTAAAAGAGTCCTCTCCTGCTGATAATCAGGTATGCTGGTCGCCATGTCTCTGCTTTAAAGAGTCCTTTATCCAGGTGCTTAACGATGCGTCTTTTGCCCCCCACAGAGTGAAACTTAGTTATCACTATTAAAACCTAAATAAGATATTTTTTAAATGAATATGAATACCCTCTTTGCAAACAGATACTTCCTTTTAGTTAACAGTTTCACAAAAACTTGAGAAGAAGCATGAGGAGCTCTCTGTAAAAGTGAGAGTCTTCACCAGTCAAACCTTTTTTGTTGCATGCAGCACAATTCTAATATTACACCCTCACATAACTTCATATTGGGCTTCCTTATAGTTGTGTGAAGTAATTATAAAAAAAGACAATATCATGGGAGGAATAGGATATTTATTATTTCCCTCTTCAGAGAGACTTTCTTATAGTTAATAAAGTCATTACACATTAGTTCAAAATCCATACAAACTAAAGAGAATATCCCTAGGTATCACTATTAAAAACCTAAATAAGCTCTTTTTAAATGAGTATGAATAACCTCTTTGCAAAACAGATACTTCCTTGTTGTTAACAGTTTCCTAAAAACTTGAAAAGAAACATTCTTAGCAAACACATATCATTTAAAACAAAACCCTGAATCAAATCTAGAGAGGACAATAACATTTTTAGGTGTCTTAGTGAGTGAAAATTAATGGCTGTTTTATTTAGTTTGAGCTGGTCCTGCAGTGAATGGAGCAGAAACACATTTTAAAAGGAAAAGTTCTCTTTTATGGATACAGCAAAATCTAATATTACACCCTCACATAACTTCATATTGGGCTTCCTTATAGTTGTGTGAAGTAGTTATAAAAAAGACAATATCATGGGAGGAATAGGATATTTATTATTTCCCTCTTCAGAGAGACTTTGTTATAGTTAATAAAGTAATTACACATTAGTTCAAAATCCATACAAACTAAAGAGAATATCCCTAGGTATCACTATTAAAAACCTCAATAAACTCTTTTTAAATTAGTATGAATGACCTCTTTGCAAAACAGATACTTCCTTGTAGTTAACAGTTTCACAAAAACTTGAAAAGAAACATTCTTAGCAAACACATATAATTTAAAACAAAACCCTGAATCAAATCTAGAGAGGACAATAACGTTTTTAGGTGTCTTAGTGAGTGAAAAAATAATGGCTGTTTTATTTAGTTTGAACATCTTAACTAACTAACTCCATCCCCTCGCTTCACACCTCACAGAGGGTGTCTTAATCAACATATAGATTAGGCCGTCTCACTCATAGAGACACCTAGATTAACATCATAGGCTTATAACATACCACATCAAAGGGCAAAACATCCAAGGCTAATTAGATTAGATAACCCTGAGGGGCAGGGACCAGACAGCATAACTTCAAAGAGACTACCTTAATCGAACACATCAAAGAATTAGACAACAAAACATGTCTCACTCATAGAGATACCTAGATTAACATCATAGGCTTATAACATACCACATCAAAGGGCAAAACATCCAAGGCTATTTAGATTAGATAACCCTGAGGGGCAGGGACCAGACAGCATAACTTCAAAGAGACTACCTTAATCGAACACATCAAAGAATTAGACAACAAAAGCACTCCACAGGGGGGCTTTTCACACCTACCCGTTATAACACCTCACCCCTCACATCAAAGGGTCTCAAACAATGGGAGGCGGGACTTAGCTCTGATCAAAGGCTCTCGACCAATGGGAGGCGGGACTTAGCTCATTTGCATAATTGGGGACGTGTCACCTGTCACCTTTTATGCATACTAATGAGATTGAAGCGGCATGGTATATACTACTTAGGTCTATTCAAATTGCATTCGGAGGCATTTTGATCTGACCGCGGCCGTGCTGATATTATAACACCAGAGAATTTTCACACCTTTAGTGTATAAAACTCCCCCACGACTATTCCTTGCACCCCTCTAGCATAAGCCCGAATGGTCTCAACCATATTGCGTCAGTAATGTGCACTTGTTGTTACAGCAGGATCAGTTTGTGTGTTATGGACACGACCGGTAGATCTTCGCAATCTGTGTTCTCAGCATGCTTACTTTAACATACTTTTTCATGGTCGGGCTAAGGTAGGGCTAAGCCATTTCTTGGTATGGCTGTAGCCTACCCCAGCCATACCCTGGCGCCCCCACTGGCTGTAGTACATATGTAAGTGGCGCTGTACTTCCGCCACAAAATACACCAAAAGCAGCGAATAAGACCGATGACGATTATTATTATTATATTATATTATTATTGTTGCTGATGGTTGTGGTAGAGGAGCTGTAGATTTTTGCACTAAAATCTGTATCATGGTCAGTAGTGTGTAGAGCACGAACGCAACCCTGTGATCCGCCATTGTTGTTGGCGAAACGCATCAGCTTAATATAAATAAAAGGGTTGCGTTATAAAACAATTCACTCAACAATTAATGATCATTAAGGTGAAATCTAACAATATCCCGAATAATTGTTATTGCATCCAGAGGTAGAAACATGTTTATTTCTGCTGTAAAGTTGGGCATTTTAACATGGGGGTCTATGGAAATTCCTCCTTTCTGCAGTCATCCCCTATCGGCCAATAGATTACCTGCAGTTTGTGGCACTTCCTTATTAGCATCCCGGCTCTGCCCCAGAGTTTGCCGCTTGGTACACACGGAGGCGCAAGCGTTTCGTCCTCAGACCTACCCACTTTGGGAGCCGTAATAAAAGTGTATCGGATTCAGGCTCCGAATCCGCGTTTCCGTTTCGGCCTCGTGTGGACGAACCGTCTATATGATAGAGAACGTTAGCGGATTCAACTGATATCGTCTCCGTGTGGACGGGGCCTTAATGTGACTGTTGAAACTCAGGTCAGAGTCCATGACTACATCTAGATTTCTTTATCTGTTGTTTTGAACATTGCAGACTGAAGCTCAGCGCTAACTTTTATACGTTCTGCCTTGGCTCCAAAAACCATCACCTCAGTTTTATCTTTGTTTAATTGGAGAAAGTTCTGACACATCCAGTCATTGATTTGTTCAATGCACTTACTCAGTGTTTGAATTGGAGCATAGTCTCCTGGTGAAATGGTTATGTACATTTTTGTGTCATCTGCATAGCTATGGTAACATGGAGGCATGTGGCGCAGTGGATAGAGCCTTGTTAGGGGTCCTGGAGGCGGGGCTTCGAATGGTGTACATTTGAAAAACTTCATGTTACTGTTTTTGAAATCTCTCCCCACTTTTGTCCACACCCCCTAAGTAAAATGACTTCCCAGTTCCCGCGTCCCCTGAGCCTAACGATAATTTCTGGCAGCTTTCCTACTGCTAAAGGTAGATGGACTGGGGTACGTTGTAATGTGATTTTACATGTTATAAGGAGAGTAGCGAGTGACGCAATTTATAGTTTTAATTTGTACATCACCAGACTCGGGTTAATCGAGAGGGGAGACTCGTCACAACCAGCTCTTTACTAGGATCCGGGTTAATGATCCGGATGAATGATGACGATCAGGACTCACCCATCTCTACTGCGTTCAGCTTTTCGACTCTTTTTTCGGTTCTCATGGTCAAGGCCTTTCTCCATTGAGATATTCTTCTTCCTTTACCTTAGTTGGAGCAATGGCATCTATAAAATGTTTTATCTTTGAATTAAAATGATCTACTAGCTCATTTACTGAGATTTGAGCGAGGGCAAGTGTGGAAGAAAACATTCCCCCTATATTTTCAGTTTAATATCGTTATGTGGTTACCTTTCTTTGAACATTTGTGTGAACAGCAATAGAGCTCTCAAAGAAAACACAGGAATGATCAGAGATTGCAATCAGTCACCACAACCTTAGAGATATTCAGCTGGGTGTTGACATGGCCCTGTCAACGCCCACACCGCCACCTACCACCCTTCTCCAACCCCCAGCTCACAGCCACTCCTCCTGCTCCTTTAACCCACCCCCACTAGCTGCACCTTGTCCCTTACAACCAGCCAGGTGAGGAGGGGGCTCCAGAGGTGTAAGGACGGAAGGCAGCGGGTCCAGACGGCATCAGCTCGAGGATACTTAAATCCTGCGCCGACCAGCTGTGTGGGATCTTGGAGTTTCTGTTCAACCTGAGCCTGAAGCAAGGGAGGGTACATCAACTGTGGAAGACGTCCTGTATGGTACCTGTGCCCAAGACCCCCCACCGCCGGGACTTCAACAGCTAACAGCTGGTGACGATGACATAATAGCTGATGAAGAGCATGGAGAAGCTGGTCCTTGGACACCTTCGGCCCCTTGTGAGACCATCAATGGACCTGCTGCAGTTCGCTTACCAGCCTAACATCGGGGTGGATGACGCCGTCATCTACCTGCTGCAGAGGTCCCTCTCCCATCTGGAGAAGGCTGGGGGCACTGTGAGGATCATGTTCTTTTATTTCTCCAGTGCCTTCAACACCATCCAGCCCCCGCTCCTAGGAGACAAGCTGCAGCTCTCGGGGGTGGATCACCACCTCAATTCCTGAATCCTGGACTCGATGCTCGATGCTCAGTCCTCGATGTGCATTTAGAGAAATTAGATGTCCTTCAACATGGCGCCATGAAATCCATTTCCGGGTCACTCCTGGAGGACCGAGAAGTCGAGGAGGGGAAATTAGAGTATTGAGAAAACTCTATACTGTCGCCCTTTAGTCCCTCTCTCTTTTCTTTCTCTCCTTTCTTTTCAATCAATCAATCAATCAATCAATGTTTATTTATATAGCCCAATATCACAAATGTTACATTTGTCTCAGTGGACTTCACAGTTTGTACAAAATATCAGTATAACAATACGACACCCTCTGTCCTTAGACCCTCACATCGTACAAGGAAAAACTTCCGAAGAAAACCCACAGTTTAAAGGGAAAAATGGGAGAAACCTCAGGGAGAGCAACAGAGGAGGGATCCCTCTCCCAGGACGGACAGACGTGCAATAGATGCCGTGTGTAAATTGAAAAGATAATACATTTGCAACAAAGGTAGTCCAAATGTTTGGAAATGCATGTGTGTATAATAGGAAGATTTTCTTTTGAAAGCCTGACTTTGTGAGTCGTTGAGACTTGGGCCGTTTCTCAATTGCGAGTACACATGCTACAGAGCAACTATTTCAAGTGTACTACGTCATAGAGTGTTGCAGAATGCTGGGCATTTAACATGTATTTAAACAGTCCTTCGGCGCCACTCGATGACGTAGTATACTTGAAATAGTTGCTCTGCAGCATGTGTACTCGCGATTGAGAAACGGCCATGGTGTTGTACCCTTAAAAAAGGAAATAGTGAGTGAGAGAAGTGAAGACATACAATCACGCAGCTCCCGCCTTCACTCGTCTGAATCGAGCCATCTTTATAATGAAGCTTGTACATTTACAATGAATACACTCAAATTTCAGGACCAATAATTATGACTAAATTCTCCTTTATCTTTAGCTCTTTAACAGTGGTAAAACAACATATGTATGGTCATGTGTATGTAACAGTGCCTAGCTTAGCTGCTAACAACATGACAAACGGTCAGATTCAGCGGCACCACAAGGTATACAGCAGCTAGCTTCAATGACCACAAAGTTAGCCAGAATTAGCGAGAACCTTCAAACAATACAACAAAGTGCAAAATACACACTTTCCTCTCACAACGAACCATGGTGATGTAATACAGATTATATATAACATGGGTCAATAGATGTATAGTGCTTTGTTATACTGTAATTACTTTAAAAAGGGAAATAGTGAGTGAGAGAAGTGAAGACATAGAATCACGCAGCTCCCGCCTTCACTCGTCTGAATCGAGCGAGGAAGAGCGCAGTGATCACTGGAACCCCAAGGTATTACCAACAGATTAACGCACAATCAACCCATACAGCAGGATACATATATCTCTCAGAATTGACTATTCTTGTCTGGCACACACGTAAGTACTAGCATCCCTGCTCACATGCTCTCACTCTCTGCAAGAAAGAGCCGTTTGGAGGCGGGACCAAACCATTATATGTAAATAGAAGGGGGTGTATAGAGGCTTTGGATAATTAACTTTTGGAAGAAAATAAGTTAAATGAATTGTAAGTTTAGTGAGTACATTATCAATATAACGTTATATTAATGTTAATTATTGATGAATGATGAAAGGTTAGGTTTCTCAACATTTTTTTCTTAATGTTCTAAAATTGTTTGGGCCCCCGTGGTGAGGGTGTTTGGGGTGGCCAATAGGGTGGCCAGGATTCAGCCACCCCTCAGCTCCGCCACTGACTACCTCACCAACCGTCCACAGTACACGAGGACCCGGGAGTGTCAATCAGACACCATCATCAGCAGTACGGGGGCCCTGGCACCGTTTCTCTTCACCCTCTACACTGCGGACTTCACCCACAACACTGCAACCTGTCAACTGCAGAAGTTCTGACGACTCGGCCATCATTGGCCTCATCTCCAACGAGGACGACCGGGAGTACAGGGAACTGACACAGGACTTTACCCTCTGATGCCAGAGGAACCACTTCCAGCTCAAGGCAGGGAAGACCAAGGAGCTGGTGGTGGATTTAAGAGGGTGCCAACACTCCCCCCCGACTCCAGTGAACATCCAGGGAGCAGACATAGAGATTGTGAAATCCTACAAATACCTGGGTGTTAACCTTAACAATAAACTGGACTGGACAGATCACTCTGCGGACAACAATGATGACAGCTGCTGACAGGACACCCTGTCAGCACTGTGCAGCTCCTCCTCAGATAGGCTGCTGCACCGCGGTGTCTCACGGAGAGATACTGCAGGTCCTTCCTTCCTGCAGCGGTCAGACTATATAACCACCATGGCCTGTGGTAGACAACCCCCCCCCCCTTGCCCCAGAAAATACAGACTGCTACAATCTTGTGTAACAAACATGCATTCTGCAATATACAATGTTTTTCAAATCTTGTGTGCAATAATCATATTTATGAGCATAACATACATTTTTATAATATCTCAACACCATAATTGTTAGGAACGTAACACAGACACTTGGACTCAAAAGAAAGTTTGCTGTTCAAAAGGTCTTTACTTAAGACAAAGATAAAGTACCAACAAAAATCACTCAAGAAAGCACAACGTAGAAAACAAACTGCAAACATGGGAACTAAATAAACTTGACTATGAAAACAAACTACAAAAGTCTCTTGGCGTAAAGAGCTGGCTCTGTTGATGGCACAAGATGAACTGGCACAGGACAAAGGGAGACAAGGACTATATATACAAGAGGTAATGGGACACAGGTGGCAACAATCAAGGGAGGGGCTGACATTCACATGGGGTGGAAGACACACAAGGGCAAAAGAGCTCTGAAACAAGAGGGAAAGGTAATGACAGGACTAGACAGGTGAATAAAGAGACTTGACTGAACATAGATCTACCCTGATCACACAGGTGTGCTTCATATGAGAGGCCCCGCCTTACAATTTTCCGCCAAAGATTTGGGGTAATTGGTCCGTGCGCAAAGCATTGTGGGGATTTTAAGACAGCGGAGTCCTACACATGTGCAGCCTAGAAATTTCTCCAAACGAAGTACACCGGGCTCGGTAGAATTTCAAGTATGCTGGACATTGGAACAGTCCTTCGGCGGCACTCGATGACGTAGTATGCTTGAAATAGTGGCTCTGGAGCAGCTTTACTCGCGATTGAGAAACACACTAGCCGTTTCTCAATCTCAAGGATGCTGGCTTGGTAGTCGCGTACTTCCAAGTCACTTCCTTCAGAAGTATGCTTCCAAGCCACGGCTTCGGAAAACGAAGAAGAATGGAACAGGCTAACAAGTGTGCCACTCGGTTTTCAACATAAACTGCAACGAAAATAAATACCTCACAATGTTTATCTAATTATGAACTTGCTTTACTTTCACGGAACACATTTTTGGTGATAACAAACAAATGTAACAAAGTAACACATTTACCAACACATGTTCTACGCCACTACATACTTACATTTAAATGTGTGTTTCAGCCATTCTCCGCAAGGGTTTTGAAATTGGTCCATGCGCAAAGCATTGTGGGGATTTTAAGGACGCAAAGTCTACCCATGTGCAGCCTTGAAATTTCCCCCAAACCAAGGACGCGGCCTCTGGTGGAATTCCAAGTATGCTGGAGATTGGAACAGTACTTCGGTGGCACTCAATGACGTAGCATCCTTGAAATATTGGCTTGGAAGCCAGTATCCTCGAAGATCGAGAAACGGCCCTGTGTCTGTGAGTCCTGTGGGTGAACCCATAGGGTGAACCTCTTCAGTGGTCAGGGTCTCTCCTCTGCCAGGTCAGTGAGACCTCAGTCAGAGACAGGGAGATGTTTCTCTGACAGACCATTCTGCAGATGGTGCAGACAATATATATACATTACCAAAGCCACAAGTGGAATGGTGGGAAGCATGTAAAGGGCTTGGAGGTGAAACACATTTGTACAGAGGATGACACAAATACTTTACATTTCACTAAGGAATAAGAAATATATATTTCCCATCATGAATGCTGTATTTCCATATGAAAAGCCAACCTAAACTCATCGTTGTATCTATTTGACTCTGAATAACAGCACAGCAGCACAAAGCTGAATCATAATGTAATCAAATGTGTTTATCCACACTCGAAATTCAGAAGAAAGAATGAAAGAAAAAACCGTGGGTGTTTCTCAATCGCGAGGATGCTGGCTTGGTAGTCGCGTACTTCAAAGTCACTTCCTTCAGAAACGAAGCAAGCATGCGTCCAAGCCACGGCTTCAGAAAACGAAGAAGAATGGAACAGGCTAACAAGTGTGCCACTCGGTTTCAACATAAACTGCACCGAAAAAATAAATACCTCACGATGTCTATCTAATTATGAACTTGCTTTACTTTCAGGAACACATTTTTGGTGATAACAAACAAATGTAACAAAGTAACATATTTACCAACACATGTAAATGTGTGCTGCGTCGGTTCAGCAATTCTCCGCAAGGGTTTTTGAAATTGGTCCGTGCGCAAAGCATTGTGGGGATTTTAAGGACGCGAAGTCTACCCATGTGCAGCCTCGAAATTTCCCCCACACAAAGGACGCGGCCTTGGTGGAATTCCAAGTATACTGGAGATTGGAACAGTCCTTCGGCGGCACTCGATGACGTAGTATCCTTGAAATATTGGCTTGGAAGCCAGAATCCTCGAGATTGAGAAACGGCCCGTAGCTACTAGTGCTGCTAGTACATACTGCCACCTATTGGTTTACAGGGTGAACTACACATTTTGCAAACATAAATCCAACAGTTCAACAGCTCCACACAAACTGCAGCCTCCCCAACGACCATGCAGCTGAATTGTCAACAAAATGGATCTTAACAACCTTCAGAAATGAAGGATTTTTTTCAAGACAATTAAAGACGTACTGAATGTATGGGCTTGGATTTGTCTCGTAAATATTTGTGTGAACATACAAATATTTTGTGTGTAAATATGTAATTTGTAAATGTAAAACACCATCCATAAATACATTTAAAAGATTTGCAAGCTCACAAATACATTTGCAAATGTAAAACCGATCTGCAAATACGCTAAATATTTTCACAAATAAAATAAATACATAGATTTCTAGATGGATCTCAAATGTCAATAATCTGCATTGTAAACATGACACAAGGTGGCGCCATATCCATGTCATTCATGTCAGTGAATGTATTACTTTGAATTGACCCTCTGTATGTGTTAAGTAAATAAAGTTCACGCAACTCTTAATATTAGATACTGTGTTTTTAAGTGGTGATGGAGATTATTTGTTTTACCCTGCTTTAAAGGATATTTTGCTTTACAAATGGTGCGCTTTATCACTGCCTGGGTATGGAATGCCATTTAAGCCAAAATTAAATAAATAAATAAATACATAAATAAATAAATACATATATATAAATATGCCTATGAAATCAATGCTGAAATAAATAAATGAGGCAATAAATATGTATACATCAGGGTTTCCGTTAGTCGGTTAATTACCGGTTTTTAGCTGGTAAAATGTATTAAAAACCGGTAAATTCAAAACCTGCCGGTCAAAATGTCTGGTAATAATTAGAGATGCTCCGATAGATCGGCCGCCGGTCATTATCGGCCGATATTCACTCTTAATAGTTTGATCGGTGCTCTCTATAAAGGGCCGATCAGGAGAGCTGGATCTGATCGATATGGACATAAACGCGAGTGAAGTATAACCGGACGCGAGAGAGAGATCAGATCAGCTGCTGAGTCAGACCAAGACATGCAGCTCTGCATAATCACCTGAAGCCCCGCCCACTGTTTAGCGAGCTGCATGATAAACTTACGGGCTGTCAGGAGAGAGAGGGAGGGAGAGAGGAAAAGAGAGGCTCCGTTTCTCCCGTGTTATTATTCAAAGTTAATGTAAACTTTTTGAATAATGTACGTTATCTACTACAAGTAGTTTGTTTGAATGTAATAATGATGTTGTTTGTGGAATAATTTATTGAAAAATGAATTTTTTTCGATCTGTTACGATTATAAACTGAAGCAATATAAAAATGAGCCCGGTGAACTGAGTTTTAAACATCAGCATATCTGCTCATAGTCCGGCAGAGTCCTGCATCGGGTCGGGTACCCACGGGTAAAAAGGTGATTCGCGGGTGGTATTTTTTCAAACGCTTTTTTCCGGGTTCGGTTCTGGGTAAAACAAAGATGATGCGGGTCGGGTCGCGGGTGTTGCATAGTAAATATATTAAAATAATAATAATTGAGTTAATGTTGAAATCCTCAGACCTCTCCCCCGCGGGACCGCGCATAATCATAACCTCTGCAGCGCAGTCTGCTGCTGAGCGCGCCACATTCGAAATGGCTGAGGTGAAGCTCTCTAGCGGAGAATACAGCATTTTCAATAACACTTCCTCAAGAGCGAAATCCAACGTCTGGAGGCTTTTGGTGTCATCCTAGATGGAGAAAAGAACCAACATCCCACACTTTTTGAGACAAATATGCAACTGCGTGTGTTAATAATTGCACGTTTTCACTGCTCATATATATGCGGGTCGGGGTCGGTTGCGGATCTTGTGCCGACAGGTCGGGTCGGGTTGCGGGACTAATTGGCAATATGTGCGGGTAGCAGGGCAGGTTCGGTATTACACGTCGCGGGTGCGGGCGGGAGCGGGTCTTGAAAATCAGACCTGTGCAGGACGCTGTAGTCCGGTAATTACCTGCCAAAGGAAACTCTGCTACACAACTCTTATTATTATTATTGAAATATGACCGGTAAGTTTCAAATTTGTCCGGTAAAATAAATTCTGCCCGGACATTTGACCGGCGAGAAAAAATCCTAGCGGAAACCCTGGTATACATGTATACATATTTATTTATTTCATGGGACTTTTATTTCATAATGACTTTATTTATTTCAAGAGACTTTTATTTCATAATGACGCATTTATTTATTTCAAGAGACTTGTATTTCATAATGACATATTTATTTATTTCAGATGACTTGTATTTCATAATGACGCACTTATTTATTTCAGGTGACTTGTATTTCATGATGAGACATTTCCATTCCTTATATGCAAATGAACGGGGCGTGGTTAGCTCACATATCCAGAGACCCAGACCAAAGCAACAGCACCACACTGACTACTCGAGAAGAGGAAGAAAATGGAGGAGAAGGACTATAAGGCAAAGTACTAAATTCTCAGAGTCAGACATCGCATGTAATCTGATACTCTAAATTTCACCCGCCAGAAATGTTCGCTTCTTCTTCTTCAGTGTAAATTGTCCATTTGCAAACCAGTTGACATCTTCTTCTCTTGGTTTTTTGCTGGATTGCAAACAACTTTAAGGTGCATACCACCACCTACTGTACATGAGTGTGAATCATCATATCATTCCATCTCTTAACTCATGGACGTATCTATGATCTAATCCAAAAATAAATAAATAAAAAACATAATAAATAAAACAAAACAACAATCTATGATCTTTCCTGACCTAATGTTAGATACTTTTACCTACCCCAGTTTCACTAAAGGTAAACGTGCCTTTCTGGTAGCCTTCTCCCTCTCCTTTTGTTCCCAAAATACCAACCACATTCATTACATTTTTTACATTACATTGCATTTAGCTGACGCTTTTATCCAAAGCGACTTACAATAAGTACATACGACCAGGAAGACACAGCCCTGAAGAAAACAGAATCATAAAGTACATCAGGTATCATAGAGCCAAACATTTCAAGTGCTACTCAGCTGGCTATAGATAAGCCAGTCCTATATTAGTATATAAGTGCCTTGTTATTAATTCTATCGATCGAAGTGGAGTCGAAAGAGATGAGTTTTCAGTTTCAGTCTGCGCCGGAAGATGTGCAGGCTTTCTGCTGTCCTGATGTCAACGGGAGCTCATTCAACCATTTTGGAGCCAGGATAGCAAACCCACGTGTTTTTGCTGATGGGAACTTGGGTCCCCCTCGCAGCGAGGTTGCAGCGAGTCGTTTGGCTGATGCAGAGCGGAGTGCACGCGCTGGGGTGTACAGTTTAACCATGTCCTGGATGTAGGAAGGGCCAGATCCATTCGCAGCATGGTATGCAAGTACCAGTGTCTTGAAGTGGATTCTAGCAGTTACCGGAAGCCAGTGGAGGGAGCGGAGGAGCGGAGTGTGTGGGAAAATGTAGGAAGGTTGAAGACCAGACGAGCCGCTGCATTCTGAATGAAATAGCCTCAAAATCACAAACTGGCTGAAACTGTACAGTGAATTGGAGAAATTACAGCCAAGTTTTCTACTATGACACATAGCATATCTATGTGACAAGACAGGGGTCTCCAGTACTTTCATGATAGTGGTCAGCTTTTATTAATACAAAAGTGTATCTTTCAGTAACCTTTTGAGAGAATTAAACATAAATCAGTCAAATGTTCAAAACAGCCTTCAATGAAATAGCCTCAAAATCACAAAATGCCATTAAGAGTCAGATGCTTTACGAAATCTAATAAAACAGAGTACTTTCATTGTAGTGGTCTGCATTTAAAAAGAAAAGTGTATCTTTCGGTAACATTTTTGAGAGAATTAAGCATAAATCTGTCAAATGTTTAAAACAGCCTTCACTGAAATAGCCTCAAAATCACAAACTGCCATTAAGAGTCAGAATCCTAACGAAATCTACTCAGAGTACTTCATGGTAGTGGTCAGCTTTTAAACACAAAAGTGTATCTTTCAGTAACTTTCTGAGAGAATTTAATCATAAATCTGTCAAATGTTCAAAACAGCCTTCAATGAAATCGCCTCAAAATCACAAATTGGCTGAAACAATACAGTGAATTGGAGAGATTACAGCACAGAGTTTTCTCCTACGACACAGATAGTATAATCTATGTGACAAGACAGGGGGGAGACTCCACTGCCCATGGAGGTTTTATCTGGGGGATCCCTAAAAGTTATGCTTACCAGACCAAAAAAAAAAAAAAAAGTTGGGATGCGTTTTGTGTAACCCCTTTCACACGCATCCCAACTTTTTTTTTTTTTTTTTGGTCTGGTAAGCATAACTTTTAGGGATCCCCCAGATAAAACCTCCATGGGCAGTGGAGTCTCCCCCCTGTCTTGTCACAGGCTGTTTTGAACATTTGACAGATTTATGCTTAATTCTCTCAAAAAAAAAAAAAGTTACCGAAAAGACACTTTTGTATTTAAAAACTGACCACTACCATGAAGTACTCTGAGTATATTTTGTTAGGATTCCCACTCTTAATGGCATTTTGTGATTTTGAGGCTATTCAGTGAAGGCTGCTTTGCACATTTGACAGATTTATGCTTAATTCTCTCAGAATGTTACCGAAGATACACTTTTCTTTTTAAAAGCAGACCACTACCATGAAAGTACTCTGTTTTATTAGATTTCGTAAGCATCTGACTCTTAATGGCATTTTGTGATTTTGAGGCTATTTCATTGAAGGCTGTTTTGAACATTTGACAGATTATGTTAATTCTCTCAAAAGGTTACTGAAAGATACACTTTTGTATTTAAAAAAGCTGACCACTACATGAAAGTACTGGAGACTGCCCCTGTCTTGTCACATAGATTATACTATCTGTGGCGTAGTAGAAAACTCTGTGCTGTAATTTCTCCAATTCACTGTACAGTTTCAGCCAGTTTGTGATTTTGAGGCTATTTCATTGAAGGCTGTTTTGAACATTTGACAGATTTATGTTTAATTCTCTCGAAAGGTTACTGAAAGATACACTTTTGTATTTAAAAACTGACCACTACCATGAAGTACTCTGAGTAGATTTCGTTAGGATTCCCACTCTTAATGGCATTTTGTGATTTTGAGGCTATTTCAGTGAAGGCTGCTTTGACATTTGACAGATTTATGCTTAATTTCTCAGAAATGTTACCGAAAGATACACTTTTCTTTTTAAAAGCAGACCACTACCATGAAAGTACTCTGTTTTATTAGATTTCGTAAAGCATCTGACTCTTAATGGCATTTTGTGATTTTGAGGCTATTACATTGAAGGCTGTTTTGAACATTTGACTGATTTATGTTAATTCTCTCAAAAGGTTACTGAAAGATACACTTTTGTATTTAAAAAAGCTGACCACTACATGAAAGTACTGGAGACTGCCCCTGTCTTGTCACATAGATTATGCTATCTGTGTCGTAGTAGAAAACTCTGTGCTGTAATTTCTCCAATTCACTGTACAGTTTCAGCCAGTTTGTGATTTTGAGGCTATTTCATTGAAGGCTGTTTTGAACATTTGACAGATGTATGCTTAATTATCTCAGAAAGTTACTGAAAGATACACTTTTCTTTTTAAAAAGCTGGCCACTACCGAGAAAGTACTCTGTTTTATTAGATTTCGTCTAGCATCTGACTCTTAAGGGAGTTTGTCATTTTGAGGCTATTTCAGTGAAGGCTGTTTTTGACCATTTGACAAATGTATGCTTAATTCTCTCAAAAAGTTACCGAAAGATACACTTTTCTTTTTAAAAGCTGACCACTACCATGAAAGTACTGGAGACTGCCCCTGCTTGTCACATAGATTATACTATCTGTGTCGTAGTAGAAAACTCTGTGCTGTAATTTCTCCAATTCACTGTACAGTTTCAGCCAGTTTGTGATTTTACGCTATTTCAGTGAAACAAGGCTGTTTTGAACATATGACAGATTTATGTTTAATTCTCTCAAAAGTTACTGAAAGATACACTTTTGTATTTAAAAGCTGACCACTACCATGAAGTACTCTGAGTAGATTCGTTAGGATTCTGACACTTAATGGCATTTTGTGATTTTGAGGTTATTCCAGTGAAACAAGGCTGTTTTGAACATTTGACAGATTTATGCTTACATTCTCTGAGAAAGTTACTGAAAGATACACTTTTGTGTTTAAAAGCTGACCACTACCATGAAGTACTCTGTTTTATTAGATTTCAGCACATAGGGTCTCTACTGTAAACAGAAAAACATAACATTTTTAAGTATCTAATAATATACTATCCACATAATATACTAGTTTAACCCCTACCAAAAAAAAAAACATTTAATAATTACATGATATTATAAAATAAAATAAAGAAAGTACTTACCAGAGTTTTTTCAAGATCAGACACAGGTCAACAAAATGCATAGAGGAGGTATGGTGCTGGCTCATTAGCCTTCTCACTCTTCTTAGAATGATCCTGTGCAATTTTTAAAAGTTGAACTCCTATCCCCTTATAAACCAAAATAACAATAGCCCTTAATTAACACTAATCATTTAAAAAACCCTTACATCTAATTTAGAGAGGACAACTAAAAAGTGTAAGGTGGCTGTTTTAAACTAATTCCACCACATATATATCTTATTTTAACCCTATAATGTATTTACTTAAAAAGAGTCCTCTCCTGCTGATAATCAGGTATGCTGGTCGCCATGTCTCTGCTTTAAAGAGTCCTTTATCCAGGTGCTTAACGATGCGTCTTTTGCCCCCCACAGAGTGAAACTTAGTTATCACTATTAAAACCTAAATAAGATATTTTTTAAATGAATATGAATACCCTCTTTGCAAACAGATACTTCCTTTTAGTTAACAGTTTCACAAAAACTTGAGAAGAAGCATGAGGAGCTCTCTGTAAAAGTGAGAGTCTTCACCAGTCAAACCTTTTTTGTTGCATGCAGCACAATTCTAATATTACACCCTCACATAACTTCATATTGGGCTTCCTTATAGTTGTGTGAAGTAATTATAAAAAAACAATATCATGGGAGGAATAGGATATTTATTATTTCCCTCTTCAGAGAGACTTTCTTATAGTTAATAAAGTATTACACATTAGTTCAAAATCCATACAAACTAAAGAGAATATCCCTAGGTATCACTATTAAAAACCTAAATAAGCTCTTTTTAAATGAGTATGAATAACCTCTTTGCAAAACAGATACTTCCTTGTTGTTAACAGTTTCCTAAAAACTTGAAAAGAAACATTCTTAGCAAACACATATCATTTAAAACAAAACCCTGAATCAAATCTAGAGAGGACAATAACATTTTTAGGTGTCTTAGTGAGTGAAAATTAATGGCTGTTTTATTTAGTTTGAGCTGGTCCTGCAGTGAATGGAGCAGAAACACATTTTAAAAGGAAAAGTTCTCTTTTATGGATACAGCAAATCTAATATTACACCCTCACATAACTTCATATTGGGCTTCCTTATAGTTGTGTGAAGTAGTTATAAAAAAGACAATATCATGGGAGGAATAGGATATTTATTATTTCCCTCTTCAGAGAGACTTTGTTATAGTTAATAAAGTAATTACACATTAGTTCAAAATCCATACAAACTAAAGAGAATATCCCTAGGTATCACTATTAAAAACCTCAATAAACTCTTTTTAAATTAGTATGAATGACCTCTTTGCAAAACAGATACTTCCTTGTAGTTAACAGTTTCACAAAAACTTGAAAAGAAACATTCTTAGCAAACACATATAATTTAAAACAAAACCCTGAATCAAATCTAGAGAGGACAATAACGTTTTTAGGTGTCTTAGTGAGTGAAAAAATAATGGCTGTTTTATTTAGTTTGAACATCTTAACTAACTAACTCCATCCCCTCGCTTCACACCTCACAGAGGGTGTCTTAATCAACATATAGATTAGGCCGTCTCACTCATAGAGACACCTAGATTAACATCATAGGCTTATAACATACCACATCAAAGGGCAAACATCCAAGGCTAATTAGATTAGATAACCCTGAGGGGCAGGGACCAGACAGCATAACTTCAAAGAGACTACCTTAATCGAACACATCAAAGAATTAGACAACAAAACATGTCTCACTCATAGAGATACCTAGATTAACATCATAGGCTTATAACATACCACATCAAAGGGCAAAACATCCAAGGCTATTTAGATTAGATAACCCTGAGGGGCAGGGACCAGACAGCATAACTTCAAAGAGACTACCTTAATCGAACACATCAAAGAATTAGACAACAAAAGCACTCCACAGGGGGGCTTTTCACACCTACCCGTTATAACACCTCACCCCTCACATCAAAGGGTCTCAAACAATGGGAGGCGGGACTTAGCTCTGATCAAAGGCTCTCGACCAATGGGAGGCGGGACTTAGCTCATTTGCATAATTGGGGACGTGTCACCTGTCACCTTTTATGCATACTAATGAGATTGAAGCGGCATGGTATATACTACTTAGGTCTATTCAAATTGCATTCGGAGGCATTTTGATCTGACCGCGGCCGTGCTGATATTATAACCCAGAGAATTTTCACACCTTAGTGTATAAAACTCCCCCACGACTATTCCTTGCACCCCTCTAGCATAAGCCCGAATGGTCTCAACCATATTGCGTCAGTAATGTGCACTTGTTGTTACAGCAGGATCAGTTTGTGTGTTATGGACACGACCGGTAGATCTTCGCAATCTGTGTTCTCAGCATGCTTACTTTAACATACTTTTTCATGGTCGGGCTAAGGTAGGGCTAAGCCATTTCTTGGTATGGCTGTAGCCTACCCCAGCCATACCCTGGCGCCCCCACTGGCTGTAGTACATATGTAAGTGGCGCTGTACTTCCGCCACAAAATACACCAAAAGCAGCGAATAAGACCGATGACGATTATTATTATTATATTATATTATTATTGTTGCTGATGGTTGTGGTAGAGGAGCTGTAGATTTTTGCACTAAAATCTGTATCATGGTCAGTAGTGTGTAGAGCACGAACGCAACCCTGTGATCCGCCATTGTTGTTGGCGAAACGCATCAGCTTAATATAAATAAAAGGGTTGCGTTATAAAACAATTCACTCAACAATTAATGATCATTAAGGTGAAATCTAACAATATCCCGAATAATTGTTATTGCATCCAGAGGTAGAAACATGTTTATTTCTGCTGTAAAGTTGGGCATTTTAACATGGGGGTCTATGGAAATTCCTCCTTTCTGCAGTCATCCCCTATCGGCCAATAGATTACCTGCAGTTTGTGGCACTTCCTTATTAGCATCCCGGCTCTGCCCCAGAGTTTGCCGCTTGGTACACACGGAGGCGCAAGCGTTTCGTCCTCAGACCTACCCACTTTGGGAGCCGTAATAAAAGTGTATCGGATTCAGGCTCCGAATCCGCGTTTCCGTTTCGGCCTCGTGTGGACGAACCGTCTATATGATAGAGAACGTTAGCGGATTCAACTGATATCGTCTCCGTGTGGACGGGGCCTTAATGTGACTGTTGAAACTCAGGTCAGAGTCCATGACTACATCTAGATTTCTTTATCTGTTGTTTTGAACATTGCAGACTGAAGCTCAGCGCTAACTTTTATACGTTCTGCCTTGGCTCCAAAAACCATCACCTCAGTTTTATCTTTGTTTAATTGGAGAAAGTTCTGACACATCCAGTCATTGATTTGTTCAATGCACTTACTCAGTGTTTGAATTGGAGCATAGTCTCCTGGTGAAATGGTTATGTACATTTTTGTGTCATCTGCATAGCTATGGTAACATGGAGGCATGTGGCGCAGTGGATAGAGCCTTGTTAGGGGTCCTGGAGGCGGGGCTTCGAATGGTGTACATTTGAAAAACTTCATGTTACTGTTTTTGAAATCTCTCCCCACTTTTGTCCACACCCCCTAAGTAAAATGACTTCCCAGTTCCCGCGTCCCCTGAGCCTAACGATAATTTCTGGCAGCTTTCCTACTGCTAAAGGTAGATGGACTGGGGTACGTTGTAATGTGATTTTACATGTTATAAGGAGAGTAGCGAGTGACGCAATTTATAGTTTTAATTTGTACATCACCAGGTGTAGGACTCAAAAGACTCGGGTTAATCGAGAGGGGAGACTCGTCACAACCAGCTCTTTACTAGGATCCGGGTTAATGATCCGGATGAATGATGACGATCAGGACTCACCCATCTCTACTGCGTTCAGCTTTTCGACTCTTTTTTCGGTTCTCATGGTCAAGGCCTTTCTCCATTGAGATATTCTTCTTCCTTTACCTTAGTTGGAGCAATGGCATCTATAAAATGTTTTATCTTTGAATTAAAATGATCTACTAGCTCATTTACTGAGATTTGAGCGAGGGCAAGTGTGGAAGAAAACATTCCCCCTATATTTTCAGTTTAATATCGTTATGTGGTTACCTTTCTTTGAACATTTGTGTGAACAGCAATAGAGCTCTCAAAGAAAACACAGGAATGATCAGAGATTGCAATCAGTCACCACAACCTTAGAGATATTCAGCTGGGTGTTGACATGGCCCTGTCAACGCCCACACCGCCACCTACCTCCCTTCTCCAACCCCCAGCTCACAGCCACTCCTCCTGCTCCTTTAACCCACCCCCACTAGCTGCACCTTGTCCCTTACAACCAGCCAGGTGAGGAGGGGGCTCCAGAGGTGTAAGGACGGAAGGCAGCGGGTCCAGACGGCATCAGCTCGAGGATACTTAAATCCTGCGCCGACCAGCTGTGTGGGATCTTGGAGTTTCTGTTCAACCTGAGCCTGAAGCAAGGGAGGGTACATCAACTGTGGAAGACGTCCTGTATGGTACCTGTGCCCAAGACCCCCCACCGCCGGGACTTCAACAGCTAACAGCTGGTGACGATGACATATAGCTGATGAAGAGCATGGAGAAGCTGGTCCTTGGACACCTTCGGCCCCTTGTGAGACCATCAATGGACCTGCTGCAGTTCGCTTACCAGCCTAACATCGGGGTGGATGACGCCGTCATCTACCTGCTGCAGAGGTCCCTCTCCCATCTGGAGAAGGCTGGGGGCACTGTGAGGATCATGTTCTTTTATTTCTCCAGTGCCTTCAACACCATCCAGCCCCCGCTCCTAGGAGACAAGCTGCAGCTCTCGGGGGTGGATCACCACCTCAATTCCTGAATCCTGGACTCGATGCTCGATGCTCAGTCCTCGATGTGCATTTAGAGAAATTAGATGTCCTTCAACATGGCGCCATGAAATCCATTTCCGGGTCACTCCTGGAGGACCGAGAAGTCGAGGAGGGGAAATTAGAGTATTGAGAAAACTCTATACTGTCGCCCTTTAGTCCCTCTCTCTTTTCTTTCTCTCCTTTCTTTTCAATCAATCAATCAATCAATCAATGTTTTTTATATAGCCCAATATCACAAATGTTACATTTGTCTCAGTGGACTTCACAGTTTGTACAAAATATCAGTATAACAATACGACACCCTCTGTCCTTAGACCCTCACATCGTACAAGGAAAAACTTCCGAAGAAAACCCACAGTTTAAAGGGAAAAATGGGAGAAACCTCAGGGAGAGCAACAGAGGAGGGATCCCTCTCCCAGGACGGACAGACGTGCAATAGATGCCGTGTGTAAATTGAAAAGATAATACATTTGCAACAAAGGTAGTCCAAATGTTTGGAAATGCATGTGTGTATAATAGGAAGATTTTCTTTTTGAAAGCCTGACTTTGTGAGTCGTTGAGACTTGGGCCGTTTCTCAATTGCGAGTACACATGCTACAGAGCAACTATTTCAAGTGTACTACGTCATAGAGTGTTGCAGAATGCTGGGCATTTAACATGTATTTAAACAGTCCTTCGGCGCCACTCGATGACGTAGTATACTTGAAATAGTTGCTCTGCAGCATGTGTACTCGCGATTGAGAAACGGCCATGGTGTTGTACCCTTAAAAAAGGAAATAGTGAGTGAGAGAAGTGAAGACATACAATCACGCAGCTCCCGCCTTCACTCGTCTGAATCGAGCCATCTTTATAATGAAGCTTGTACATTTACAATGAATACACTCAAATTTCAGGACCAATAATTATGACTAAATTCTCCTTTATCTTTAGCTCTTTAACAGTGGTAAAACAACATATGTATGGTCATGTGTATGTAACAGTGCCTAGCTTAGCTGCTAACAACATGACAAACGGTCAGATTCAGCGGCACCACAAGGTATACAGCAGCTAGCTTCAATGACCACAAAGTTAGCCAGAATTAGCGAGAACCTTCAAACAATACAACAAAGTGCAAAATACACACTTTCCTCTTACAACGAACCATGGTGATGTAATACAGATTATATATAACATGGGTCAATAGATGTATAGTGCTTTGTATACTGTAATTACTTTAAAAAGGGAAATAGTGAGTGAGAGAAGTGAAGACATAGAATCACGCAGCTCCCGCCTTCACTCGTCTGAATCGAGCGAGGAAGAGCGCAGTGATCACTGGAACCCCAAGGTATTACCAACAGATTAACGCACAATCAACCCATACAGCAGGATACATATATCTCTCAGAATTGACTATTCTTGTCTGGCACACACGTAAGTACTAGCATCCCTGCTCACATGCTCTCACTCTCTGCAAGAAAGAGCCGTTTGGAGGCGGGACCAAACCATTATATGTAAATAGAAGGGGGTGTATAGAGGCTTTGGATAATTAACTTTTGGAAGAAAATAAGTTAAATGAATTGTAAGTTTAGTGAGTACATTATCAATATAACGTTATATTAATGTTAATTATTGATGAATGATGAAAGGTTAGGTTTCTCAACATTTTTTTTCTTAATGTTCTAAAATTGTTTGGGCCCCCGTGGTGAGGGTGTTTGGGGTGGCCAATAGGGTGGCCAGGATTCAGCCACCCCTCAGCTCCGCCACTGACTACCTCACCAACCGTCCACAGTACACGAGGACCCGGGAGTGTCAATCAGACACCATCATCAGCAGTACGGGGGCCCTGGCACCGTTTCTCTTCACCCTCTACACTGCGGACTTCACCCACAACACTGCAACCTGTCAACTGCAGAAGTTCTGACGACTCGGCCATCATTGGCCTCATCTCCAACGAGGACGACCGGGAGTACAGGGAACTGACACAGGACTTTACCCTCTGATGCCAGAGGAACCACTTCCAGCTCAAGGCAGGGAAGACCAAGGAGCTGGTGGTGGATTTAAGAGGGTGCCAACACTCCCCCCCGACTCCAGTGAACATCCAGGGAGCAGACATAGAGATTGTGAAATCCTACAAATACCTGGGTGTTAACCTTAACAATAAACTGGACTGGACAGATCACTCTGCGGACAACAATGATGACAGCTGCTGACAGGACACCCTGTCAGCACTGTGCAGCTCCTCCTCAGATAGGCTGCTGCACCGCGGTGTCTCACGGAGAGATACTGCAGGTCCTTCCTTCCTGCAGCGGTCAGACTATATAACCACCATGGCCTGTGGTAGACAACCCCCCCCCCTTGCCCCAGAAAATACAGACTGCTACAATCTTGTGTAACAAACATGCATTCTGCAATATACAAATGTTTTTCAAATCTTGTGTGCAATAATCATATTTATGAGCATAACATACATTTTTATAATATCTCAACACCATAATTGTTAGGAACGTAACACAGACACTTGGACTCAAAAGAAAGTTTGCTGTTCAAAAGGTCTTTACTTAAGACAAAGATAAAGTACCAACAAAAAATCACTCAAGAAAGGCACAACGTAGAAAAACAAACTGCAAACATGGGAACTAAATAAACTTGACTATGAAAACAAACTACAAAAGTCTCTTGGCGTAAAGAGCTGGCTCTGTTGATGGCACAAGATGAACTGGCACAGGACAAAGGGAGACAAGGACTATATATACAAGAGGTAATGGGACACAGGTGGCAACAATCAAGGGAGGGGCTGACATTCACATGGGGTGGAAGACACACAAGGGCAAAAGAGCTCTGAAACAAGAGGGAAAGGTAATGACAGGACTAGACAGGTGAATAAAGAGACTTGACCTGAACATAGATCTACCCTGATCACCACAGGTGTGCTTCATATGAGAGGCCCGCCTTTACATTTTCCCGCCAAAGATTTGGGGTAATTGGTCCGTGCGCAAAGCATTGTGGGGATTTTAGACAGCGGAGTCTACACATGTGCAGCCTAGAAATTTCTCCAAACGAAGTACACCGGGCTCGGTAGAATTTCAAGTATGCTGGACATTGGAACAGTCCTTCGGCGGCACTCGATGACGTAGTATGCTTGAAATAGTGGCTCTGGAGCAGCTTTACTCGCGATTGAGAAACACACTAGCCGTTTCTCAATCTCAAGGATGCTGGCTGGTAGTCGCGTACTTCCAAGTCACTTCCTTCAGAAGTATGCTTCCCAAGCCACGGCTTCGGAAAAACGAAGAAGAATGGAACAGGCTAACAAGTGTGCCACTCGGTTTCAACATAAACTGCAACGAAAATAAATACCTCACAATGTTTATCTAATTATGAACTTGCTTTACTTTCACGGAACACATTTTTGGTGATAACAAACAAATGTAACAAAGTAACACATTTACCAACACATGTTCTACGCCACTACATACTTACATTTAAATGTGTGTTCAGCCATTCTCCGCAAGGGTTTTTGAAATTGGTCCATGCGCAAAGCATTGTGGGGATTTTAAGGACGCAAAGTCTACCCATGTGCAGCCTTGAAATTTCCCCCAAACCAAGGACGCGGCCTCGGTGGAATTCCAAGTATGCTGGAGATTGGAACAGTACTTCGGTGGCACTCAATGACGTAGCATCCTTGAAATATTGGCTTGGAAGCCAGTATCCTCGAGATCGAGAAACGGCCCCTGTGTCTGTGAGTCTGTGGGTGAACCCATAGGGTGAACCTCTTCAGTGGTCAGGGTCTCTCCTCTGCCAGGTCAGTGAGACCTCAGTCAGAGACAGGGAGATGTTTCTCTGACAGACCATTCTGCAGATGGTGCAGACAATATATATACATTACCAAAGCCACAAGTGGAATGGTGGGAAGCATGTAAAGGGCTTGGAGGTGAAACACATTTGTACAGAGGATGACACAAATACTTTACATTTCACTAAAGGAATAAGAAATATATATTTCCCATCATGAATGCTGTATTTCCATATGAAAAGCCAACCTAAACTCATCGTTGTATCTATTTGACTCTGAATAACAGCACAGCAGCACAAAGCTGAATCATAATGTAATCAAATGTGTTTATCCACACTCGAAATTCAGAAGAAAGAATGAAAGAAAAAACCGTGGGTGTTTCTCAATCGCGAGGATGCTGGCTGGTAGTCGCGTACTTCAAAGTCACTTCCTTCAGAAACGAAGCAAGCATGCGTCCAAGCCACGGCTTCAGAAAACGAAGAAGAATGGAAACAGGCTAACAAGGGTGCCACTCGGTTTCAACATAAACTGCACCGAAAAAATAAATACCTCACATGTCTATCTAATTATGAACTTGCTTTACTTTCGGAACACATTTTGGTGATAACAAACAAATGTAACAAAGTAAACATATTTACCAACACATGAAATGTGTGCTGGTCGGTCAGCAATTTCCGCAAGGGTTTTTGAATTGGTCGTGCGCAAAGCATTGTGGGGATTTTAAGGTACGCGAAGTCTACCCATGTGCAGCCTCGAAATTCCCCCACACAAAAGGACGCGGCCTTGGTGGAATTCCAAGTATACTGAGATTGGAACAGTCCTTCGGCGGCACCGATGACGTAGTATCCTTGAAATATTGGCTTGGAAGCCAGAATCCTCGAGATTGAGAAACGGCCCGTAGCTACTATAGTGCTGCTAGTACATACTGCCACCTATTGGTTTACAGGGTGAACTACACATTTGCAAACATAAATCCAACAGTTCAACAGCTCCACACAAAACGCAGCCTCCCCAACGACATGCAGCTGAATTGTCAACAAAATGGATCTTAACAACCTTCAGAAATGAAGGATTTTTTTCAAGACAATTAAAGACGTACTGAATGTATGGGCTTGGATTTGTCTCGTAAATATTTGTGTGAACATACAAATATTTTGTGTGTAAATATGTAATTTGTAAATGTAAAACACCATCCATAAATACATTTAAAAGATTTGCAAGCTCACAAATACATTTGCAAATGTAAAACCGATCTGCAAATACGCTAAATATTTTCACAAATAAAATAAATACATAGATTTCTAGATGGATCTCAAATGTCAATAATCTGCATTGTAAACATGACACAAGGTGGCGCCATATCCATGTCATTCATGTCAGTGAATGTATTACTTTGAATTGACCCTCTGTATGTGTTAAGTAAATAAAGTTCACGCAACTCTTAATATTAGATACTGTGTTTTTAAGTGGTGATGGAGATTATTTGTTTACCCTGCTTTAAAGGATATTTTGCCTTTACAAATGGTGCGCTTTATCACTGCCTGGGTATGGAATGCCATTTAAGCCAAAATTAAATAAATAAATAAATACATAAATAAATAAATACATATATATAAATATGCCTATGAAATCAATGCTGAAATAAATAAATGAGGCAATAAATATGTATACATCAGGGTTTCCGTTAGTCGGTAATTACCGGTTTTTAGCTGGTAAAATGTATTAAAAACCGGTAAATTCAAAACCTGCCGGTCAAAATGTCTGGTAATAATTAGAGATGCTCCGATAGATCGGCCGCCGGTCATTATCGGCCGATATTCACTCTTAATAGTTTGATCGGTGCTCTCTATAAAGGCCGATCAGGAGAGCTGGATCTGATCGATATGGACATAAAACGCGAGTTGAAGTATAACCGGACGCGAGAGAGAGATCAGATCAGCTGCTGAGGTCAGACCAAGACATGCAGCTCTGCATAATCACCTGAAGCCCCGCCCACTGTTTAGCGAGCTGCATGATAAACTTACGGGCTGTCAGGAGAGAGAGGGAGGGAGAGAGGAAAAGAGAGGCTCCGTTTCTCCCGTGTTATTATTCAAAGTTAATGTAAACTTTTGAATAATGTACGTTATCTACTACAAGTAGTTTGTTTGAATGTAATAATGATGTTGTTTGTGGAATAATTTATTGAAAAATGAATTTTTTTCGATCTGTTACGATTATAAACTGAAGCAATATAAAAATGAGCCCGGTGAACTGAGTTTTAAACATCAGCATATCTGCTCATAGTCCGGCAGAGTCCTGCATCGGGTCGGGTACCCCACGGGTAAAAAGGTGATTCGCGGGTGGTATTTTTTCAAACGCTTTTTTCCGGGTTCGGTTCTGGGTAAAACAAAGATGATGCGGGTCGGGTCGCGGGTGTTGCATAGTAAATATATTAAAATAATAATAATTGAGTTTAATGTTGAAATCCTCAGACCTCTCCCCCGCGGGACCGCGCATAATCATAACCTCTGCAGCGCAGTCTGCTGCTGAGCGCGCCACATTCTAAATGGCTGAGGTGAAGCTCTCTACGGAGATACAGCATTTTCAATAACACTTCCTCAAGAGCGAAATCCAACGTCTGGAGGCTTTTGGTGTCATCCTAGATGGAGAAAAGAACCAACATCCCACACTTTTTGAGACAAATATGCAACTGCGTGTGTTAATAATTGCACGTTTTCACTGCTCATATATATGCGGGTCGGGGTCGGTTGCGGATCTTGTGCCGACAGGTCGGGTCGGGTTGCGGGACTAATTGGCAATATGTGCGGGTAGCAGGGCAGGTTCGGTATTACACGTCGCGGGTGCGGGCGGGAGCGGGTCTTGAAAATCAGACCTGTGCAGGACGCTGTAGTCCGGTAATTACCTGCCAAAGGAAACTCTGCTACACAACTCTTATTATTATTATTGAAATATGACCGGTAAGTTTCAAATTTGTCCGGTAAAATAAATTCTGCCCGGACATTTGACCGGCGAGAAAAATCCTAGCGGAAACCCTGGTATACATGTATACATATTTATTTATTTCATGGGACTTTTATTTCATAATGACTTTATTTATTTCAAGAGACTTTTATTTCATAATGACGCATTTATTTATTTCAAGAGACTTGTATTTCATAATGACATATTTATTTATTTCAGATGACTTGTATTTCATAATGACGCACTTATTTATTTCAGGTGACTTGTATTTCATGATGAGACATTTCCATTCCTTATATGCAAATGAACGGGGCGTGGTTAGCTCACATATCCAGAGACCCAGACCAAAGCAACAGCACCACACTGACTACTCGAGAAGAGGAAGAAAATGGAGGAGAAGGACTATAAGGCAAAGTACTAAATTCTCAGAGTCAGACATCGCATGTAATCTGATACTCTAAATTTCACCCGCCAGAAATGTTCGCTTCTTCTTCTTCAGTGTAAATTGTCCATTTGCAAACCAGTTGACATCTTCTTCTCTTGGTTTTTTGCTGGATTGCAAACAACTTTAAGGTGCATACCACCACCTACTGTACATGAGTGTGAATCATCATATCATTCCATCTCTTAACTCATGGACGTATCTATGATCTAATCCAAAAATAAATAAATAAAAAACATAATAAATAAAACAAAACAACAATCTATGATCTTTCCTGACCTAATGTTAGATACTTTTACCTACCCCAGTTTCACTAAAGGTAAACAGTGCCTTTCTGGTAGCCTTCTCCCTCTCCTTTTGTTCCCAAAATACCAACCACATTCATTACATTTTTTTACATTACATTGCATTTAGCTGACGCTTTTATCCAAAGCGACTTACAATAAGTACATACGACCAGGAAGACACAGCCCTGAAGAAAACAGAATCATAAAGTACATCAGGTATCATAGAGCCAAACATTTCAAGTGCTACTCAGCTGGCTATAGATAAGCCAGTCCTATATTAGTATATAAGTGCCTTGTTATTAATTCTATCGATCGAAGTGGAGTCGAAAGAGATGAGTTTTCAGTTTCAGTCTGCGCCGGAAGATGTGCAGGCTTTCTGCTGTCCTGATGTCAACGGGGAGCTCATTCAACCATTTTGGAGCCAGGATAGCAAACCCACGTGTTTTTGCTGATGGGAACTTGGGTCCCCCTCGCAGCGAGGTTGCAGCGAGTCGTTTGGCTGATGCAGAGCGGAGTGCACGCGCTGGGGTGTACAGTTTAACCATGTCCTGGATGTAGGAAGGGCCAGATCCATTCGCAGCATGGTATGCAAGTACCAGTGTCTTGAAGTGGATTCTAGCAGTTACCGGAAGCCAGTGGAGGGAGCGGAGGAGCGGAGTGGTGTGGGAAAATGTAGGAAGGTTGAAGACCAGACGAGCCGCTGCATTCTGGATGAGCTGCAGAGGTCGGATGGCACATGCAGGTAGACCAGCCAGGAGGGAGTTGCAATAGTCTAGGTGTGAGGTGACGAGAGCCTGGACCAGAACCTGGGTGGCTTTCTGGGTCAGCTGGGGACGAATCTTCCTGATGTTGTACAGCGTATATCTGCAGCAACGGGTTGTAGCAGCGATGTTTGCAGTGAAGGACAGGTTGTTATCTAGGGTCACACCCAGATTCCTTGCAGTCTGAGTCGGGGAAACAACAGAGGTGCCGATGTGTGCAGTTCCTCAGTGACAGCAAGGAGGGCCGTTTCTGTGGAGTGACCTGCCTTGAAACCAGACTGGTGCGGATCCAGAAGGTTGTTCTGATGGGAGATAACAGGAGAGTTGTTTAAAGACAGCGCGTTCAAGTGTTTTAGACAGGAACGGGAGGAGAGAGACAGGCCTGTAGTTTATAACATCAGACGGGTTGAGAGTGGCTTTCTTTAGGAGAGGGTTTACTCTTGCCTCCTTGAGACTGTTTGGAAAGTGACCAGAAGTTAGAGAAGTGTTGATGAAATGGGTGAGAAACGGTAGAATACACTCCATTCCCTCTCTGCCTCTAAAACCCTATCCTTTAGTTTTTCAGCTTTATAGATGTTCCACATTTTCTTTAACTCCACAGTTCCTACACTTGTCACTGTTACTTTTCCCCATGACATGCAGCGTACCATTCAATGCTGTGTGATTTATTCTGAGTCTAGCTACCATCATTTCCTCCCTTCTGTTTCTTTCTTTATAAATATTATAAAGAAAGTTTCTTTCTTTATAAATATTTGTCTGCTGGCATACCAGCAGACCAGCATTTATCTATCACCAGCTTATGTTAGTATTAAATATACAATGTATTCTGGTAACTATCAAAATAAAGACATTGTATAGTGTTCATAACAGTATTTTTATTTAATAAATTATACTTAATACAATAATATTACAAAAAAAACCTACATCTAAATAAATATATCATCTAAAATAGATGCATTTGATTTAAAAATAACAAATATAATTCAAAATGTAAACCGCAACAAAGAAATTATACATTTTTTTTTTCTTTTTCTTGTTAATATCCATTATCTTCTCTGTTATGTATCTTCCGGTCTTTGCCAATCTGGCCAGCATTTCTTGGTCCTCCACGTCTTTCTCGTACAGCCACTGCTTGAAGCAAACTGAAAATAAGAAACAACAATGTTTTAACAAATCGCATTCAATTATGTGATGATAGAACTGCAAACAGAATAGCTGTAACTTTAACAAAATAACTAACTCAGTTACCTCTAATCATTAACCCATGTTTGTATAATTGAGTTAACTCTGTGTGTTGCTGCTAGCATACAGAACACCTGACGTGGAAACTTTACTCGTGGATGGGGCTACAGAGCTACTAGAAAGACAGTCAAACCCGGTGCATTTCTCCGTCTGAACCAAGCCCCCAGGAAGTCTGATGCGAATATTCGTGCTGGCCAAACGGCGGTACTACACTTCCTTTAGGTTGCTGGGCCCGGAAACACTTTTTCCCATTGACTTACATAGGGAAAGAGTGGTCTGTAACTCGTTGGATAATTTTTTTTAAACTAAATAAACAACCCAGTATGAACACTTGTATAGCCCTTATTGAAAACATTCGTTCCTCAAGTTGTAAAAATGTGCTAATAACGTTATTCTGAGAGTTATTTCCCTCTGCATTATGAACGTGCATCTAACCCACGGGACCGCGCCACCCAGCATGTTCACGTTACGTGTTCAGTACTACATGAGTTTCTCTTTACCCATGGATGCACAATAACAACGGACCATATCGCCTTACTGCCACGGAGCTGTAATAATGGATATATTGCACATGTTTGCTGTAATTCATCATTTGTAAAATATTATACTAAGCTAAAATATTATACTATGCTGTATGATGTCAAACTTGTACCGTAAATGTTGTATTAAATAAAGTTAATATTACCGATGTAGATTAACGTTACTGTAGCTTCTTATTGCACTTGCAATTGTTTTAGTTACTTGTGGGCTACTTAACATGAATAATCACAGTTACTATCCTTTTACTCCATCACATTTAGCCTATTGTTATTTTAACTCCACCACAGTAATCCATCATCAGCTTTACTTTTTAGATAAAGTTTTAACTCACAAATGATCATAACAGGCTTCAACATATACATTTTTATATATTACCAAGTGGTTTCATGTACAACCCACACAAGTATCATGCTAAATGAAGCTCTGTTGCTTGGATATCACTAGATCCTGATGTCAGCGTAATATAAAAGTACATAACGATTGATGTGTAACTTAGCATAATTTACTAGCTAGCTGCTAGCTGCTAACTGCCGCCTCGTTAATATAAATCCAGTACCATGCTGTCATGAACGCACGGTGCTGTTACGTGTACGCAAATTCACGTGCTTAATGTGAACGGGCCTTTTGGGCGGCGTGGTTAAAGTTGCGCATGCTCTATGAGTGCACATACGGGTACTTCTCAGGCATGCCGGGTAATCTGTGACGTTTCGCTCTCTCAAAAGTTGGGCCATTTTGTCATCATGTGCCATTGAGCAACTCTCATAGGAATGAATGAGGCCCCGCCTCCCACGCTGTATCCAGTTCTTATTATACATCCATGGTCTGAACGTGGTGCAGTTTTGCTAAATGTTTAGACAAATAGCTCGTGTTACCGCCCTTACATGCTAAATTCTTATTGCACTTTTGGCAACAAGCATTTTCCACCTCAACACCAAGCCCCCAGGAAGTGTGCGGAAAATATTCGTCCAAACGGCGGTACTACAATGTCCTTATCAATCTGTGACGTCGACCGGCCCAGAAATACTTTTTCCCATTGACTAACATTGGGAAAGAGACGTCTGTAAATCGGTGGACAATTTTTTTTTAAATTAAATAAACTACCCAGTATGAACTATTGTATAGCCCTAGAATCATTAAGTCCTTAAAGTTGTAAAATGCACTAAAAGCCGAATCTAGATTTATTCTCTCTCTCCATTCTTTCTAGTGAGCCGAGAGTGTGTGCTCGGGGGGCGGGGCTTAAGGGGCGCATGCTCTGTGAGCGCACAAACGGGTTCTTCTGCTCTGACAGCCAGGCATGACGGGTAATCTGTGACGTTTCGCTCTCTCAAAAGTTGGGCCATTTTGACTTCATGCGCCAATGAGCAGCTCTCATAGGAAAGAACGAGGCCCCGCCTCCGACGCTGTATCCAGTTCTTATTATACATCCATGCTCAAGACGGGTAACATAACTACCCTCGGGGCGCTTAGTTCTCTCCGCCATGTGTTTGTGTGCGCACGTGCGTGTGTGTGTGTGTGTTGCATGCATGAAGCAGGTTCTGTGTGTAAACTGCCCCACCCCCTCGCACACCGACAGGGGAGAGAGATCTCTCGTCTGTATTGGAAAGACCGAAAATAAATCATAGACGCACTTTGTAGTCTTATTGCATATTAGAAACGGAGTTGGCGACAGTAAGACTGCGATATAATGTTTATGTAGATATAATACATACGACATCTATTTTTGAAATGTCTCCAGTACCGATAAAAAGATCGATAACGTTGGACGTTAACGGTACCACGGCCTTTAATAATTCAGCCCCGGAGCCCGTTAATACTGGGGCTCGGTACCCATTCCTAGTTTTAATTATTACATCATCAATATTACATTTCAAATAACCAAGTACTTGGTATCTCACAAAGCGCAAGTGGCTAGTGCTGCTAAGAACATACCTGGTGATGGTGATGATGGTGGCTCTTCGCTGCAGGATCTGGTCGATGTCCTCCTAGCAGAAGCGGTTGCCTTCGTCGTTCTCGTCCATGATGGCGGCGAAGGCTCCTTTCCTCAGCAGGTCCTCGATCTCCTTCTTGGAGAACTGCTGGACCGGCTAAAGGCGACGCAGAGAAGTGGATTTAGAAAACTCTTTTTGAAAATAAACTAAGCGTACTGCAACAGCGACTGACCCAAAAATGACTTGACATCTAGAAATGACAGATTTTCTTTTTCTCACCCCGTTGTTGTTGCCTTCTTTGTTCCCACTCATGCTCTGCAGGACAGCACGGTCCAGCCCGAGCTTCAGACTAGCTTTATCCAGCATTTCCCTCTCATAGTTTCTAGTGATCAGACGGTACACCTTCACCGCCTTAGACTGGCCAAAACGATGACACCGAGCTTGAGCCTGAAATAAAAAATGAAAAGAGGGGTCAAAGAGCATCATGTGCAGCTGCTGTTCAACGTTTTTAAGCATTAAATGGGAAAATAATATACACTTAAGGCGAGACACCCCAGGTGAATAGGGTAATTTTTTTAACTTAAAAAAGGTATCAGCTAGAAATTTCTCCAGTTAATTACTTACAATAAGGCAATTGTTTTTTTGTATTACAAGTTTTCTGAAATAGCATGTTTAAATATGCAAATTACCCATTATCTCATTAAATATGCACATATTTTATCACATTTCAGGAATGTTGTTTTTTGTATAATCTTGCTTCATGCAAGTGACAATTGTTGTCGTCTTCTCTCTGAACGTTTTTTTCGCCGTTCTTTTTGGCATTTTGAAATTTCAATTTCTAGCGGAAAGCTAACCAGGAAGTGTTTTAGCACACCACGTGACGCATCTGAACGAATCACGTTGTCAGAAATTGACACCAGCCAATGAGATTTCGTTTCTTGGTTTAAGACCCCTTTGTGCTTTCACGATTGGTTGCTGATACAAAGGAAATGACCATATTTGTATCTGATGAGATTGTGCAGGAGAGACGGAGCTTTCCAACGATATCTCTGTTGACATGGTGCACACAGCGGTCGCGGTACTTTATGTTACGTTAGAATGCTAACTTTTGGTGAAGTTAGGAGAAATATACAGATGCAAATAGACAAACTATAGTAAAATAAACACTTAAATGTGTATTTTGTACGTTTTCCTTCCAAAAGCCTGAAAGAAAACATGTTATGGAATCAAAATAGCACAAAATTTCAAAATTGACCAGTACTTGAAAAACGATGTTTTTGCCTGCCGTGTCTCGCCTTAAAGAACCGAGGGAATAAACGGAAAGACTGCTGTTGTTGTTGTTGTAGCCCTATTGAACTATCTTTAGGACAGACAGAGCAAATATATATATCGTACCTGCAGGTCATTTTGAGGGTTCCAGTCAGAGTGGAATATCACACAGGTGTCCGCAGCAGTGAGGTTCACAAGTTCTTGATCAGGTGTAGGCATGATCCTTTCTGCAGCGATAAATAAAGAAAACAAAGAAGACATTATTAATAATAGTAATGATGGTAACAACAATAATATTAGTATAACTATTTATATAGCACTTACACAATAATTGCAAAGTGATTCTCACAACAAAAATAAAGAACAAAACAATATCAACAATAAAAAACTAATGATTATAGGAATGTTAAGATACAAAGAAATGATAAACATTCTGAGAGGCCGACTACAAAAGGTAGACTCAATGGCTCTTGATGACATCAATGAGCAGTCCCATTACATGCTGCTGTATAAAAAGAAATATGTCCAGATTTCTTCTATTTAGTGTTGGATGATTTGTTGTATTGATTGCTGATGGATGTTAAGATGTGTTTTACAATTATAACAAAAAGATTATTGTAATTGGAATCAAAAAGTTTACAAATCGTAGTTTTAATAAAATGACTAGCAATATAGGATTTATTCAACAGCGGTAAAGCATTAACGTACTAAATAAAAAAAAAGTAAAACTTACCACTATTTAGGAAAGGACCTGATCAGAAGGATTGACTAGTAAGATAGCAAAGAGGTGGAGGAGGTCTCTGTCATGTACAACCATTGGTAGATGTTACACCTGAAAGAAAGATAAGGAAATAAGACAACACAGGGGGACAAACATCTTCTTAAGTAAAAGACGAAATCATGTCAAGCTTTACATATTTCAGTCTTTACAATGCACAGTTGGAAATTACCTTCCAAGGGCTAAATTCAAACTCAATACCATAAATAACTGGGTACCAAAGTGCTTTACCTGATAGAACACATTCCACACGGAGCAGCAACCATCCGGCTGGGCCTTTTGCTGCATATCATCTCCTCCCTCTCCACTGGTTCCAGTAGATTTCTACTGCCTCTGTCCAATAAAACAGAAATGCCCCAAAGCAATCATATTTAAAAAGTTAAAAACAATAACTTGCTTTTGGCATTCAAATGTATTAGAATCTCACCTTTTTCCTGGATGTCAGGAAGTCGTTCCCTTCAAGTCCGCAACCAGTCATAGGAGTTCAAATGCAAAGCTTGAACGATGACAAGAGCGAGACTTACATTTTACAAGATAAGTAATACCAGAGCAGTGTTTATGACATGCAGAGAACAGATCAAATCCCCTGACAGACTCACACACTTTGGTGATGTCCTCATCTGATAATGATGTTTCATTTTTAGCAGCAAAGTAACATTACTCAAGTAACATTACTCAAAGACCCAACTCATGTACAGTATGTTTTGCATCTCCTCAACAATGGTCTGTATAGTTGAGTAGAAACAAACTGTCCCTACAGTTTCAGGTAGATTAACAAAGAAAAGTTTACAATGAAGCACAAAACCCCTCTTTGTATTAAGCTAGCTGCCACAGAAAGTACAGCTTAACATGCTTAGAGTTAGCTAACGTTAGCTAACTTCATGTCCAACTAAAAATCTCTAACGTGCATTACATTGACAATTTTAAACACAACTTAACTCTCTCAACTTGTAAAATAACGTTAATTTAACATACCCTTAAATAACTACATCACCTTTTTCAGGGGCAACACAAACTGCAGAAAACGTTAGCTGCCAACTGTTGTTAGCTAAGACAGCTAGAAAACTTAAGGTTACGTTGACATTAACTTAACGTTGTAAGAAAGCAAAACGTACCTTCGAGAAATCTTTTACTCTCAGACTGGGTGTAATTGTGTAGCATTGCTTACCTCCAGAAGGACTTTTAGCTGTTTCCCAGTAGAGACTAGAGAGAGCTAGTGATGGTAGTTTGACACTGAATCTTCGAACGGAGCTTCAACCCTGGACTTCCTATTTCATAGAAGCAGTGCTTCGAAGCTTGCTTCAAATCACGTGACATATGACATCAGAAGCAGCAACTGCTTCAAATCACGTGACATGTGACGTCCGAACCAGCAACTGCTTCATTTCCTGAATGAATCACTTGACTGGTTCACGGTCCATTCACGCGATTCAATGCACTGCCTCGTCTCGATTCTGACAGGTAACAGGTTGAAACTGTTTCGAATTTGAGCGTGGGTTGTTGTCGTAGTTTGCGTTATTGCTGTTGAGTTGTTGTTGGTATGGGCTAGTTGCACTAGGCACTATATATACAAAGCTCTCAAGTCTCACGCATTTGGCGTGAGACACACGCATTTCACTCCATTCACACGCTCACACGCCACACCTTGTATTTCTCACGCAGAGATTTCTTTCCAGGGTACCGCCCACCAAGTTGCGCCGCAATTTTGTAAACAAACTAGTACAGAATCACTGTAGCCACGCATCAAACAATCAAAAGAATGTAAGCTGTCGAACAGCCAATTAGAAAATAACATGGCTGTATCCGGGTAGGATTTAGACATTCCGCTACAACATTACATTCTGATTCCAATGATTAAGACGCTCGCTGAAGAGTAACCAAAGAGGACGGCTGTCACATAGTCACTCACTGACATTGTGCGTGGCTACAGACTGCTCGACGTGGGAGAAGACCATATTTTCAGTACAGTAAGTCATCTCATCATTGATTTCCGTTGTTATGGAATATATGTCCAGGGAGCTTTTAGCTAACAGTTTGGCTGACTAGACTAGAGTATGCATGAACTAGCCTAGCTAGCCGGTTGAATCCCTGCTAGCTAATTTCAGCAGCTATTCTGACGCGTTTTCTTCGGAATTTTGCGCCTACACTAATTTATTAGAATGATTATTATTGTTATTTATTATTATCATTGTTGTTATTGTTATTGTAGTAAGCACCAAGGCTATTTGCTCCCTTGTTGGACTGTCCCCGTGTCTCCTATTTTCCCGGTGTGTGCGCGCGCGCCAGGGCTGGAAATTAATTTTTCAAAACATTTGAATATTTACCTTTATATATACAGTCTATGATATTTACACAACACATGAACATTTACCAGCCACTGGGGAACATCTACCAGCCATTCAGTAGTAAACCAATGGTACATTTGTATTTAAAATCTACCAGCCACTGTTATATTTTACCACCATTTAGCTGATGGTTGGTGTTCATTTCCATCCCTGGCGTGAGTGTGTGTATATTTTATCAGAAAACAAAGCATATTAATAATTATTGTATTTGTCTTTCAAAGATGTCAGGAAAGAGGCAACTAAGCATTCTTTCATGCTTTCAAAACAATCAGCTCCCTAAAAAGGTGGCCAGGTCAGAGGACACTGTAGAGGAGGCAGTAGAAGAGGCAGTAGAGGAGACTGTGGAGGAGGTTGAGGAGGCAGTGGAGGAAACTGGGGAGAACCCATTGGAAACAGAGAAAAGGAGAGGATTATGTGGAGCAGCCACATATAGGTGTTCCTTTAAGAAGGAGTGGTCAACTCGATGGCCATTCATCACAATGGGAACCACCAGCTCCTTCTACTGGTGCTCAGTGTGCAGACAAGAGAGCTCCTGTGCTCATCAAGGCGTGAGGGACATAAGCAGGCATGTGGAAGGCAAGGGACATCGGGCCAAAGAACAGTCTCTAAACTCAGCCAGCAGTATTGCACAGTTCTACGTGCCCGAAACTTCTGTTGGAGGCATGAGTGTACAAGAGGCTGTGGAGTATGGCATCAATAAACTCCCTCTGAAGGAGGCTCTTCTGATGCATACAAGATTTGTGGATGTGCAGCAGAGGACTGAGTGTGGGGTGGAAGATGCCCTATACTTTATAGACCGGTAAGGGTTTCCACATTTTCCAGGATTTCAATACTTTGATTGAATACATTAATCAGTTCTTTACACATGGTGCTCTTTTTAGATTTCAGGAACTACTACCTTTCCATGGGCCGGAGGAACAGGACAAGGTGTGTGAGGAGTTCCTGGAATATCAGCTGATGGATATCCCCATGCCCCAAGATCCCACCACCTTTAATGTTGAGGAGTTTTGGGGGAGTATGTCCTCAATCAAGTGCAAGGTAAGAAATATTTGGCACCACAGGACATACACATAATCAATTGAAATCAAAAGCAAAGCATTTGATTAATAGAGTCTCTTGGTTCATTTTTTTTAAAGGTGACCGGTTTGAGCCAGTTTGGGAGGCTCACTAAAATAGCTCAACTTGTTCTAGTGCTCCCTCACTCTAATGCCGACGCGGAGAGGGTTTTCTCGATGGTTGGACTGAACAAGACAAAAACTAGGAACAGCTTGGCCCTAGATGGAACACTGTCCTCCATCATGACAGTGAAGATGGCAGGCCTGGAACCAAACTGTTTCAGATGGGAGCCACCAACCCCAGTGCTGAACGCCTCAAAAACTGCCACCAACACCTACAACAAAAAACACTGACACACACACACACACACACATCCCGTCACTAAGAATTAAATAAATATGTTTTTATTTGTATGAATTTATGTGTCATTTATCAGATAAGACCACCGTCCCCACCCAAAGCCCCGCCGCTGCCAAAATCTCACTCTGAACTCTGTTCAAAACTTGAGAGCCCTGATATATATATAGGCACTATTTTACACTCGATGTCTCCAAGACCTACCGAAGGTTAACATCAGTGATGTACATCGGCTGGTACAAGCGGCAGGCTCAGCCCCGAGGAGCAAAAGAGTAGGTAACCTGTGATTTAGGATTCAAATAAGCCCAGCTAGCTGACGTATTGCAACAGATTACATAGTGACAATACATTTGCTCACATCAACTGGTAGCTAGCTATGTGTGTGTAGCATGAAGGGGCTACAGATTTATTTTCGTTTTGTAACCTTCTCGTGTAAAATGATAAATACATTAGCTAAACCCAAACTTAGCTTTCATCAAAGATTCTTAATGAGAGGTTGAAAACCGTCTCTGCTTTCATGGAAACCCCAGAAACTGGTTGTGACGGCTGCTGTTCTTTACTGAATGGTTGGTATAATCCATATAGGGTCCAGTTATTTGTATTGACCAGTGTTTGGTAAGTGCTGGTTTTGTACCCTACATCTATGTTAAGCTGTTCAACGTTCTTACTAACACTATTTTATGTAGTTATAATATAAGATAATACATTGAGAGAGCTGAGACAGGCTATACAAGCGTATCTGTTTTGAATGTCCTTAAATTACAGTATTCCAAACAGCAGAACTTCTGTGTATGTGATGTGACTGACAACCTGACATGGTTTAGCCTTTTCCCACACCTATTACTTGCCTGATCAGCCTGCTCTCAGCTTTCTCATTTGTCTGTGTTGTGTTGAAGTAGTGTCCTAAATGTAAAATGACTGACATTTTGTTTTAAGAACTGTTCACCTGTGGAGATTGCAGTGGCAAAGTGTTCCTGTTTAGCTGGAACAGCACTCTGCAACCACAATGTTGCACTGCTGTTCCAGACCGCACACTACTCCACACTCAACCTGGCTGCTGTCCCCCCTGTCCTCAGCTGCACTGAAACAGAGCAGCGATGGCACAAGCCAAGAACCATGGTAAGTACAGTATGTGTTCACAACCAATCCACGGTTTAATGAGTATTTCCTTTGTGCCAAGAGCTATGTTGCATCAACGACCTTTTCAATTAATTTGACAATTCTTTTGTGTAATTAATAGGGTGTGAAACCAGGCAGAGTGAGTAACATGGTGTTCATTTCCACTAAGCTAAAGCAGTTTACAGTTGCTGACGGTGTAAGGTGGTAATATCTATTGTCCTAAGTAATTGTATGTAGCCTGCTACAACTTTGTGGTTGTTGTCTGAGTGTAAAATTGTTCTTAAAGTCCTAATTATCATATAAACATGTTCAAAGGAGTACACGTTACAAGGCCGTACGCGGGGAGCTGCCAGACCCAGATGTCCTCAAAGTCAGCGAGGCATACAAGGACTTCTCAGCAGACATCGCACCACGAAATAAAATCTAATGGCTCACTACTCAACTCAACGACTAACACTCTTTCAGAGGATATTATTGGAAATGCACACATTATATATATTTTTTGCATCTACCTTCTGGATATTGTACATCTGTTCATCTGTTATATAAACTAGCATTACTTAAATATGCAGAGACTAATTGAAATGTTTAAATATGTATTTCCCCCCCCGATATAACATCAACCTATGTTTTGTAAAAGTTTATTAAATTAATCTGTAAAATGTTATCATATTGTGGATTTATTAAATTATGTATTTTCCTTTGTTATTTATGTGTGCGTTTGTTTTGAGGATATAATTCATTAGTACCTAAACATAGTATGGTATAACTGCTTTTTTTAATGAAATACACAATTGGTTTGGGAGCAAGAAATCTTTTAATCGTTGTTGCCCAGGCTTGCCGAAATGAATGGAAACTTATCTCCCGATTATAACATTGTGTAACTTGCTGCTGTTAAATACCGTCAAACTATGTGCAATATGTGCTTTATGTGCAATATATACTTTATATACATATGCCATCTTTAATAACTGTAATATATACCGGGCTGCTAAATCCCAAGAACTTCTACAGGATTTGATTTGTAGATTTGATTTGTTTTTTATCTGTATTTTTGAAAATTATGTAACTTTTTATCTTTTTTTTTAGCATATTGTTTATTATATTATAACTTAGTACTTTTTTAGCATATTGTTTATTATATTATAACTTAGTACTTTTTAACGCATGTAAGATATTCAACACTAAGCTGTCTGTGGCTCTTTCCTGCTTCAACGCTGCAAATGTCTCTGTGGGACTAATAAAGGTATTCTGATTCTGATAACGGGACGAATTTGTACAAAGGGTCACACAGCAATGTAGTGCAGACTTTCTTACCCGCTGGAAGGCCAATCGCTTTTCTTTACCCCGAAATCCGCTCATTCTTGCTCTCGGTGTGACATAACAAACTGTCAAGCTGTCAAAACTCTGTACTCAAACCGGATGTACTCAGCCGCAAACCCAGCCGCCGGAAGTTGATAGACGCCATCTTGTGCCTATTGCATTTGAATTGTAGTATCATGATAATAATCATTATCATTATTGTAGTATCAAGCCAGGAAGAAAGATAGGTTGTTCTGGCTCGGGAAACACTTCGAAATGTGGAGAAGTTGTGAACAAAAAGACAATTATCAGTAATATAAAAACATTTCAATATTTTAAGGAATAGATAGCCCAGTGGGTAGAGCCGGCGGCCCGAATGCGGCGATGTCCTCCGTGCAGCTGGTTCAAAGCCCGGAATGGATGTAGTTTTAATCATTGCTTTTCAACTTTAATACTTTAATAACTGTTAAAAGGCCCTCTCCTCCCAAAAAAATGTCTAGCACTCTCTAGTCCAGGGGTCGGCAACCGCGTGCCAATGCTGGCACGCGGCACCGTAACCAGTAGCACACTAGGAATAAGTGGAATAAGTGTGCAAAATATTTAAATTGTATTTTCGGATCCTGAACGAGACCGCCACCAGAGCGTGTCTCCCCGTTATCTGCAGAAGGAAGCCATGCACGCAACGCAGCCCCGCTCTCTTTATCTCCAGGTGACTTTCTGCCGCTTTCCTCCATGGTGCAGTGCTGATCATTTCACCACGGAGGAAAGCACTTCACTAATTGCAGTAGCCTACCCATAAGGAGCTGTACAAATACCGCAGTTTTTGCGTGGCTGTGTATTTAGTTGAAAGCCCAGTGGCGATCTGCTCATCTCTCATCGAAATAATATGCTACAAAGGGGCGGACTGGCCATCTGTGTGTTGAACTTTCCTGTCGGCTCCCAGACCGTAGTCGAGGAGGGCAGAAGCAACAAGCTTCAGGTTCAATAACCCACTTTAGCTTAAATGACTGGAGAGAGGCGAGCTCTTCTTGGGAGGCCGTTGCATTTATTTAGCTGTTCTTCTGTTTCACAAAATACATACCAGACCTCTGTTTTTTCTGCTTCCTCGTTTCACTTCCAGAAACATACATACACACGTTCCCTCACTGTCGCTCTACCATCCACAAACACGTATGCACAAGCCACACCCCTCTTGTGTTGTTCTGACTGCTAAGCTAACATTCTCTGTTAGCTTACATTCGCATATTTAAATAGATCATACATGTACAGCTTATCATTATTATCATTATTATTATTAACAGTTGTTAGGCCTATGTTGTATTTGTTAATATATAGCAGTGGCGGCTGGTCAATAGAGGTGCTATATGGAAAGTTTTATATTTATAATAAGTACAATACTGTTTAGTATATCAAATCTAAACCGTTATATGTTTCATTAGAATCATTACCCTCTCTCTCCTGGGAATTAAGCACCCCAGCGCAGCAGCAGCCAACCGCTGACCGTTGCTACCCGAAAAATATGGCAGAACATTTCAGCCAATCAGCGTCCTCAGATCTGTTAAATTAAAGGCGCTCTATAATCCGTTCTAAAGTTATTATTAAAAATAAAAAATAGTGTTTTTTATCTAAGAAAGTGTCGCCCATTGGAAACAGTAATTAGTAAAAATATACTTATATTCTTCAGAAAGATTATATCAAAAAAGCAGGCCTCCATAGTTCATTATCCTTCAGGTATAGCTCTCAGTTTCAAAAAGGTTGCAGACCCCTGGTATAAAATATGCCCCCATCCCCCCCATCTTCCACAGCCCCACCTAAAATATTTTTCACCAGCTGCCACTAATATATAGTTTAAATCACCTGGCTACATAGGTATTATCAGCTAAGTATCATAAGTATAGGTAATGGTTGTAGCATGACCATATGTTATATTTTCCTATACAGACTATCATTACCAACATATTGTCATGTAAGCAGACAATGTGACTCACATACAAATGTTGATGTACCCTATATATATATATATATATATATGGACTGTACAAAGTAATAGGCTGAATATATTTGTTGATTCCAATAGATGACAAAGGTGCACTCCTCAAGATGAGGAACCGCCTGGTTGAAGGTAAAGAACCTTTGGAACAATCCGGGCCGATGGGAAAAGGCAAGAGGGCAAAGAAAAGGAGGCTTTTTCTGGAGGAGGACGACGACGTGGAACAGTCAGAGGTGAGTTATTCAAAATCGAAACACCACCACTCTATGAAAATACACACACAACCACACACAAAAACAAATATTTATGTATGTTGTTGTCTGTTCTCAGGAGAGACCAAGCAAAAAACCAAGGCCGGAGTCATCGTCATCCACAGATATTATCCAAAAATATAAGGATCTTCAGAAGGTATGTATCTGTTTTATACTAAGTCCAAAGTGCAGTGACCTAAATGTACCTAAACTGTGCAATACATACCTGGCTGCTAAATCCTCAAAACACGTATATAAAAAAACTAAATTTATTTAGAACTAACTTTCCACCACTGGCTTTTAAAACTAACCTTCTTTTTTTAATGGTGTGCTTTTTGATAGGCCCAAGAGGTGAACAAATATAGTTACCAGAGGACGTTGGAGGAAAGGGTTGCTGCACTGGAGAGGGAGAATTATTCCCTCAGGAATGCTTTGAGCATCATTGAAGGTATGTTGATTTAACAGTAATATATTTTTTATCCCAGTCAGATAGCTAGCTAGTCCACCACTTCAGTCTGGACTCAAATGTATCAACATTTTTCTTTTTTCATTTAATCGTTTATTGGAATAGGGACAATGCACATTAATGAACACTTTAGAATATCTTTACTTATCTACTTATGAGTGTACCATTTTAACTTTACCCTTATTTCAACAATTACTTGCATTTAAAACAGTCCACCTATTTATCTTTCTACTTTATAACCCAAACCTTTTCCCTCTCGGGCCCCCCGGGGTCCCGCTAGAGGGTAACGGGTTAACAGAGAAAGCCTAGACCGGCTGCGGAGTGTGGAACGTAGACACTGACCTACTCTTGTACATTGTACTCTCTGGATATCCTCACCCTATACAGAGTAGAATAAATGAAACAGAGAAGTCTAATTAAACAAGAATATAACTTACAGTGGTTGCTGCATCAACAGGTCGTGTCGTGACCCGGTCGATATGGACACTGAGTTCTTCAGATTTTAAATGCGGTATTTGAGTGCTTTTTAGCTGGAAAATTATTAATTCACAGCGTTTGTACTTCACGCAATCAGCTGGGTGGCCCTGCCTCTATTCTAATGTGGTTTCGAGTGCCCTACTGAGATGAGACCAGAGTTACAGCTTCCCCCGAGCAGATCTGAGATGTAAAATCTCTCTACAGCGCCGTATTAGGTACAATAAGTGCAGAACAATTATACAGAGTAGAATAAATGAAACAGAAAAGTCTAATTAAACAAGAATATAACTTACAGTGGTTGCTGCGTCAACAGGTCGTGTCGTGACCCGGTCGATATGGACACTGAGTTCTTCAGATTTTAAATGCGGTATTTGAGTGCTTTTTAGCTGGAAAATGATGAATTCACAGCGTTTGTACTTCACGCAATCAGCTGGGTGGCCCTGCCTCGATTCTAATGTGTGTTTCGAGTGCCCTACTGAGATGAGACCAGAGTTACAGCTTCCCCCGAGCAGATCTGAGATGTAAAATCTCTCTACAGCGCCGTATTAGGTACAATAAGTGTAGAACAATTATACAGAGTAGAATAAATGAAACAGAAAAGTCTAATTAAACAAGAATATAACTTACAGTGGTTGCTGCGTCAACAGGTTGTGTCGTGACCCGGTCGATATGGACACTGAGTTCTTCAGATTTTAAATACGGTATTTGAGTGCTTTTTAGCTGGAAAATGATTAATTCACAGCATTTGTACTTCACGCAATCAGCTGGGTGGCCCTGCCTCTAGTCTAATGTGGTTTCGAGTGCCCTACTGAGTTGAGACCAGAGTTACAGCTTCCCCCGAGCAGATCTGAGATGTAAAATCTCTCTACAGCGCCGTATTAGGTACAATAAGTGTAGAACAATTATACAGAGTAGAATAAATGAAACAGAAAAGTCTAATTAAACAAGAATATAACTTACAGTGGTTGCTGCGTCAACAGGTCGTGTCGTGACCCGGTCGATATGGACACTGAGTTCTTCAGATTTTAAATGCGGTATTTGGGTGCTTTTTAGCTGGAAAATGATTAATTCACAGCATTTGTACTTCACGCAATCAGCTGGGTGGCCCTGCCTCTAGTCTAATGTGGTTTCGAGTGCCCTACTGAGATGAGACCAGAGTTACAGCTTCCCCCGAGCAGATCTGAGATGTAAAATCTCTCTACAGCGCCGTATTAGGTACAATAAGTGCAGAACAATTATACAGAGTAGAATAAATGAAACAGAGAAGTCTAATTAAACAAGAATATAACTTACAGTGGTTGCTGCGTCAACAGGTCGTGTTGTGACCCGGTCGATATGGACACTGAGTTCTTCAGATTTTAAATGCGGTATTTGAGTGCTTTTTAGCTGGAAAATGACGGATGATACGAACCATTTTTAGCACAAAAAAACACAAGAATAGCCCCTGAGCCTCTGAATTAGCCCTGAGTGGAAAAATGCTAACGCCATTAGCACAGAACTCACTCATAAAACCCTTATTACTTATCGTAAATGCAAATCCAACATATCGATTAGCATCGTGAGATTACACATAATCGATAGGTATCTGTATCATCACTCCATGATCAGACCTTGTGACATTATAAATAAAAACAGACATCACAACACGTGGCATTAGGTAGCAAACACGGCAATATGTCTTACCTTTGACGTTGTCTGATCAAAAGTTGTCTTCAATGGCATTAAAACGATAACAACGCTGCTGAAGGTTAATCCATAGATTAATCCAATGTGTCTGTGTCACTTTGAAATAATTTCTGATAATCCATCAGCAATAAAACTAGTGTTCAGATTTCAGAGCGTAAGATAGCTTTCGCTTTGGGCAAACTATGTGCGCATAGCCCCCACTTTTCAATGGTAGCGTTGGTGTGTATGTGGAAATTCCCCTTCGATTCTATTGGCTCTAACGGTTCAAAAGAGATGTCAATCATCAAAATCGACCAATGGGTTCTAGAGAAACAGCAAAAACGCCCATTTCCACCAGAGGTGGAGTTTTTTTTTCTAAACCTCTCTAAAAAGGTCAAATGTCACTTGTTTTGCATCAATGTTGATACAGGGTATATGTTGTACTTTGGAATCCTAAAGCTTTTAGTCTACTAACCCAGGGGTTCCCAAACTTTACCATGCCAAGGACCCCCATAGCATTATCCTCTGACGGGGACCCCCCTGTTACAATTTTTATTTTAAATGATGAGTATATTATGATGGAAAAGATGACACATTAATCATACATTTTCTTAATATATATTTGTATTAATAATTAATAATCAGTTATTCTTCTAAACATTTTTTGTATTTATCTTTTGTTTGTCATTCATTACATTCATTGTGTGTTCTGTTATAAACATTCTTAACACAATATTAAACAGTAATATCAACCGTAAATATATATTTAAAGCATTTTTAAAGTGATTTCTGTCTTTATAATATTATATAATTTTGAACAGTAATATGAACAATTAACATTTTTAGCATTTTTGAAAGCTACTTATGCCTTGATAATATTATATATAATATTCAACAGTAATATTAACAATAAACATTTATATTCATATATATATAAACAACAATATTTGCTACATCCATGCTCTCATCCAGCTGCAGAGCGAAATATTCACTAGCTCTCACTTGCTCCAAAAGCTGAGCAGATACTCAGTCTCACTCTCAGTAGCGGCAGCTCGATTCTGATTGGCTTGAAGGGCGGTCGTGTGATTTAAAAACAAAAAAAAAGGTAACTAAAAAAAGAAAACAATTCCCCTTTCCCTCAAACTTTGCGTGACCTCCCTGGAACCCCCCGGGGGGTCGGGTCCAAGGGTGGTTTTCACTATAAGTAAAAAATAATTTTTGGAAGGACACTATAATTTCAATTTTTTTACTATGTTCAATCTGAATTCTTTAAAATAAAAAACATCTATATTGATTCGGACTTTTCTACATCCAACTCACAGGTGTATAATTACTTAGAGAAAAAAGATTATTAATTTTCCCCTTTTAGAAGTGTAGTTATGGTCATTTGTTCTGGAAATGTCATTTTCGAGCCTGAGACGTGAAAAACAGGCTCGGGGCTTAACAGGTTAACAAGAGCAGTCTCAGTGCTGTGGTTTGGTCGAAAGCCTGACTGGAACACATCAAAACCGTCTTTTAAAAGCATGAAATGACTCAGCTGTTGAAAAACTTTTCAATAATGTTGCCTAAAAAAGAAAGGTTTGATATTGGACTATAATTATTCATTACAGATGCGTCTAGATCAGGGGTCACCAACCTTTTTTAGGATGAGAGCTACTTTCAAAAAATAAAACAAGTCGGGGGGCTACTTTTACTCCTTTTTTTTGTTTTTTGCAGTGATATATTTAGCATATTTTAACATTATTATATGCTTAACTTTAACCTTTGTGTGCTGTTTGGGTCTGTGGGACCCGTTTTCAGTGTTTACTAAAAGAAAATGTATGCAATTGAATTATTTTAACCTGCTTTATTTGGGGGTGGACCTCACATCCTCAGGAAGATTTTTTTTTAAATGTTGAAGTTAAATGCATCAATCTGGTACACTTTGAACACAACATGAATGTATGGATACAGCGCTCAACACTCATATGAAAGTGAGCTGTATACTTTTCAATAATCCAAAAATCTTTAGAATATGATCACAACCAATAACAAATCATTTAAACTTGTTTATTCTTATCTTATGTTACCTAGTTAGCATTCTTTCTTTCTATTTATGCACATTTGACTAATTACTCCCCTTTTAAACTGTTTTTTGTACTGTCCTATAGTACACATTGGAATGATTTCTTACTTTATCTATATTAAATAGATCAGGGGTCGGCAACAGGTGGACCGCGGTCTGGATCCGGACCCAGACGCCGACCTATACGGACCCGGACCTATAATCAATAAATTAATAGGGGATTTCAATTTTGACGGGGCGATTCTATTTTAACCGCTGCCGACAGGGGGCGAGTTGAAGAGACGAGTGAGTGATACAGGGAGAGGAACACAGAAGAAGAGATGAGAGCGCGACAGAGAGAAGCGGAGAGGAAAGTGAGTGAAGAGAATAATTAGCTATACAGGGAGAGGAGAGTGAACAGGCGTGTTAGCGGCAGACAGGGAGAGACAAATAATTATTCATGGCGCTCACCAAGAAGAGGAAAGTGGACAGTGAGAACAGAGCTTTTAACCCTGAGTGGACGGACTCATTCATGTTCATCCTGCCCACTGGGAGCACAGAACCAGTGTGTCATTTGTTCAGAGACCGTGGTGCTCATTAAAAGTGCCAAAACGCCCCTAACCATAATGGCCCTGACACAATTTCAGCCCAGATTTACAAACTCCTGGCAGGACAAGCTCAAGCTCAATTCTCACACTGAATTTAAAAAAAAGTGAGTGAGAGACTGCAATATAAGAGGGAAAGAAAGAGAAACTTTAAAACTGTTCAATTGTTATGATGTGCAAAGACTGATATTGTTCTATAATCGTCTGAAAATGTTAACTGTTAAGTGTGAAATGTGAAACGGTTAACAAAGAAAAAGGGAAACTCAAGCTGCTGCTACACTTTATTTTATTTATCTAAAATTAGGCACTTTAAGATGCACATATTTTCAAAAGCTAATTTATTTATTTTCTCTATTTTATTTTTAAATGCAGCCCGAGAGGAACATTACACATATCCACAGTATTTACTTAGTATATTTTTACTAATTACTGTTTCCAATGGGCGACACTTTCATAGATATAAAACACTATTTTTTATTTTTAATAATAACTTTAGAAAGGATTATAGAGCGCCTTTCATTTAACAGATCTGAGGACGCTGATTGGCTGAAATGTTCTGCCATATTTTTCGGGTAGCAACGGTCAGCGGTTGGCTGCTGCTGCGCTGGGGTGCTTAATTCCCAGGAGAGAAAGGGTAATGATTCTAATGAAACATATAACGGTTTAGATTTGATATACTAAACAGTATTGTACTTATTATAAATATAAAACTTTCCATATAGCACCTCTATTGACCAGCCGCCACTGCTATACAGGACTGTCTCAGAAAATTAGAATATTGTGATAAAGTTCTTTATTTTCTGTAATGCAATTAAAAAAACAAAAATGTCATACATTCTGGATTCATTACAAATCAACTGAAATATTGCAAGCCTTTTATTATTTTAATATTGCTGATTATGGCATACAGCTTAAGAAAACTCAAAAATCCTATTTCAAAAAATTAGAATAGTTCCTCAGACCAAGTAAAAAAAAAAGATTTATAACAGCAAAACACAATCAAACATTTGAAAATGTCCATTAATGCACTCAGTACTTGGTTGGGAATCCTTTTGCACGGATTACTGCATCAATGCGGCGTGGCATGGAGGCAATCAGCCTGTGGCATTGCTGAGGTGTTATGGATGCCCAGGATGCTTCAATAGCGGCCTTTAGCTCATTAGCATTGTTGGGTCTGGTGTCTTTCAGCTTCTTCTTCACAATACCCCACATATTCTCTATGGGGTTCAGGTCAGGGGAATTTGCAGGCCAATCGAGGACAGTAATGCCATGGTCAGTACACCAGTTACTGGTGGTTTTGGCACTGTGGGCAGGTGCCAGATCATGCTGGAAAATGAATTCCTCATCTCCATAGAGCTTTTCAGCAGACGGAAGCATGTAGTGCTCTAAAATCTCTTGGTACACAGCTGCATTTACTCTGGGCTTGATGAAACACAGTGGACCAACACCAGCAGCTGACATGGCTCCCCAAACCATCGCTGACTGTGGGAACTTCACACTGGATTTCAAGCAACTTGGATTTTGCTCCTCTCCAGCCTTTCTCCAGACTCTGGCGCCTTGACTTCCAAATGAAATACAAAACTTGCTTTCGTCTGAAAAGAGGACTTTGGACCACTGTGCAACTGTCCAGTGCTTCTTTTCCTTAGCCCAAGTCAGACGCCTCTTCCGTTGTCTTGAGTTCAGAAGTGGCTTGACCATGGGAATACGGCTATTGTAGCCCATTTCCCGGATACGTCTGTGAACAGTGACTTTTGATACCTGGACTCCAGCTTCAGTCCACTGTCTTTGAAGCTCCCCCAAATTCTGGAAGCGACTCTTCTTCACAATGCTGTTAAGGCTGCGGTCATCTCTCTTGGTTGTGCAGCGTTTCCTGCCACATTTCCCCCTTCCAACAGACTTTTTGTGGATGTGCTTTGAAACTGCACTCTGTGAACAGCTTGCTCTTTGAGAAATTTCTTTTTGTGTCTTACCCTCCTGATGGAGGGTGTCAATGACGGTCCTCTGGACAGCAGTCAGATCAGCAGTCTTCCCCATACTTGTGATTTAGTTTACTGAACCAAGCTGAGTGTTTTTCAAGGCTCAGGAAACCCTTGCAGGTGTTTCGAGTTAATTAGACGATTCAAGTGATTCGTTGAACACCCTACTAGTATACTTTTTCATGATATTCTAATATTTAGAGATAGGATATTTGAGTTTTCTTAAGCTGTATGCCATAATCAGCAATATTAAAATAATAAAAGGCTTGCAATATTTCAGTTGATTTGTAATGAATCCAGAATGTATGACATTTTTGTTTTTTTAATTGCATTACAGAAAATAAAGAACTTTATCACAATATTCTAATTTTCTGAGACAGTCCTGTATATTAATAAATAAAACATAGGCCTAACAACTGTTAATAATAATAATGATAATAATGATAAGCTGTACATGTATGATCTATTTAAATATGTGAATGTAAGCTAACAGAGAATGTACCATTTTTGACGATTTACATGTCTCAAATGACTCCAAATTACTCACATACAGTTTTCCAGATATTCACGAAACGCTGTATACCCATTGCTATTATGATGGCACACAAATTTACCAGCAACAGCTCTGCCTATTAATTTCCCACATGAACCATAAACACCCAATACATATAAAAGTCTAAAACAATGTATGGTGAAATGTTTTCCTTCTTTGTTTTTCTATCTACGACTACAAACAGTCTTTCCACTACAAGCACAACAGTAACACATCTTTCTATGCAATACAATAGAACACATAATTTAAACCAGCAGGATGTAAACAGAGGAGAACAGCCAGTCTGATTTAGTGTCATGTGATTATCCTGTAATGAGTAACATACACGGTGTTGATCGGCTATATAAACAGTTCATTTATTGTCTCGATACATGTGTTGTGTAAGACATTTGAATCAATTTGATACGTCAATATTAAATGTACCTTTATTTTGAAAAACTTTATTGTGAAGGACAAACCGGATGTCACATTTCCGGTATTGCCGGTTTAGGGAGAGACTTAATTCAGGTAGCTTGCCTTGGCTGTGTGTGTGCGCGGAGGTTTTGTCATCAACAGACTCATTAAACTACCCACTTCTCGGTACATAGAAACCCTGCTCCACTTTGTCAAACGTGAGTAATATATAGCTATTGGTGTGTTATACTGAAATGTGTTGACGTTTTATGCTTTTCATTGGAACACGCGGTGGGTGTGTGCAGTGCTAATGCTAGTTAAGCTAATGAAGCATGTCCATGCTACCTCACGCGGATAAAGATACCCGTATTACTTATCGAAGCTGCACATACAATATATCCGATTAAAGCTGAGACTCCACAGATTATTTAAGTATAGTATCTAAGCGATCCGGTCTCGCAACAGGGGAAGCAAACACAGACATCACAACAGGTACCTTTTACGGACCTTTAACGGGAGATTGCCCCACCGTAGCTGTCAATCTGATCAAAATACGTGTTCAATGGCATTTAAACGAGAAAAAACGCGGCTGAATCGGTTGATCCATAGGTTGATAATGTATATGTGGTTTTGAAGCAATTGTTTATAATCCATAATTCCATTTTTATGTAAAAATCGGAGCACAAAAGTTAGCTGCTAATGGTAGCCACCAGAGTGTATGCAGCTTCCGGTTTTGGCTACGCGTCACTCTCACTCCTTATTTGATAATGTGTGTGTCTTAGACTGCGCTGGACTGCCTTATAGCCAAGACCGGAAGCAGCAGCCACTCTGGTGGCTACCATTAGCAGCTAACTTATGCTCTGCGATTTTTACATAAAAATGGAATTATGGATTATAAATGAAATATTTTTTGTGTACAGAGACGTTAAAAACCTATGGATTCACCGATTCAGCCGCCTTTTTTCTCGTTTTAATGCCATTGAACACGTCTTTTGATCAGATTGACAGCTACGGTGAGACATCTCCCCTAGAAGCTACGTAAAGGTACGTGTTGTGATGTCTGTGTTTGCTTCCCCTGTCCGAGTTGGGATCACTCAGTGATGATACTATAAACCTAAATAATCTGTGGAACCTCAGCTTTAATCGGATATCTTGTATGTGCAGCTACGATAACTAGTAATAAGCGTACTTTTATCTTGAGTTCTGTGCCAAAGTGCGTTAGCATTTTTCGCTCAGGGGTCATTTAGATGCTTCTTATGAGACTTGTGTTTTGTTTTGGTAAAAATGGTTTGTATCGTCAATTAGCTGAGATTATTTCCGTTAATCTGGTATAACACATTAATAGGTTCTTAAATATTAAGATCCCCTGAGACACAGTGTCGTGAAAAAAAAAAGTAAAGGACCCGCCGGGACTTAACAGGTTAAGAAAAACGCAATATATACCGCAGGGGGGGGGGGGGGGGGGGAAATCACGATGTCCGTTTTTTTCAATATCGTGCAGCCCTACTAGCTATGCAATAGGCATGTATCTGTTTAGTATGGACAACGGCACCATGTAAGCTAAGTCTAGCGTGAATGCTACTGCATTTCCTCATTGAGTTTAAATGTGTCAAAGTCATCACATAAACATCTTACTAATCTTTACATCTTTACAATCTTTATATGTCACAAATACAACTCAATATCTGTCAGAAACCAAAGTCAAGCCAATGTACTTCAGTACTCATGAAGCAGTTCAATGTTTCATACCCAAGCAGTCCTAACCTTCAACAGTTCCATTTCTGTAACTGACAAAGAACACTCACAGTAATTTATTGGTATTGATGTGATTTGGTTGTGTGTGTGTACACAACGAGAGGCACACCATTGCTTTCAACACTGTCAACTCCATCCACAACAAATACTAACCAACTCTGTGACATCTTGCACCTAACCCTACTGTCCATTACTTTACAGTCATTTCCACAGGTTGTTCCAGTCAGCAAAAAGGTCTGACGTTATCAGCACCAATCCACATTCCCACATATTCTATACCTAATGCAAACACATCTGACTTCCCAGACAAAAAAAAATAAAAATCATTCCGTTTCATTGCATACACTATTTCAAGCACAAATTAAAAAAAAAATTCATTTCACATACAAACTGTCTTCATTTCTCTTCTCACCCACACCTTACCTAATCTCCTACATGTCTTACTAGAAATGGAATGGAGACCTCTTTCATGCCGAGAACAAACACCACTGCCCTGCTAACAGGATCTTTTAAATTACATAGCATGCTATTTACAATTATATCTGATGACTTTCATCCTGTAATACAGTACAATACATATGTTAAGACTACATTTTAAGTCATACGCTAATATTAACCAATACACAGCTTCAATCATTACTTTACTTACCTTGACCACATAACAGCTGTATTGAAGGTTTGCTTTTTGATCAATAAACACAACAACAAAAAGCAAACTCCACTGGTATGGAACATACATGGCCTAATATCCAGAGGAGATGCGTTTATTGAGTAAACAAACGGTCAAGGGCAGAACGTCTGCAAAACCCACTGCGCCACGGTTAAGGCTCCTCCAGACAGCCTCCGCGATAATCGGTCGTCGACGAGCCTTTACGGCCCGTCCACACAGCAGCGTGCGTTGACGCTCGACCAACAACCAATCACATGAATCTCCCGCCCCAGACACACAAGCACGCGGTTTGATTGGCTAGAGCTTGTACTGGCATATGATTCGATTGGCAGACGCCTCCGTCGAGGCGTCAAAGGTTGAACATTGCTCAACTTTTGAAGCGAGCAAGCCAGCAACGCTCGACGTCGCTTCCTAAAATGCAGTTCGGCTAAAAGTGACGTCACCCCATTCAAAGTGAATGGGCAGAAGCGTTGGAAGCTTCAACGCACGCCGCTGTGTAGACGGGCCGTTACAGAAATGTGTTTTCCTTCGATGCGGCGAGCCCACATACGTTTCCCGGTCGCTGCCGGAAGACCTGGGAGTCCGGGACGCGAATGTTTGAGAAATGACGAACGGCTCATTTCGGAGGACACGCGTGCATCTGCTTGACGCCGGGACGACCGGCGACCCTCCCCTACAGGCGCACGGACGCGAAGGCCCACCCACAACTGTGTGCACGTCTGTGACCGCAGTTTCAATTTCATTTGCAGACTATTCCAAGACAGAGGAGCTGCGCATCTAAAAGCTGTCTTCCCTAAGACAGTCCTAGCAGTTGGCACATTTAATAAAACCACAGCATTCGATCTCAGGCAGTAGCCACTTACAATTTTCCGTGAGAACAGGGAGCAGATATAAGATGGAAGTTTCCCTAACATGGCTTTGTATATAAAAATGTACCAGTGACTGAGCCTCCGTACAGTTAGTGAAAGCAAACCAGCCCTTGCATACAGGGTACAGTGATGGGTTAATGCTTTACAGTTTGTCACAAATCTTAGTGCACTGTGATACGCAGCATCTAACTTGACCAGGCAATTGGCAGGTGCATTCATATAAATCAAATCACCATAGTCCAGCACAGGTAAAAAGGTCACAGTGACTAGCCTTTTCCTGGCCTCAAGCGAGAAACAGGACTTGTTCCTGGAGAGGAAACCGAGCCTAACCCTCAGCTTTTTAAGCAGGTTATTGACATGAAGTTTAAAAGTGAGACAATAATTTAGCCAGATACCAAGGTATTTGTAACATGTAACCACTTCAATTTGTATTCCTTGCGTAGTTACAATATCTAAAACAGGCTCTGGTGTCTTTTTAGCTTTAGAAAAGAGCATTACCTTGGTTTTCTCAACATTAAAAAGAAGCTTTAGTTCAGAGAGCTGAGTCTGAATAATGTTAAAAACAGCCTGTAATTTAACACCAGCCTCCTTAATCGAGGGACCTGCACAGTACATCACGGTATCATCCGCATACAAATGTAAAGTAGCTTCATCCACATTTTCACCTAAACTGTTGATATATATAGAGAATAAAAGTGGACCTAAAACAGAACCTTGGGGAATACCATTTGCAATGTTCAACCACTCAGAAGACAGGCCATCAAAATGAACACATTGGGACCTTTCAGAGAGGTAGTTCACAAACCACCCCACTGGACATGCCTATACTGGCTAGCCTCTGCTTTAAAATGTGATGATCGACGGTGTCAAACGCTTTTGAAAGGTCAATAAATAGAGCTGCACAACTCTGCTTATTATCTAAAATACTCGCCACATCATTCACCACTTTCATTGTGGCAGTGATGGTGCTGTGTTGCTTTCTGAAGCCTGACTGATGTTTAGACAGGATGTCATTTGTACATAAAAACACCTTTACCTGTTCACTCACTAAGCGTTCAAGAACCTTAGCCAGAACTGACAACTTAGAGATTGGCCTATAGTTATTTAATAAGGTGGCCTCCCTTCCTTTTAGCAAAGGCAGGACATACACTGACTTCCACAATTTTGGAATTGTGTTTGAGCTGAGGGAGAGTAGTGAGAGGTGGAGCAATAAAATCTGCAGCTATCTTTAAAAAGAAAGGTTCTACGTTGTCCGAGCCAGCCGGTTTCTTAGGATCTAACTTGGTTAAAGCTTCACGAACAACATCAACAGTATCAGTTTGTGATTTTGAGGCTATTTCAGTGAAACAAGGCTGTTTTGAACATTTGACAGATTTATCTTTAATTCTCTCAAAAAGTTACTGAAAGATACTGTTAGAGCCACAAAGTTATTATTTCGATTCATAATTTGATAAATGATTTAATGATGGAAAATGATTTATATTGCCATGGTGAATATGTTTTTGATGAAATGATTGTTAAATTTATATCGTAAATATTATCCGTTTCCTTGAACCTTCCGGTGGGTATTGGAGGGAGATAATTGAGGACAGCCGGGGTGCTCGGAGACCTGATGAGACGGGGAACGGAACAGTTTTTCGACCGCAAATTGCAGACAGAAATTATTGTTGCAAATTGGACTGCACACCAAGTATAGTTTAGCTTATATAGGAAAGCATATCGCCGAAATACTGTTTAAAGATTTGTTATTTTGAGACTATTTAAGTCAATACTTTTTTGTTAATAAATTACACTTTTTTGACTGAAAACCTTCGGCTGCTTATTGTTTTGGATTGCGTGTCGTCAACCCCGCTCTATAGTGGCAAGAGGAAACCTTGGATGCCATTACATCAAGTCGAAAAACTCCGTAAGGAAGAGACACACCGTTTGGATCCCCGGAAAAGAGGGACACACCGGAGCGGACAGACTGGGCCGGTCGAGAGTAAATAAAGGGAATAAATCGGTGTACGCATTGATTGGAATGTCGGACGAGTTAATGCCTAAAAGGAAATCATAACGGCGATGCACACATTGGAGGGGGATTGTAAATACCTGTGGATCGTCTGTGAAAAGAACGTGATTGAATTTGTTTGTGCAACAAAGGAAGCCAGGCGTGCTCGTGAGACTTATTAAAGGAGCGCAACGTCTTTTACGCACGGCCTAAAAACAAACAAATAATGTCGGACGATCCCAGGACTTCTGCTGACAAAGAAACATTGTTAAAATCACTCAAAGCCTCCCGCAGAGGGAAATTAGGAGCATGCACAAGGAAAATGAACGAAATGAAGGCCTTGCTTGTGAAGGATGGGAATGTGGAACATGTGAATGAAGCTTTGGAAATGTTTCAACAAAATATAAATGACTTGTGCAGTGTTCATGGATCCGTACAGCAGCTTTTATCAGAGGAAGAGAAAGAGGAGGATCATGTGGACTGGTTTGAGCCAAAAATGACACATTTTGAATATTGTATGAAAGAGGTGGAAAAGAGAAAAAATTGCACAATCAAAGATTCATCCCCATGACAGCATCTCTAATGTTTCACACAAGTCAAGGAGCTCAAAAGGCTCTTCAGTCTCCGCAGCCAGAAGGGCGTCTGCTGAAAAGGCTGCCCTGTTAGCCAGAGCAGCAGGATTAAAGGGCAAACATGCACTGCTATCACAACAAGCAACATTAAAAGCTGAAATGGAACAAAAACTGGAACAAATGGAACTGGACACTCGCAGCATCTGCTGCTAAAATAAAGGTTCTGCAAAGCATTGACGTGGAGGAAAAAATGGAGGATCAAATTCAAGATGGAATGAATGCTTATCTGGAGGAAAGCAAAGAAAAAAGCACAGACACTTTGGAGCCTGAAATCTCAGCCTTGGAGTTCATGCCATTGGGTGCAGTGCCTAAAACTCCACTTCAGAGGACTGTCATTAATCTTCGCAGCCCTCAGCAACCCACAACACAGTTTAGACCTTTCGAAATGCCCACAATGCATAGCTCCACCCAACACAATGAAACCCATGATAACCTCGACACTGTTATACAGAGACAGAGAGTTATTGCTGACCTCATCATTATGCAGCAGAAACTTACCTTGTAACCAACAATGGAGATAAAAGTGTTCGATGGTGATCCACTTGAATATCAGTCCTTTATGCAAGCTTTCGAACACCTTATTGAGGATAAAACAGCTAGCAGTCATGACAGGCTCTACTTTCTCGACCAGTACACTTCCGGCCAGCCCAAAGATCTCGTTCGCAGCTGCCTGCAAAAAGGTTACACAGAAGCCAAACAGCTGTTAAAGGAGCACTTTGGGGACGAGATCAAAATAACCAGCGCTTATTTGGAGAAGGCAATGAACTGGACATCAATTAGACCGGATGATGGCAAAGCGCTTCAGGCATATGCAATGTATTTAAGAGGATGCTGCAATGCTATGCAAGATTTAAAGTACATGGATGAACTAGATATTCCTTCCAACCTAAGATCAATAATATCTAAGCTCCCTTACAAACTGCGAGAAAAATGGCGGACAGTGGCTTATGGTATATTACAGAGAACAAAGAGGAGAGCTAGATTTCGTGACCTTGTGGAGCTTATGGAAAAACAAGCTAAAATACTCTTGGAACCATTGTTTGGGGATATACAGGATCGCCACATCTCTAGCCCAAGGATGGCCACTAGGAGCCAACCCATGAGCCACAGAACACCTAAAGGTAGAGGCAGCAGCTTCGCCACCATCATCGCAGCAGCATGTGATCAGGAGAGCAGCGCTGCACCATCAAACACAGAGCAGCGTGGCGCCTTCAAACAGCCACAAGGGGGCAGTCCTGCCTCTTTTTGCTACTTTTGTAAAGGCAGGCACGTGCTGACTGATTGCCATCAGTTCAAACATCATCTACACAAGGAAAAGGTTGACTTTTTGAAGATAAATGGTTATTGTTTTGGATGTTTGATGAGGGGTCATATGAGCAGGAACTGTAGGAAAAGGCTGACATGTCAAAAGTGTCAAAAGAGTCACCCAACAATACTTCACATTGACAGTCCACTTCTACAAAAGCCTCCCCCTACTGAAACAAAAGGAGCTTGGGTCAACAGTGCACTTGTCTCGGCTGGTGAAGCCACTGGGGCCGGTAGGGATTGTGCCCTAGCCATAGTGCCTGTTCGAGTCAAGGTTCACAAAGGAGATAAGTTTATCTCAACCTATGCTTTTCTTGATCCCGGTAGTTCAGCGTCATTCTGCACAGAGAATCTAATGAGACAGCTGAATCCCAAAGCACGAAAAACGACAGTCGTTCTACGAACAATGGGGCAGGAACGACTTGTAAAGAGTTACGAACTCAAAGGATTGGAGATAGGACATTTAGATGGCAGTACTTACATTGACCTACCTCAGGTGTACACACAGAGTAAGATTCCTGTCTCAAAAGAAAATGTACCTACCCAAAAGGATCTGGAAAGATGGCCTTATCTAAGTGACATACAGCTGAAAGAAATTGATGCTGACATAGAGCTTCTAATAGGAGTTGATGTTCCTAAGGCAATGGAACCTTGGGACATAATAACAAGTCAAGGAAATGGACCATATGCAGTCAGGACAGTGTTTGGATGGGTGGTGAATGGACCACTCAACGCTTGTACTGCTGTGGAATCCGGACCTGTGGTCACAATGGTCAACAGAATATCAGTAGCCAACCTGAATGATCTCCTCATCACACAATACAATCAGGACTTCTCGGAAAACGATTATGAAGAGAAGAAGGAAATGTCAGGTGAAGACAAAAGGTTCATGGAGATAGCATCAAGCTCAGTAGAACTCAAGGATGGACACTATCACCTACCCTTGCCTTTTCGAAAAAAGGACATGGTTATGCCTGACAACTACGAAATGGAAAAACAACGTACTCTAAATCTCCTGAAGAGGTTTAAGAGGGATGCAGAATATGCCATGGAATACAAAACATTCATGAAGGATGTGTTAAAAAGGGGTTATGCAGAGAGAGTGCCACCAGAACAGCTTAACAGGAATGATGGACAGATATGGTACATACCTCACCACGGTGTTTACCATCAACAAAAGCGCAAACTTAGAGTTGTGTTTGACTGCACTGCATCATGCAAAGGCACATCTCTTAACAAGGAACTTCTCCAAGGTCCAGACCTGGCGAACACTCTCATTGGAGTTCTGCTTAGATTCCGCCAAGAACAAATTGCTTTCATGGGTGACATTGAGGCAATGTTCTATCAAGTGCAAGTCCAGAGAGAGCACAAAGACTTCCTTAGGTTTCTGTGGTGGCCAGATGGAGACACTACAAATTAATTGGAGGCATATAGAATGAAGGTCCACCTCTTTGGCGCTGTGTCCTCACCTAGCATTGCTAACTATGCTCTCAGACAAGTGGCAGAAGACAACAGCTTCAAGTACGACGAAGAGGTAACTGAAACAATCAATTCCAACTTTTACGTTGATGATTGCCTCAAATCAGTGGCCACAGTTGAACAAGCTATTAGGCTTATTAGAGACCTCAGAGATGCATGCGCCAAAGGAGGTTTCTCATTGACCAAATGGGTCTGTAATAACCGTGAAGTGCTTGCAAGTATACCTGAGCATCACAGAGCAAAGCTATTCAAGGATCTGGACTTTAACAAGGAAAACCTGCCAATTGAAAGAGCACTTGGAATCAAATGGGATACAGAGAAAGACTCCTTCATATTCAAAGTCAATATCAAAAACAGAGCTCTTACCAGGAGAGGGATCCTCTCTACAGTCAGTTCCATCTACGACCCATTAGGATTCCTCTCCCCATTTATCCTTAAAGCCAGGCAGATCCTCCAAGAGCTATGCAGGATAAAGTGTGGATGGGATGAAATCATCCCAGAAGAATACTCAAAACAATGGCAGAAATGGATCACAGAGTTGGAACAGCTTAGCAGATTTCAAGTGGACAGGTGTATGAAACCTGAGAATTTTGGACCAATCAGGACTGCAGAGCTTCATCACTTCTGTGACGCAAGCGAAAAAGGTTACGGCACAACCAGCTATCTGCGCTTTACAAACAGTATGGGAAGGGTCCATGTTTCATTTATTTTGGGGAAATCCAGAGTGACTCCACTCAAACAGATCACTATTCCCAGATTGGAGCTTACTGCAGCAACACTTGCAGTAAAGGTGGACAGGATGTTGAAAAGGGAACTTAACGTGGACCTCAACGACTCAACCTTCTGGACAGATAGCACCTCTGTCCTCGGATACGTCAGCAACCAGACTAAACGATATCACACATTTGTGGCAAATAGAGTTTCAGTGATCAAAGACCTGTCTCAGGAGAAGCAGTGGAGGCATGTGAGCTCCATAGACAACCCTGCCGACGACGCGTCCCGTGGGCTGCATGTAGAAGACTTTCTAAAGACATCAAGGTGGATAACAGGACCTAAATATCTGGAAAAGAAAAAGGAATATTGGCCAAAAAACACCTAAGAACCTGGGCCTTATTCCATCAGAGGACCCAGAGGTTAGAAAGGACGTAGCAGTTAACAGTTTGAGTGTCCACGAAACCAACCCAACCAGCAAACTGTTTGAGTATTACTCATCATGGAGCAGACTGCAGAGAGGGGTTGCTTGGATACTTAAATTAAGGGGAATTCTTCTTCTGCTAAATCAAAGAAGGAAATCTGCAAAAGCTGACCTTGCCCCAGATTGGTCTCTTTTGAAATCCTTAAAGGACAAAATGAACAAGCTAAAGTTGACATTTGGATCACAACATCTTTCTGTGGAGGACATTAGAGAAGCTGAACGGTCAATAATTCACTCGGAGCAAAGACGTCACTTCTCTCAGGAACTTGCACTTTTGGAGAAAGGAAGGCAAGCAGCTCTATCAGGAAGCTGGACCCAATCTTAGTTGAAGGCATGCTAAGAGTGGGAGGACGAATAAGCAAATCAGCAATGCCAATGGATCTGAAGAACCCCATTATCCTGCCCAGAGACTCTAAGGTATCCAAACTGATCCTCGGCCACATCCATCAGCAGATTGGACACTCGGGGAGAAGCCACATGCTCTCAAGACTAAATCAAAGATTCTGGTTGCCTCGTGCTAACTCGGCAGCCAGAAAGATAATCAGAGCCTGTGTTTTCTGCCGAAGAATGCTAGCCACAGTTGGAGAGCAGAAAATGGCTGACCTCCCAGAGGATCGGGTGTCTCCAGATCTACCACCCTTTACTCATGTTGGTATCGACTTCTTTGGACCCCTGGAGGTTAAACGAGGCAGAGCAAATGTAAAACGTTGGGGAGTGATCTTCACCTGCCTTGTGAGTCGTGCCATACATCTGGAAGTTTCGAGCTCATTGGACACGGACTTCTGCATCAATGCTTTGCGCAGATTCATATGTCGCAGAGGGCAGGTGACAAGCATCAGGACAGACAACGGCACAAACTTTGTGGGAGCACAGAAAGAGCTAAGAGCTGCTCTTAAAGACCTGAATCAACACAAGATTCAAAATGCATTACTCGGGGACGGAGTCAAATGGACTTTTAATCCACCATATGGAGCCCACCATGGTGGAGTTTGGGAGAGACTCATCAGACCTGTAAAAAGGATTCTGTGTTCCGTTCTAAAAGAACAGAGATTGGATGATGAGACTCTACAGACAGCTTTGTGTGAAGTTGAGAGCATCATGAATGACAGACCATTGACTACAGTTTCAAGTGACCCAAACGATCTCGAACCCCTCACGCCAAATCACCTCCTTCTGCTAAAGACAAAACCGATTATGCCACCTGGACTCTTTCACAAGGAGGACTTGTACTCACGGAGGAGATGGAGACAGGCACAATACCTCGCAGATCTCTTCTGGAGGAGATGGATAAGAGAATATCTCCCAACCATGCAACAGCGAGTCAAATGGCACAACCCCAAACGGAACCTTCGCCCCAATGATCTCGTCGTCATCGTGGACAACACTGCACCAAGAAATTCCTGGCAACTGGGCCGGGTGATAAAAACACTGTCAGGGTCCAAAGGTCTTGTCCGAAGTGTCTTGGTGAAAACCAAGGGTAGCACCTTACAGCGACCAATTGACAAGCTCTGTCTGCAGTTGATTGAACACAAGGTGTCATGTGCTAGTAACCTCTGACACCCAGTATCACACACACACGCCTCCCCCCCCTTTCCTCTTGAACTCATGCAAACACACTAAACACAAACATTGGACTATGAACTTTGAAAATGATTGTATATTGATGACAGTTACATTTTGAGTAACTGCATGTTTTTTGGCTCCATTATAATGTATTCATTGTTTTGCTACTGCGTCAACAATTAGGGGCCGGTATGTTAGAGCCACAAAGTTATTATTTCGATTCATAATTTGATAAATGATTTAATGATGGAAAATGATTTATATTGCCATGGTGAATATGTTTTTGATGAAATGATTGTTACATTTATATCGTAAATATTATCCGTTTCCTTGAACCTTCCGGTGGGTATTTAAGTGAGATAATTGAGGACAGCCGGGGTGCTCGGAGAACTGATGAGACGGGGAGCGGAACAGTTTTTCGACCGCAAATTGCAGACAGAAATTATTGTTGCAAATTGGACTGCACACCAAGTATAGTTTAGCTTATATAGGAAAGCATATCGCCGAAATACTGTTTAAAGATTTGTTATTTTGAGACTATTTAAGTCAATACTTTTTTGTTAATAAATTACACTTTTTTGACTGAAAACCTTCGGCTGCTTATTGTTTTGGATTGCGTGTCGTCAACCCCGCTCTATAGTGGCAAGAGGAAACCTTGGATGCCATTACAGATACACTTTTGTGTTTAAAAGCTGACCACTACCATGAAGTTCTCTGTTTGAGTAGAATTCGTTAGGAATCTGACTCTTAATGGCAGTTTGTGATTTTGATGCTATTTCAGTGAAACAATGCCATTTTGAACATTTGACAGATTTATGCTTAATTCTCTCAAAAGGTTACTGAAAGATACACTTTTTTGTTTAAAAGCTGACCACTCGATAATGAAGTACTTTGTTTTAGTAGATGTTGTTAAGAATGTGACTCTTAATGGCAGTTTGTGATTTTGAGGCTATTTCAGTGAAACAATGCCGTTTTCAACATTTGACAGATGTATGTATGCTTAATTCTCTCAAAAAGTTACTGCAAGATACGTTTTTGTGTATAAAAGATGAAAACTAGAAAATGAAGTACTTTGTGAGATACACAAATGTGTATCTTTCAGTAGAAAGATACACATTTGTGTTTAAAAGCTGACCACTCAAAAACGAATTAATTTGTTTTAGTAGATTTCGTGTCGACTAAATCTTGACTAAAATGTTTATTGTTTTAGTCGACTAAAAGTCTGAGCATTTTAGTCTTATTTTAGTCGACTAAAACTTGACTTGAAATAAAAACAGGATGAAGGTGACTAAATATGACTAAAACTAAAAAGAAAATGTAACACAGGACTAAGACTAAAACTAAATTAAAAAATAGCTGACGAAATTAACACTACCCCCGAGCGAAAAATGCTAACGCACTTTGGCACAGAACTCAAGATAAAAGATACCCTTATTACTTATCGTAGCTGCACATACAAGATATCTGATTAAAGCTGAAGTTCCACAGATTGTTTAGGTATATATATCATCACTGAGTGATTCAAACTCTTGACAGGGGAAGAAAACACAGATGTTGGATGTTGGCGTTGAAAGTCTTAGATGATGTCCTTACAAACATTACTGGTGGAGACCCATGACCTCTCCTCAGGACCGTAGCCCTCCCAGTCAACCAGGTACTGACGTCCCCGGCCTCTAGGTCGAACTGCCAATAGGCGTTTCACAGTAGGATGACCTGTGAGAGAAGGGGGTCAGGAACAAACAACCGGTTCTGGGGGCAACCGTCAGGAACCAGAACATTAGCACTCGCCTGCCTGACCCTCTCCTCAATGTCCCATGTGACTGCCATCACTACACAAGAGGGAGGAATGATTAGCGAGGGAGTGCGAGGAGCTGGATCAGAATCAAACAGGCGGGATAGGGCATCAGCTCTCCCTCTCGGGGCCTGACAGGGAGTAGATATGTCCCTTAGAGGGAGAGGTCCCAGGGAACAAGTCAATGGAGCACTCATAGGGTCGATGGGGAGGCAGGGTGGAAGCACGAGTCTTATTGAAAACCTCTTTCAGGTCCCGGTAACAGGTGGGCACCCTACTAAGATCTGGAAAATCAGAGTCTGCTGCAGCTTTGAGAGGGGTAGAGACAGCAGTACTCAGGGCAACAGTCACATGGGTGGAGGGCAGAGGTCTCTCTGGAGGAGGGGCAGAAGGGAAACATGAGGCCAAACAATCCTTATGCCAACCCAAAACTCTCCCGGTGGACCAGTCCATGTGGGGATTGTGTTTTACCAACCATGGGTAGCCCAAGATAAGAGGGTGTGAAGGGGAGTTAAAAAGATGAAAACTCGCTGGAGAGTCGGTCATCTGGAAACGCTGCTTGGAGAAAAAAGGACTAGCCTGAGACTGCCCTCTCTGACCGGGCGGAGAAAACACAGCTCTCGACATCTCCCTTTCTCTCTCTACGAGGCGAGTGTCAATTCTTATTGCTATTGCAATGAAACTATCCAGGTCAGAGGGAAGCTCTAGAAAAAACTTGCCAGTTGGCTCAATTAAATTGAGCCAACTGGTCCTTGATGGGACCAGACAGCCCATGGCGAAAAGCATCGAAGAGGGACGAAACATTCCAGCCGCTGTCTGCAGCCAAAGTGCGGAACTCCACGGCGTAGTCGGAGATGATGATGTCGGCTACCTTAGCCCGTTCAAACTGGAAGTAAGATGCTTGCAGCTCGAAGTGCAACCCACACTGGACCAGGAACGCACAACAGTTATCCGAGTCTCCGGAAAAACGCTCTGGTCTGGAGAGGTGAGGAACCAAAGGCAGCGGTGTCGGCACGGTGGCAGGAACAGGACTGGGAGCTGTAGCCGGATCCGACGCAGGAAGCGGAGTAGCAGAGCGTAGTGGATCGAGATGTGCCACCAGCTGCTGGATCTGATTTGCTAGCTGGCAAACCTAGCTACCGATGGAGGACTGGAAACCCTCATCACGCTCTGACTCCCTGGCAGACAGTGGTAAGTTGTTCATCTTGCAGGTTAAGACGAGCCCCCTGGAATCGAATAGCGGCCCGCAAAGTCTCAGAGTCGGCTGAGTCCATGGTTCTGGCCAGTTCGTACTGTAACGACTGAATGAACACAAGTAGAAGACTCAATAGCATGACTCAGAGACAGAGGCTTAGGATGCAAAAAGGGTCTTTATAGCCAAGGTTCGGTACACGGGAGATCAGTCAGTAAGGTTACCAAAACAGACAAGGCAGGGACCGGGTCAAGACACGAAGCTGGGTCAGGTACACATGGAATCAAGATACTAGGAATAAACACTGCTGGAACGATAGGAATAACAAACACGAACTGGCACTGAAGGGATTGTGGATGCAGACTAAGTGCAGAGGGCGACATTTTAATGGGGCACAGATGATGCTAATTAGGGATGAGAAGCAGGTGGTACTGCTTCCCATCCTTGATTGGGCTTTCTTGCCCAATAAAGGGCACAGCTTTAAGATTTACTCAATATTTTTAAGAGTAAAAATGTTTCACCAATTAAATTGAGTACATCATCGTTTTAGTTTTTTAGAGTACATCACAAGTGTTGATCTATAGATTTTACAAAAAGTATCTGTTGACTGTCAACATGTTTTTTTTCAAACCGATATTCAACCTTACTATCTGTAGATTGTGTCAGCCTCTTCAAAATGCACAATCAACTACTCAAAATCAATCTGTCAGTTGAACGTCAACAGGGTCATGTCGACTATCTGTTGATAATCTGTTGAGAGTCAAGATGTCAACTAAAGATTACATTAAGCACTAGTTGTGTCAGGGTGGGGGAAAAATAGGACCCAAATGCAGATTGAGGAGGAAGCAGGTTTCAAAAGGAAACAAAAGGCGAGCTTTATTTAACAAAAGCTGAACAAAAAAAAGAATCCAATAACAGGTACGAGGTAGCATCCAAACAAAGGTGACTGTGACCAACATGAAGGGGGCCATGAACGACAAATAATGAACCAACACTGAACACAGGAAGAGACAAGACTAAATACAGGGAGGCGTAATTACGAGACGAGAAACAGCCGGGCAGGGAAGGAGAAACACAAGGGCAACAGGTGAACACAATCAGGGAAGGAGAAACACAAGGGCAACAGGTGAACACAATCAGACAATCAGACACACCAGGGAAACTAACAACAGGGAGGAAGACAAGACACAGGGAGAACAGAATTGCAAAATAAAACCATGACAATGCAGACCAAACAAAACCGTGACATAAAACTAAGAACGTGACAAGTTGACGATCAACAGATAAGTAACAAAGTTTAGTTGACTATCTGTTGATCGTCAACTAATCTAGAGTTGACTATCAGCATACTTTTAGTAGGCATTCTCCACTAAAGGCCCCTACACACGGCGGCGTGCGTTGCCGCTTCAACGCTTCTGCTCATTCACTTTGAATGGGTGGGGTGACGTCACGATTCGCCGAACTGCATTGTGGCAGCAAAGCGTAGCTTCTCTCGCGGTGCTCGCTGCAAAAGTAGAGCAATGTTCTACTTTTGACGCCTCGACGGAGGCGCCAGCCAATGGAATCATATGCCAGTACAAGCTCTAGCCAATCAAACCGCGTGCTTGTGTGTCTGGGGCGGGAGATTCATGTGATTGGTTGTTGGTCGAGTTCCAGCCCCTCCCGCCGGCAAGCGACAACGCACGCCGCCGTGTGTAGGGGCCGTAAGCGTTTGTAGGCATGTGTTAGGACTATCCAATTAAAGTGAATGGGGACAAGAGGAACGAGGGGGACAGTGAGAGAAAATGTAAAATGTTTATACATTTCTGGAAGATCTAAAATGTTTATAATGTTCTGGATACAAGCGGCCGAGATGGGTTTTCTCCGCAGGGTGGCTAGTGTCTCCCTTAGGGATAAGGTGAGAAGTTAAGTCATCCGGAGTTGAACCGCTCCTCCTTCGTGTCGAAAGGAGCCAGTTGAGGTGGTTCGGGCACCGAGTAAGGATGCCACCTGGGCGCCTCCCTAAGGAGGTGTTCCAGGCACGTCCAGCTGGGAAGAGACCAAGGGGTAGACCTAGGACCAGGTGGAGGGATTATATCTCTTCGCTGGCCTGGGAGCGCCTTGGGATCCCCCAGTCAGAGCTGGTTGATGTGGCCAGGGAAAAGAAAGTTTGGGGCTCTCTGCTGGAACTGCTACCTCCGCGACCCGACCACGGATAGATGGATGGATGGATGGAAGGATGTTCTGGAATAGTTGTGCACACACTACAAAGGGTAAAGATAAAAAAACAGGTTCAAACTGTGTGTGTGTGTGTGTGTGTGTGTCTGTGTGTGAGAGCGTTTCACATGTGTGTATGAGATTTTTACATATGTCTGAAAATGATTTTGGTTTCAGTTGTGTGTGTGAGCAGGCTCGGATTGGCCATCGGGAGATTCGGGACTTTTCCCGGTGGGCCGCTACCGTTAGTGGGCTGCTGCCTTCGGTGGGCTGCTGGCTCTGGCATAGCCAGCAGTACTTTCACAGCGCAAACAAAATAAATAAAAAAGATCTCCCGTTCATCGCCTCTATTCGCGACCCACCTATCACATATCACAGCGCCCCACACTTTGAGAAACGCTGCACTAAATAGAGCAGATCGTTTGTACTAGTTTTCATCAAGGATAAAGCGGGTCTTTACCTCTAACGAACCAAGTAATGAGAGCTGTGTAAATGTAGGTTTATAGTAAACAGATTTAGATACCTGGGTAGTGATGTGACTTTGCCCCACTTCTCAATACAAAAGCGTCGGAGGCCGTTGGATCCCCGCAGCGCAGCAAAGCCTTCGTAAGGCACACTGGACGTCCCAGTGACAAACTGCAGCAGGCGGAGACGCTGCTCATTGTTGAACCGCTCCACAGCAGCCCAGAACCACCGCATCACTATGTGACCATCATGGTAACCTAGAGATTAGAACAATTAATGTGACACACACACACACACACACACACACACACACACACACACACACACACACACACACACACACACACACACACACACACACACACACACACACACACACACACACACACATTCTCTGTACTCTGTGTTGCCCCTCCAGTCACTGAGGTCAATCTCGACTGTACCAGCAATAACCAGTTCCAGCTCCCGCGCATCAAACACAGACACTAGCCTTGAGTCTACCACCTAGGATGGAGGGAAAAAAAAAGAGAATTTTTTTTAGTTGCCTTCGTTTATCAGGTGTTCCAATATATGGCCATTTTGATCAATATTTTGAGATTTTGACATAGTAATACCATGTTGGACCATGTATTACGACTGAAACATCACATATAACAGTGATATTTACAGTTGGCTATTTGACCTAATTAGCGTATTTATAAATTAGAAAAAAAGGGATTCACAACTAGTTTCTAACAATGTTGTCAAAAAACTTTATTTTGTTATGAATCATCTAAGATCTGATAATGTATTTTTTACCTCGTAGAAGCCTCTGACCAGTGCCTCTGTCTGCTGCACCACTCCTCTCTCCATCCTCCACTTGGCCATTCGCTCTATATAATCTTTTTTGTTCTTCTCAGTCACCTGGAGGTTAGACCCGCCCGACTTTAGCTCCCGCTCCGTCACCTGGCAACACAAGATGTGCTGGGCATAGTTAACAGTGGAAGTCATCCGAGCAGTATACTGAACGTTTGCCATTACACGTGTGCATGAGGCATAGTTAACAGTGGAAGTCATCCGAGCAGTATACTGAACGTTTGCCATTACACGTGTGCATGAGGCATAGATGTACATTTGTATCTGGTGCACACACACACACACACACACACACACACACACACACACACACACACACACACACACACACACACACACACACACACACACACACACACACCTCCTCATTGACGGTGAAGGTGAGGTCCAGGATGTCAGTGATGTCGTTTTCCTTCATCCACTGCAGAGACTGGTGGAACTCCTCGTCCAGATACTCCAGATCGGACAGGTCTGTCGGCCTGAATGACAGACAGGGCTTACACGTACAACCCACACAACTACATCTAATCTTAACTATGCCTCTTCATCTTAATAATATTTAACTCTAATGGTTTAGCCAAATGGAAGGAGTAGCTGATTCATGAATATTTTCCCCAACAGCAAAAAAACTACGACACATTTTAAATAAAGATAAAGATATCCTGAATGTTCCAAACCTAGTCTAATGTGTAATTTATAACTGCTTTAAGTTATAGCTTTCAGTTTAAATTGGTAATTTTCCTAAAATCCTGAAAGTTAATGTTGTAAAATGCAAACTGTATACTTAGTTTTCTAAACAGCCCAATCTAGAACACCAGCTTGTCGTTATTAGCACATGTAGTAGAACAGATCAGTGATTGGATGTTTCTTCCGTATATTTGCTTCAGGAAATTTTTCATGATTTTTCAACGTATGTCCATAGACTTGTATTCTTTCCTCTTTTTTTTTTTATCAAAGAAACAGGTATTTACTTATAGATTTTCAACATTTGTCACAGTTTTACTATTCAAATTGTAGAGTTTCATGCCAATGTAAGTCTTCAAGTGATAGTCGTCATTATTGTGCATGCAGAAAATAAACATTCTCGATCTTCCGGAATCAAAGATTTCATAAAAATATATTCTCCCACTTCACAAAACTATACTAAGATAGTCTCTAAAGAAAAAATATATATTGTTTGTATACTGACAGTCTGAGCAGGGCCTTATTGAAGGGTCTGGTGAAGAAAGCATCCAGTAGGTACTGATGAATTAGAGCCAGGCCAAGGATACGGCCACTGAAACGAAACCTGGACACAGGCACGAAGCAGGCACACAGCAAACATTAAAATCAGTAAAATGAAAGAGTAAAATGTTTCTGACCTCATACCAAATACAGTATCATACTATAATGACGGAGTTAAGGAAAATGTCATAGTTAAATAGCCCTGTTCTAGTTGAAACCTGTACTAGTTCTCCAAATTCACTTACTTTCTTTGGAATGTTAATCTTTATAACAAAGTCATGCTGCTCATAAAACAAGGGGTTACGTATGGTAACCCTTGTTATATCAACACAGGCGGAGCCCTCTATTGGACTCTATGGGTACTCCCCTTGATCCTATCATGCAAGCATTCATCCACTGAGACTTTCTAGACGTAGCCGGCCCCTGGGCGGTTCTACCTGAATGTGCGCGTATCTCACCGCATAAAAGGAGTTCTCGCCTCCTTACTGTCATCCTTTACTTCTCTTCAGCAAGCAGCATAGGACAGACAGGGACCCTGAGTAGAGGGCTCCGCCTGTGTTTATATAACAAGGGTTACCATAAGTAACCCCTCGTTATACCTCTCACAGGCCCTCTACTGGACTATATGGGTACAGTGGGCGGAGCCCCGATGTATACACGTGCTGTCGTCCCACAACAACACTGTTCCATCTCACTGTTTCTGACCGGCTTTCTGGTTAGCAGCCGCTGCGCCTCACTCACCTCTCCCTCGGTCGTAACCGTGGAGAGAAAAGAGGCTGCGACTGACAGAGCACACCCTGACGCGCTATGCTATGACGTGGAGGACTCCCCCCTCCTGCCCTAAAGCAGGGGAAAAAGAGTCCTCCAGCCCCTATGGGCCCATGTGCGCGTCATGTGGGGAAAAAACGTAAGCGCATTACATCCGGGGAGGGGGTCAGATGCCCACTGACCCACAGCCCCCCTCCTCACCAGTCCTGCGTTGCCCCAGCAAGCACAGACGATGAAAAGGAGCCAGACATGTCCAAGAGATAAAACTTTATACTCACAAATACAAAGCCGTAGCAGCACATCACTCCCACCGTCATCCACCTCCACTGGTTGCCGGTCAAGCCCTGCATATCATTCAAAATCCTCCACCTTACCTACAAGTCCCTCTATGCCCATGCCCCCCAGTACCTATCGGACATCCTTCACCCACATGCCCCTCCCCGGAACCTGCGGTCTTCAGACTCTAGCCTGCTTACCACCCCCCGCACCAAACTGCGAACCTTCGGGGACAGAGCCTTCAGTGTGGCGGCCCCCACCCTCTGGAACGCAACATCCGCAACATCCACACGCTTGACGCCTTCAAAAGGGCCCTCAAGACCCATCTGTTCACTAAGGCCTTTAGCCCCTAATCTATTGTTGTTTTGTCTGTCTGACTGGTTGTCTGACTGCCTTTTGTTTTGCCCTGTTCTTCCTTGTAAAGCGACCTTGGGTCTCATGAAAGGCGCTATATAAATCCAAGCTATTATTATTTATGAAGGGGCCTGGCGTTGACCGCGATGCCACCGTGCCAGCGTGCATATGTCCTCCACACTCACGCCGTTAAATAAGGCTGTTGACACAGCCATGGCTCGTGTAGAGTGTGCACGGACCCCCCTAGGGGAAGGCTCTCCCCGCCTGTCCGTAGGCACGTGCAATGCACTCGCAGAGCCAACCTGCCAGGCGTTTCTTGGACAGAGCTTTTCCCATTACCCCACCCCCGAAGCACACAAACAGCTGTTCCGTGTGTCTAAGGGCAGCCGTGCGCTCCACATAATATGCCAGCGCACGCACCAGGCAGAGAAGGTGTAATTTAGCCTCCGTCGCCCCACTATGGGGGGGGAAGACTAAAACCCCCCAACTGAATAGCCCTCGACCTGAACGCACTCCTTAGGCTCTTGGGCACAAAGGAGGGGTTCGGTCTGAGTGTCGCCCTGCTCTGGTCACCTCGGATAATTTAAACAACTTGGGTGCACCAATAGAGCGGTTAACTCGGACACTCTTTTGGCCGACGTTAAGGCAAGTAGCAATGCTGTCTTCCACGACAGTACTTTCAGGGAGGAGAGCTCCAGAACTCCATGTCATGCTCCGTTGGGGGTCCCGCCCATACCTGTTTCGCCTCTTTTAGCTGATGGTTCTACTGCCTCATAATGCAGTTGCAATCCAATTGCTAGAGATGGGACTGAGACAGCCACAAGGATGCAGAAAGGCTAGGAGAATACCGAGGCTGCGCCTGTAGTTCTTGCTTGACTACTTCCTAACAGATACTCACAGGCAACAAGTTCCCTAACCTGAATGTTCGAAAGTCCTTACAAAGGATGCAGACCACCTGTGCAAGGCTGGGTTGAATTGAAGGAACAGGAGGAGCACCTGCATTGATGCACCTCCATATTAATCTCAAACAGAGAGAAGGGCAATTCATTCCTGCTGGCTTGCCATTTTGCGGTGGTGGGAACTGTCAGTAGTTGGGAAGTGCTTAAACCTCCATCCTTGTTGCTACTAGCCCCATGGCAATACAGGTAAGTGCGATACATCACCCAGAAGACACATTAACCTTTTTTTCTGCTTTTCACTATTTAATAATGTGGCATGATGATCACTTTCCGACTAAGTGATGCGCCTGCCTGCCTGTATGTGTCCTGCCACACGTTTTATACTAATTGTATTTGTGGGACAAAGAAAAAAGACGTCAGAATGTGCTGCGCCCCGCCAACGGAGCCCCGCCAACGGAGCCCCTGAAATTCAAGGTGTTTAAAAAAATAATTATATATATATATTTTTAAATATATATATATAGCACCAAATTGCAACTAATCTATATATACTGTCACTTTTCACATTGAACATGTGCTCTTTTATTAAATAAACTAAACGCTTTCATTTTAAGTTGTGAGTTTAGTGTTTTTGACCCTAAGAAACACTGATGCATTAATCAATAACAATAATCCACAGCTCCTCTCTCTGCTCCTGAGGATTGATTTTAAAAAGATACATCCCAACCCCCCCCCCCCACTCAATCAGCACCCCCCCAAAGCAGTAAACCTAGGGGAAACACTGTTATACTATAACACTGCACTTCGCATTTTGTTCACTATCTTTCAAGATCACAGTGTCACACAGCACCCTGACTCAGGTGGTGATCAAATAATCACTGACAGGGCTTGTTCCTTTCTATAACCATAAAATCAGTTGAAATAAATCAGGAGGCTTTGGGGCAGCATGGGAGGTACCAAGGCTTTGTTGAACCCTAGGCTAAATGTTTACCTTTCTTTTTCCATATTAATTTGTATTTGTTTTAAAATGGTAATAAAGTAATGTGCAAGATACGTATTCACTGTACAAATGGAATATGAAACGGACCAGGGAGCTGGTCACAATACAACAGTCTTTACAATAAAAAAAATTTTTTTATGGACTTATTGAATAGCCAAAAAAAGTGTGATCTCACAGATAGTCATTTTCAGGGAAAAACTTGAATCAACCAGTAGTGTAAACGTTATTTCTTAAATAGAGAGCAAACAGCTATAAAGAAAAGTGAAATTGTACAATTATAGCAATAAAAACTGTACCAACTGACAAATTAGAGTTGAGTTAAAGTATATTTAACACAGTGTCTCTGTATGTTTGTTTGTTTGTTTGTTTGTTCCTATTGCACAGCTTACCATTCCAGATGGTTTTCAACAAATGCTGACATTTGGCTGATTTGAACGGTGTAAGTATCGTTAGCTGAGTATTCAAACATACCGTAGTATGGATTAAACAACTCCTGAGACAATAGGAAGAAAAACTCTCTGGACGGACCACTGTAGTCCAATCTGAAAAGAGAACAAGAGACAAAAAACATATTTACATACTTAACTGTTAAAGGTGGGGTAGGTAATTTTTGAGAAACCATCTCGAGTGCGCTAGAATTTGAAAATACACAGCCGGAACAAATCTGCCACTTCCTTACAGAGCCCCTCCTCCAACACACACGAACGCGCACATGACCAATGAGGGCACGAGATCAGTTTGTGCACAGATGGAAGGCTGACAGGCAGGTAGGCCATCCAGTTACTTTAGCCGGGCCGGCTAAAATGATTGGTCATGCTTTTTACAGCGCTACGGCTTCCACAGATGACATTTTTTTATGGATTTGTGGTCAAAGCACTTAAGATATTCATTTCTATCGGGATGTTAAGAGCATTCCATGGAATATAACAAAAAGTGTATCTCGAGCCGGTTTCTCAAACTTACCTACCCCACCTTTAATATGATAGAACATTTTTTTTATTTCCGCTGTAACATATATTTAATAAAAATCTGGTTAAATTATCGTCATCAAAGAAAAAAGACAAAATACAGTTGAATAATTTTTGGACAAATAAACTGATTATACAAAGTTTAAATATGTGAGATATATTTTCCAATATTCACTTTGGCCATTAATTTGCAAAGTTCTCCAACATGTTCACTAGGTAGACTATAACCTTGTGTTCTGTTGAGTGCTGGGCTTGCAGTGTAAAGTGAGTTTACTTCTGGAAATGAGGTTGAGTGGAATTTGCTGCTGTTTTGGCAATAAAACCAAAAGAATAAACCTTTGTGAGAAAAACAATTATGGGGTCCAGTGTTAATATATACAATTTTAAACTGTACTAAAAATCAACATGTTGGCAATATAAATCACAAAGCTCTGTGCTTCAAAAGCTTAAAAGAACAGCCTACAATAATGTCCTGTAGCACATTCAGCTGTGTTATTTCATTGGTCAATTATGTGTTGTTTGTGTTGCTCACCCCTCCTCTCCGAGGAAAGTAACGTAGAGTTAGTTTCTCTGCAGCTCTTTGCGGGAGTATGCCATCATCTGGTTAAAGGTTCCCTCCAGCAAGTGTTCTCTCCTGATCAGCAACCTACAACAAGCAGGAAAGCTTACAGATAACTGGTACTTTTACATTTGAAAATCTGAATTTGGAGTTTTTCTTTTGCTTCTTATTTACTTAACTGTTCAGTTTCTGTACATTTTATTTCCCTAATTGTAGGTCTAAAATTAGTTTCAAACTGTCTTATACAAGGGTAGGAATACAATTCTGGTGGTGCTATTGGTGGCAAATTAGTTAATTGGTTAATTATTATATTAATATGTAAATGTATTTATCAATGTATTCCTGAAACAGTGGTAGCTGTTTAAATATCCTTAAAGAGCCTGTGACAGCATCCCAACAACTGTTGTGCAATGAAATATTGGGCTACTAGTCATCTTGAACCGTCAGTTTAAAAAAGAAAGTGCGATACCGTGATATAAAAACAAATCGATTATTTTTGTAGTTGTAAACTCAAGTGGATGAAACTACATTTATTAGTGCTTTCATGTCAATTCGGCGAACATATGATACATTAAATGATCGTGAGGATGATGATTAAAAATCGTTTGTTTGAGCCGGTCTGCATTTCCTGATGAGAAAACAAACCGATGCTTTTTGTAGTTGTAGTACACCAACGTGGATTCAACGTGTGTTTTTTTTTTACCAAAATGATCGGGAAATTAATGGATAAAATACACGGATTATTATTATTATTCTCACTCCGATCGGGACACTAGGTCCACCGTTTCCCCGCAGCGAGGCTCCCCCCGTTGACAGTTTACGTGAGCTGGGTGCAGTGGCCATTCGGATAAGTCACTAGCACATCCCCCATAGGCGGCGCGTGAGGCTCAGGTTTGGAAAGGCTAAATAACTTTTTTTACCTGACGCTGCCCGCCTCCGGCGTCTATAGAAAAGAGATCAACTCAGTGTGCAGAGTTTAAATCTCTCAAGTCATATTACAGGATAAAGGAAATACAGTTTAAACTGCCGTATGCAGAGAAGACGCCGACGTGTCGCACTTATCATTCATATTACATCATCAATCAGATCATCGATCATATAATATCATAATATATCATATATTTCCTTATCTGAGTTAGCTTCTCCAGCCGTATCTGGCCGTGCAACACTCAGTGTCACATACTGTATGCAGAAGTATTATTTTAAGCAACACATTATGTTGACGAAACACTCGAGTCAAATGTAATTAAAGTCAGATCCACTCGTGTCTTAGATGGGGCAGTGATATCATACAACTATACACTTTCAAACACTCGGTAGGCCTAGTTATTTTTTAACCAGTTGTTCTGTATTCTCCTTGCAGGTGCAACTCTGTGGCTTGTATCCTGGATTATATGTTTAAGTCATGGATGTTTAAAGCTCATATTTGTCTAATATTACTTTACTTTTCATTAATGAAGTATGACGCTGCGCAGTCAGTACCACTACACTTGTCCCCGTTTGTGATTGGTCAAATGTAGCAAACCCCGCCCCTTTCACGTGAATGCGCTCTCAGCTGGTGAGAGAAACCCTGGCTTGATTTACCGAGTTGATAACCAGCGTCGTAGGACCGCTTAGCGAGATCTCGTTTGTTAGTTTGTTGTTGTTAGTTAGTTTGTTACTCAAACATATCCAGGATATGTTGAACTGGCTTCGTAGTACAGGGCACAGGTGGCTAGCAGCGCTAATGTCAAAGACACACACATTATACATTATATTTTACCAGGATGCAGTGACACAAATATTTGGGAAGGCACCTACAGCACCCGCCGCCCCTGACATCCCCCACTCCCCCCGTTGACAATTTACTAGCGGTACCGAAGTGGGCCGGTCTAGAGTCCCGGGATGATTTTTAGTCCCATTCCACCACTGGCTACATGAAGTATGATCGCCCATATTGACGCACCTAATTCCTAAACTTCTAACAGATACAACATAAACCGATCCTTCAGCCTCATATGAGCTCTCAGACACGTTCAAAATTAAACTGTCATCGCTGTCTGAGCTTGCTGCTGTGTGCGCCATCGTGCATTTACATGCAGATGCTGGGATCCTGAACGGTGCAGCTGGAGCGCTGTGCCCGCAATGACATCACACATAATTTGGCGGGACTTGAAGAATCCCCGAGAAGATCCAGAAAATTGTCAACATTGAAGGGCAGATTAATGGTTATCAAAGTACAAATATCCAAAATCAGTTCAGTAACGGTTTTCAAGGGGACAATATTTACTCAAATTGATGGGTTTGGATGATGGGGGAAACTCGTGTCACAGGCTCTTTAAATATGTAGTTAGACTTTATATTAAATATCATAGTTAGGATGATTCAGATCAATTGACATATGTGGGACCCTACTATAGCAATCTAGTGTGAGCTGTGTCTGAACTGTAACTGTGACAATCTTATTGCATAATATAATATAATGGCTTTGGACCTTTCACTTTATTTTAAGGTGCATTTAATTTATTCATAATGTGAAATTTGAGTCTTACTTGATTTTGCCTGGTCCCTGCCCGTAGCACCTGGCCTCTAATTTCCTGTAAAAGTTTCTTAGTTTGGCTTCAAAGTCTCTGCGGTAAGGAGCTGGAGCCCTGGCCCTCTGCAGGCCTATAAACACACATAAACTGGAGTTAATATAAAACACTGGAAAAAATGTTTTGTAAACAATGTGAAGTTCTAAGACTGAAATTGAGAGGTAGAGAGGTTCACAGCGCCTTTAAAAAATGTGTCAGAAGCTTAATGAGCTATATTTTGTAGCTAGTCAAAAAAGTGACCTATGGGAGATCTTTTTACGGTGAGAATGACTGATGTGGAACTACTGAATTGATACATCTATACATTTGTATCATTCAGCAACAAAAATGTAACTTGTGCTAAAATATTCACTCTTCTAATCTAAAAAAATCATTTCTTAATTCCTCCCATGAATGACATAAATAATCACTCACCACACACACACACACACACATATTATATTGAACAGTTGATGGGGAAAATACTGAGTTGATTCTGAGCAGAGTTTGTCTACCATATGTTATTTTTACTTTTCGTGAATAACAGGATGTTCTTAACACTGTGAATTGAAAACTGCAGCCTTGACCATCTAGTTCAGTGACCACCAACTGGCGGCCCGCGGGCCACATCCGGCCCGCCAGACATTCTCATCCGACCCGCACGACGGGGGTGACTGTGGCGTTGGCGGAGTGGTTACTGCGTTCGCCCCCCATCCATTTTTTTTTTACAACGTCTCGTGAGTAAGGTGCAGTACCTGAGTCCAACAGAGAGGCAGCAGCTGCAGGACAGTAGACTGCGTACTGCGAAACCTTCACTTCCTTGAAGAAGAAGTGATCCTTCGTTGTGAAGAGTCTGCTTTGTGCGCTCCGCACCACAGCAGCAGCCCCGCTGCGACAGAGTCCAACAGAGAGGCAGGAGCTGCGAGACAGTAGCCTAGAAGCAGGGTTGGGTTGTAACGGAATATAAGTAACGGCGTTATGTAATCAGAATACGAAAATCAAGTAGGCTAACTGTATTCAGCTGGCGTTACATTTGAAAAACGAGTAATCTGATTACAGTTACTTTCGTAATCCTGAAGTGAATAATTATTGGAATTATTTCTTCACAAAATGTAATATTCATTACCGGCAGAACTGTGTGCACACTGCACGGCTTTGCAGCATGTCTGTTGAGCGAGAGAGATGCAGCGTGTCTGTGAATGGCCTGCTGCTGCTGAATGCATGGAACAAGTGACTGGAACAAGTTTTAAAAGTTATTACATCGTTTCAGATCATAATAAATAATAATGATAATTCATTCTATTTAGGGGTGCCTTTCAAAGCACCCAAGAACACCTTACAATTCATAACATATTCTAAGGACAGGTTTACAGTAGGAGAATGCAGTCCGGGTGATGTTTTTTATGTGGGGTGCATATGAGAGGGAGCTGTCCAGAATGACACCAAGATGTTGTGTTTGAGTCCTTGATAAGCCATTAAAACAGTAAAACAAGTGTCTCCTATTTACCAAAACATACCCATCCGTTATGGAAAAAGAAAGTATTCCAAAAGTATTCTAAAAGTAACCTGAACACGTTACCTTTTTAAGACACGTAACTGTAACTGTATTCTGATTACTTTCAGAGCATGTATTCAGTAATCAGTAACTGATTACATTTACAAAGTAACCCTCCCAACCCTGCCTAGAAGTGATCCTTCGTTAGCGTGAAGAGTCTGCTAAGCTTTATGCAGTAAACCCCCCCCGGCCCGCGATAGTGTCTATTGGATAGATTTTGGCCCTTGGACAAATGTAGTTGGTGATCCCTGATCTAGTTGCTCTTTCGGAAGAGGAAGCGGGGGGGGGGAGGGGGGGGAAGTTTAATCCACAACTAAATTATTAAATTGCATCCTGCAGCACTGTAGCAATAATCCTAATCCTATTTTTTTTACAGTGTTTTATGTCTCCAGACATATAGAAACATTTCATAGTTTACATTACTCTCTGCAGCTGTTTGTTTGTAAATACATTTTTATGGGACACTGAAATGTAATGCTTTTTAAGACTAGTGCAATACCGTTTTAATTAATCAAAATGTATAACAATCATTCAAAACAAATATAAAATCTGTTATGATCCGTCCAAATCCAATACATTTTAATAGTAAGCACAATATGTCAAGTCCTATAATAATAGGTTTATTTTGTTAGCGCTTTTACAGGTACTCAAAGACGCTTTACAGATATAGTGAAAAGAAGAGAAAAGAACAACAAATAAATATATAGTTAAAGTTAAAGTCAAATAATACAAAAACAATCACACATTAAAAGCCAGATTGAAGAGGTGAGCTTTGGTGAGTTTTTTGAAGGTGGTGAGGTCGGTGCAGTCTCTGATGGGTTGGGGGAGTGAGTTCCAGAGGGTGGGGGCAGCAACGGAGAAGGCTCTGTCCCCCCAGGTGCTTGATGCCTGTGGGGATGGATAGGATGTTGGCTTCTGATGAGCGGAGGCAGCGGGAAGGGGTGTGGTGGTGCAGCAGGTCTGTAAGGTAGGGGGGGGCCTGATTGTTGAGGGCTTTGTAAGTAATCAGGAGGATTTTAAAGTTGATTATTTGACAGACGGGGAGCCAGTGGAGCATCTGGAGGACGGGAGTGATGTGGTCTCGGGAGCGGGTGTGGGTGAGGAGGCGGGCAGCAGAGTTCTGGATATGTTGGAGTTTATTGAGGAGGTTGGATGGTATGCCGTAGAGGATGCTATTGCAGTAGTCGCGTCGTGATGTGATGAATGCATGAATCAGAGTTTCAGCAGCAGAGGAGGAGAGTGATGGGCGGAGACGGGCAATGTTTTTGAGGTGGAAAAAGGCGGTCCTGGTGATGTGATTGATGTGGTGGTTGAATTTGAGCTGACAGTCGAAGATGACTCCGAGGTTGCGGATGTGAGGGGGGGAGATAGAGTGTGGCTGTCAATGGTGAAGTTGAAATTCTGGGTGGCTTTGGTACGGGATGGGGGGCCGATGATGATGATGATGTCTGATTTGGAACTGTTCAGTTGTAGATAGTTTGCTTGCATCCATGCTTTTATTTCTGAGAGACAGTTGGTGAGAGTGGAGTGTGTTGTGGGGGTGATGGTTTTTGTTGAGATATAAAGTTGGATGTCATCGGCGTAGCAGTGAAATTGAAGGTTGTGGCGACTAATTATTTTGCCAAGGGGGAGCATGTAGAGGATGAAGAGGAGGGGGTCAAGCACCGAACCCTGGGGGACGCCTTGGGACAGAGGAGCAATGGAGGAGGTGCAGTTGTTGATGTTGATAAACTGATGTCTGTCGGTGAGGTAGGATTTCAGCCAGGAGAGTGCAGTGTCGGTGATGTTGAGTGATGATTGAAGGAGGGACAGCAGGATGGCGTGGTTGATGGTGTCGAATGCTGCGGTGAGGTCGAGGAGGATGAGGATGTTCAGGTTGCCGGAGTCAGAGGAGAGGAGGAGGTCGTTTGTGATTTTCAGAAGAGCTGTTTCGGTGCTGTGTTTTGATCGGAAACCGGATTGAAATGGCTCAAAGAGGTCATTGGAGCTGAGGTGGGATTTAAGTTGTGAGGCACGTTCAAGTATTTTTGACAGAAAGGGGAGATTTGAGATGGGCCGGAAGTTGGACATGATGTCAGGTGTGAGTCCAGGTCTTTTGAGAATGGGTGTGACAGCAGCCAGTTTGAGAGAGGGGGGAAGGAGGAGTTAATGATGGTGGCGATGAGTTGGGAGATGGCAGGGAGGCTCTCTTTAACACATTTGGAGGGCATTGGGTCAAGTGTGCAGGTGGAGTTAATTCCAGTCATGAAGTCGGACAGTTGCATGGGGGTCACAGGAGAGAAGTGGGACAGGGGCTGTGAGGTGAAGGTGGGGGGAGCCAGGAGGGGAGGTGGGGGGTGCTGATGATGGTGTCAGATTGCTGTAAATGTTGCTGATTTTGGTTTGGAAAAACGAGAGGAAGGAGTTGCACTGTTCGGTGGTCAAGGATGAGGTGGCGTTGTCACAGGGTTTGAGAAGTTTGCTGATGGTGGAGAAGAGACGCTTGGGGTTGCTGGAGCCGGACTGAATGAGTTGTGAGTAGTAATTAGACCGGGCTGCTTTGAGTGCGTTACTGTACTGCTGGAGATAGTCTTTGTAGATTTGAAGATGGACTGTTAGTGTGGTTTTCTTCTGTTGGCGTTCAAGTTGACGTTTTCCTTGATTTCATTTGGCGGAGTTCGGGGGTATACCAGGGGGCGGAGTGTATGAAAGAGACTTTTTTTGTTTTTGTGGGGGCCAGTTCATTGAGACAGAAGGAGAGGGTGCTGTTATAATAGTCCACAAGTTCAGATGGGTTTTCAGAAAGGGGGGGGGGGGGGGGGGAGACAGACATCTTGCAGGTAATGGAGGTAGTGATTGCTGAAGGTGAGATGGATTTAAGATTTCTGTAGGTTATTGTGCGTTTTTGCATTTGAGTGGGGATGTTGTCCATGATGATGGCCAGGTGATCGGAGATGTGGAGATTGAGGCTGGACAGATGATGGATGGTGAGACCAGTGGAGTAGACCAAGTCCAGGATGTGACCACGGCTGTGTGTTGGAAAGTTGATGTGTTAAGAGATGTTACAGCAGTGAAGGGTTTCCTTAAATTCAGAGGCATATGTGCAGGTCGGGTCGTCAACATCAATGTTAAAATCACCTAAGAGGAGAACAGATAGGGATATGGCAGAAAGCTGAGTGAGAATGTCAGAGAGGTCGGACAGAAAGGAGGGGTTTGGCTGTGGGGGACGGTAGATGAGGGCTGTGACCAGGGGAGTGGGACCAGAGAGTTTGAAGATCAGGTGTTCAAATGAAGAAACATCAGGGATGGGGATTATGGTAGCTTTTATTTCCTTTCTGATAATAGCAGCTATACCACCACCCCGCCCCTGTGGGTGAAGTTTGTCAATGTATGTGAATCCTGCTGGAGTGATTTGATTTAAAGAAAAATAGTCCAGGGTTTTTTGCCATGTTTCGGTCAGATACAGAAAGTCCAGGTTATTGTCTTTAATGAATTAATTCAGAATGTGGCTTTTATTGTGGATGGAGCGTGAGTTGAGCAGGGCTGCTCTGAGGTGACGTTGCTTTGGGAGGGGTTGAGTGGACCGGGGGAGTGGAAGGAGATTGGTCAGATTCACGTGTTGTTTGTTGTGATGGCGTAGTGTGGCCGTGTGACAGGACCAAATGGACGGGATGGAGTGTGGAGACGTGGAATTAAAAAAAACGTATGGCCAGAGCCTCTGTGTGGAGGACGGCGTTTGCGGAGTATTTTATTATCTGCGAGGATGTCCATGCAGTCCAGAGGCAGGCGGTTATTAAAGGAGTGGAGATCTGACAGGGAGTAGAGCGGCGGCATGATCCGGTGAAGTGGCGCTAGCACGGAGCTAGCTAATGCTGGGGACCCGGGCAGCAGAGACCAGGAGCCGGATGACCGTGGAAGAAGGAGCGGTGTGAGTCCAGGTAAAATCAGAAGGATAATCCACAGCATATCAGGAGAATAATTCCAGTGGTTTCCAGAGGAGAATCGTAGGAGGGGCTGACAGCCTGGTGCAGAGTGGGAGCCGGGTGACCAGCCTACTAGCTTGTTAGCTAGCTTGATAGCCACCCGGCAGAGAGAGACGATGTCAGCGGGGAAGCCGGCTGATCGCAGCGGGATGGGAAGACCCACACCAGCCGCGGAGTTAGGGTGAAGTTGGGGTGGAGACAGAAATGTTAGCTCAGCAGACTTCGGAGAGCCGAGGTAGCAGCCTGCTAGGTCCGATAATGCTAGCTAGCTAGCGGGCTAGGGACCTGTGAGCAGGAAAGAGCCAGCAGGTAGGAGATGACAACACGAAGATCTGTGTCGATTCGATAGAGAGATGCTGCTATTTTTGCTGATGACTGACATTTAAAAAGTAGAGAGCCTGACAGGAGAGGTTCTGAACAAGATTTGGGGCGGAGGAGCGGCGAACAAACAACGCCAGCACCCTCGGCGACCCGGGAAAATATTAGGGTGTTATGCCTATACCAGGCATGTCCAAAATCTGATCCGATTTAATATGGCCTGCACTTTGGTCTTACTATGTATTATTTATGGCTCGCTAGCTTTGACGTACCGTGATCTGCGGTAAAACCCGGAACTGTTTTTCTTTCGTTGCCTTTGTTTTGTTTGTCTGTCTGGAGGTAGGGGTGGGAGGGACTGGTCTTAGGGGTTTTCTGTTTCTGTCTTATCATGTCATTGTGTTTTTTTTTTATATAGCACCTGCATTTGTTTCTCCTGTTATTGTGTTATGTGTGGGAAAAACCAATAAATAAAAACGATGTCAGAAGGGACTATTGGTCCCGGGCATATTGACATTATCAAATCTGGCCCTCTTTGAAGAAAGTTTGGACACCCCTGCCCTATACTCTAGCGACTTCTTCTAAAATGTCAACCTGCCTTATTGCTATTGGCTATTAATGTTCTCTTTCTTAATGCAAAATGGAGTTAACTAGTTTGTCTTTTGTACCAAAAAGAGCCCTAGTCGTTGATGGCAGACATCAGCTTGTGTCAGTAATGCAGCCTCGCTGCGAGGGGGACCCAAGTTCCCATCAGCAAAAACACGTGGGTTTGCTATCCTGGCTCCAAAATGGTGGAATGAGCTCCTCATTGACATCAGGACAGCAGAAAGCCTGCACATCTTCCGGCGCAGACTGAAAACTCATCTCTTTCAACTCCACTTCGAGCGATAGAATTACTAACAAGGCACTTATATACTAATAAAGGACAGGCTTCTCTATAGCCAGTTGAGTAGCACTTGAAGTGTTTGGCTCTATGATACCTGATGTACTTATATGATTCTGTTTTCTTCAAGGTTGTGTTTTCCTGGTCGAATGTACTTATTGTAAGTCGCTTTGGATAAAAGCAAGAGACCCGGGCCTGTCCCGGGTCTCCTGCCTTATTGCTCTCGGGCAAGACACTTCACCCCAAATTGCTCCTGTGGGGATTGCCCACAGTATTGAGTATGTATGTCGCTTTGGATAAAAGCGTCTAACAAGTCACATGTAATGTAATATTTTATCTTTACCTTGTGTGAATCCTGTGTTCACTCTGACCCTGTTGCTGCTATAAACGCTTGAATTCCCCCACGGGGATTAATAAAGTTCCATCTTATTTTATCCTATCTTCCTCCCTTATTTCATACTTCCTTATTTCTTCAGTCAAGGAGAGGGATTGTTTTCAGGATAAATTAATTCAAATCACAAGATGGAGACACAAACATGTGTATTTTATACTTATATAAAAAGATAATGTCAAAGATAATCCACTATCTGTATTTTCTCTAGAGGAAAATATCTGTTTCTGTTCCTACTATTAACATTCCTATTGATGCAAATATAAGGAATGCACAACAAAAATGCTATTTTGTTTTGACGCTTTGATATATAAGATTTCAAAGTTGACCACCTAGTGGTGCAGTGACGCGTCATAAAACCCGGAAGTAAGCTGCGCATGGGTTCCCTCGACAAAAAAGCAATGGGATTTCTCCATAGGATTTTGAAAAATAGCTTAAAATAAGGTCTGTGGAAAATGAACCAGTTAGATAAATTCACGTTTTGTTCAGCGGGATAATATCCACATGTCTACCCTACTTTTATAATTTTCGAATCATAAATCTAGATTTATGATTAGAAAATTATAAAAGTAGATAGAAATTACTCATTCCAGTTTAACTTGTTTTGTGTCGAAGTGACATAACATAATGTATCAAGCGAAAGGTTAGAAAAAAGATTGCATTTATCTGTAGGTACAGACACTAATAATAAGCAATAAAGACCTTTTACTTAAAATCAAGTATTTTAAGTGGCTGCTGGCTGCAGCTCCCTCATTATACAGCAGTGGTTCTCAACTGGTGGGTCGCGGACCCGTTTCAAGTGGGTCGCGGATGTGTGAGTGAAGAAAAAAAAATTGGAATTATTTTTTGGAAATGTTTTTTTTTTTTGGGGGAAAAAGTCAAACTTTTATTTTGAAGGCCCGAATTCTAACGCTGTGCATGCAGTCGGCGTTGGGCTGGAAGTAACGGAGACCATAAACGGTTTTGAAAACTTCTGTCACATAGTGATCATCTTCTCAATAAAATATCTTTGCAGATGTTTTTTCGATTCTTCTGGCCAATCAGAATCAAGATTGTTGCCGGAAGTCCCCACGGAGAATAACTTTGCAGTAGAACTCTTCTTTATACATCCATGTTTACAACTTCAGATAGAAATGAACACTGATGAAATATGACCCCCGGTTTGATGACTGACAGGTCACAGAACAATGGGAGCTATCTACCCTTACCCACAATTTAAAGTAAGTCACACAGACTATCTCCTCTTTACTCTTCTCGCAGCAAGATGTCAGAACAAGGTGAAAAACAAACAATGGCATAAAATATTATTAACATGTCGGGTAGTGATAGATTTATTTATTTTCTTCTCAGTGTGTACCAGAATGCATAGTTTATGTTAGTATTTCTAAAAATCTCCTGGGGGAGAATCCCCCCAGACCCCCCTGCTGGGGTTGGGTTTTCGGCATGTGTGCCTTTTTGTATAGTTCAGCTTTGATTCCATCATCTCATTAAACCTTTTTTAAAAGCATACTTTAGTTCTGTGAAGGGATATAAGGGATATATGCACTGTACTTCACTTTTATTAATATTGTATGCTGAAAAGCGTATATATTACAGCACGATTTAGATAATAGATTTGAGTGCTTCAAAATGTTGGGTCGCGATGTATTGACCAAGTAAAAAGTGGGTCCCGAGGCCTGACCAGTTGAGAACCACTGTTATACAGTATACCAATTAAGTGAAATTTTTTACTCAATTGAGTGACATTAAATAGTTAATGTCCTCATTAGTCACTTCAAAACAATAAAATAAAGTAAAATAGCATCCAGGTCAGCAAATATAGTTTACAACTTTATCCTAAAATGTTGTATTTATAAATAATTAAAGTTTAGGGAGATATACTCTATTTATGTATGTCATTCTAAATATAATAAACTATATCTGATATGAAGCTCTGAAAAAATTAAGAGAGCACTCTGTGTCTGTTGAATTCCAACACAGAAAAATGTTGTCAGAAGTTTATAGATTAAAATCAAAAAATGATAATTTTACTCAAACACATACCTATACATTGGTGGTCTCTTAATTGTTTCCAGAGCTGAATCTACATAGCCATTATTTTGTGTGTGTGAAGGGAGGGACGCTTCCAAACGCCTTCTTTGTCTCCGGCAGGGCTCCCGTAGTGTAGCCACATTTTCAGTTGAGTTTAGAACAGTTGCTGCCGACTCAGGCTGGAATAACGAGTCATTGCAGGATGTTTTTCTTCAGGGGCTGAACGAAGCAATTAAAGACGAGCTAGCTGCTAGGGATGATCCAGTTAGCTTGGATAATTGAATTTCCACAGCCATCAAGATTGATAATCGCCTCAGAGAGAGACGTAGGGATAGGAATAGCCGTCACCCCAATCCCAGCTACTCCTCACTTGATCCCCAAATTGGCAACGGGGGAGGGACGCTTCCAAACGCCTTCTTTGTCTCAGGCAGGGCTCCCGTAGTGTAGCCACATTTTCAGTTGAGTTTAGAACAGTTGCTGCCGACTCAGGCTGGAATAACGAGTCATTGCAGGATGTTTTTCTTCAGGGGCTGAACGAAGCAATTAAAGACGAGCTAGCTGCTAGGGTTGATCCAGTCAGCTTGGATAATTGAATTGCCACAGCCATCAAGATTGATAATCGCCTCAGAGAGAGACGTAGGGATAGGAATAGCCGTCACCCCAATCCCAGCTACTCCTCACTTGATCCCCAAATTGGCACTGCCACTACCCCAATCTCCAGATCCTTCCTGACTCCTTACTCAGTCTCACCCCATGGAGATGAGCCCATGCAAGTGGGAAGGGCCCGCCTCTCACCATCTGAGCGTGCTAGAAGGATCCAGGCTGGGGAATGTGTTTATTGCAGCCAAACCAGTCATCTCGTTTCCTCCTGTCCTAATCTGCCAAAAGGTCAGGCTCGTCAGTAGCTGTGGGGATTCTGGCGAGCCCTTCTCTCTCTCTCAACCCCCGACCCAGAACGCAGCTAGAAGCCGTGCTTTGCTGCAATCAACAGTCCCTACCCTTGCTCACCTTAGTGGACTCGGGGGCGGACGAGAACTTTTTGGACATTGACATTGTAGCTCAGGCAGGAATTTCCTGCGAAGTGTTAGATTCACCTCTTAATGCTAATGCTCTAAATGGAAAATTCCTGGCCCAAGTCACTCACCGCACCAAGCCAGTAAACCTCATTCTGTCTGGAAACTAGGGATGCTCCGATCGCCAATCGCCGATCACCGGAATCAGTATCGGCCGATACCGATCGCCGATCCGATCGAGTGGGCGGGGCCTAAATGGAAGATTTAAACTTTAAATCTTCCATTTAAAGTGATGTTTAAAACTCAGTTAATGGGGCTCATTCACTGGAGGTCCACAAACAATCAACTTAATTATTACATTCAAATGATGAACATTATTCAAGTTTACATTCACTTTGGATAATAACACAGGAGAAATGAGCAGAAGCCCTCTCTTTTTCTCTCTCCCTCTCTATCTCCTCCCCCCTCTCCTGATAGCCTGTCAGTATATCATGCAGCTCACTGATCCAGTAATGAGTGACCCGACAGTGAAGAATACATATATTTATAATGACTAGTTTAGCTTGTTCCAGAGGTAGATAAAATAGCTAAGTGTAAGTGTGTGTTAGGTCTAACTCTTGTGTGTTTCGCTGCGCTTACCAGTCCGGCAGGCGGAGCTGCAGGATTTCTGCTTCACACACGTTGCATTCCACTATTTTACTGTATTTTTCGGACACCTTCAAATAATGCCAGACCGGTGAAGCCATTTTGACGAGCTTGTTTTGCTGCACACAGAGAAAAGTGTCATGTATTTTACATCATGCGATCGGCTCTCGCGATCGGCATGTTTAGAGAGCACCGATCGATCGGTAGAGAGTGAGTATCGGCTGATATCGATCGGTGACCGATCGATCGGAGCATCCCTACTGGAAACCATTGTGAGTTTATTCAGTTTCACCTAATTTCCTCACCTCATGCCCCCATAGTGTTGGGCCATCCATTACATTACATTACATTGCATTTAGCTGACGCTTTTGTCCAAAGCGACTTACAATAAGTACATACGACCAGGAAGACACAGCCCTGAAGAAAACAGAATCATAAAGTACATCAGGTTTCATAGAGCCAAACATTTCAAGTGCTACTCAGCTGGCTATAGATAAGCCAGTCCTATATTAGTATATAAGTGCTTTGTTAGTAATTCTATTGCTCGAAGTGGAGTCGAAAGAGATGAGTTTTCAGTCTGCGCCGGAAGATGTGCAGGCTTTCTGCCGTCCTGATGTCAATGGGGAGCTCATTCCACCATCTTGGAGCCAGGATAGCAAACCCACGTGTTTTTGCTGATGGGAACTTGGGTCCCCCTCGCAGCGAGGTTGCAGCGAGTCGTTTGGCTGATGCAGAGCGGAGTGCACGTGCTGGGGTGTACAGTTTAACCATGTCCTGGATGTAGGAAGGGCCAGATCCATTCGTAGCATGGTATGCAAGTACTAGTGTCTTGAAGTGGATTCTAGCAGTTACCGGGAGCCAGTGAAGGGAGCGGAGGAGCGGAGTGGTGTGGGAAAATTTTGGAAGGTTGAAGACCAGACGAGCCGCTGCATTCTGGATGAGCTGCAGAGGTCGGATGGCACATGCAGGTAGACCAGCCAGGAGGGAGTTGCAATAGTCTAGGCGTGAGGTGACGAGAGCCTGGACCAGAACCTGGGTGAGTAGTTATTACCATGCCGCTTCAATCACATTAGTATGCATAAAAAGTGACAGGTGGCACGCCCCCAATTATGCAAATGAGCTAAGTCCGCCTCCCCTCGCCTCCCATTGGTCGAGAGCCTTTTATCAGAGCTATGTCCCGCCTCCCATTGTTTGAGACCCTTTGATGTGAGGGGTGATGTGTTATAACGGGTAGGTGTGAAAAGCCCCCCTGTGGAGTGCATTTGTTGTCTAATTCTTTGATGTGTGCGATTAAGGTAGTCTCTTTGAAGTTATGCTGTCTGGTCCCTCAGGGGGTTATCTAATCTAAATAGCCTTAGATGTTTTGCCCTTTGATGTGGTATGTTATAAGCCTGTGATGTTAATCTAGGTATTTTTATGAGTGAGACATGTTTTGTTGTCTAATTCTTTGATGTGTCCGATTAAGGTAGTCTCTTTGAAGTTATGCTGTCTGGTCCCCTCAGGGCCATCTAATTAGCCTTGGATGTTTTGCCCTTTGGTGTGGTATTGTTATAAGCCTATGATGTTAATCTAAGTATCTCTGTGAGTGAGACAGCCTACCCCCCGCCCCCCTCCCAGCCCAGCCTCTCCCCCTTTTCTCCACCCCCTCCTCTGGCTAGGAGATTGTAGGAGGTGGAATTAGATGAAAATAGAAATATGCTCAAAACTAAATAAAAGACAGTAATTCCACTTACCAAGTCACCTTTCAAAAAGAAAAGTGACCAAGAGATGCATGTGAAAACTTAGCATTCGGAGAGCCAAGAAACGAATGCTGGTCAGACATCTACAGCCAGAGATCTGTGCACTAACTTATCTCGCGCCCTCTTTTGGTCAAGCAGGCTGCTCCCCCTACCTCTAAGAACAATTAACACACACACACACGTTGGAGTTGGCTTTTTGATGTGGGGGGTTTGAGATAAGACACCCCTGGTTAAGACACCCCTTTGTGAGGTGAGAAGCGAGGGGGCGAAGTTATTTTGTTAAGGCGAGAGGATGACAAAATAAAACCGCCATTATTTTTCACTCACTAAGACACCTAAAAACGTTATTGTCCTCTCAAGATTTGATTCAGGGTTTTGTTTTAAATGATATGTGTTTGCTAAGAATGTTTCTTTTCAAGTTTTTGGGAAACTGTTAACTACAAGGAAGTATCTGTTTTTTTTTGCAAGAGGTTATTCATACTCATTTAAAAAGAGCTTATTTAGGTTTTTAATACTGATACCTAGGGATATTCTCTTTAGTTTGTATGGATTTTGGACTAATGTGTAATTACTTTATTAACTATAAGAAAGTCTCTCTGAAGAGGTAAATAATAAATATCCTATTCCTCCCATGATATTGTCTTTTTTATAATTACTTCACACAACTATAAGGAAGCCCATTATGAAGTTATGTGAGGGTGTAATATTAGAATGATGCTGTATGCAACGAAAAAGGTTTGACTGGTAAAGACTCTCACTTTTACAGAGGGCTCCTCATGCTTCTTCTCAAGTTTTTGTGAAACTGTTAACTAAAAGGAAGTATCTGTTTGCAAAGAGGGTATTCATATTAATTTAAAAAAGAGCTTATTTAGGTTTTTAATACTGATACCTAGGGATATTCTCTTTAGTTTGTATGGATTTTGGACTAATGTTTAATTACTTTATTAACTATAAGAAAGTCTCTCTGAAGTGGGAAATAATAAATATCCTATTCCTCCCATGATATTGTCTTTTTTATAACTACTTCACACAACTATAAGGAAGCCCCATATGAAGTTATGTGAGGGTGTAATATTAGAATTTTGCTGTATGCAACAAAAAAAAAAAAAGGTTTGACTGATAAAGACTCTCACTTTTACAGAGAGCTCCGCCGCCCCCTCAACATAACAAGTCCCGCCCTCCTCACCAGATCATTTAAAAGTAAGGAAGTGGAAATAGATGAAAAAAGAAATACGCTCAAACTAAATAACAAGCCAGTCATTTACACTCACCAAGTCACCTTTCAAAAAAGAAAAATGGCCAAGAGATGCCTAGATATGGGTTTAATCAGCGAGACGCCTGTGACAACCTACAGCCATCAGTCCGGAGCGCCAATCAAGAAACGAATGCAGCATCTGTGCCGGTTTCAGACGCCTCCAGCCGAAGAACTTCATGAAGAATGGACTCTGAAAAATGACGATGTTTGGGGTTATGTATTCAACTATATGGCGAATGAACTGCATTTCTACAATCTGAAGAATGGAGAAACGTATGGACCCCGCAGTGTTAAAGCAACACTGACCTCAACAGATTGGGCTGTGTTAACTCTGGTGTCTTCCAGAGATCTCCACGCAACCACTGTATCGGAAGAAGTAGTGCATCGAGAAACCATAGTGGAACCAGCGGTGTACAAGATATTTGCAAAGAAAAGCAAAGAAACGCAGACAGCATGCGAGATCAAAGAAGAGTTTTCACCGCTGCCCCTCAATGTGAAGGAAGAAGAAGAAGGAGATATTCCTCCGCCGCCAGAAGTGAGAAGAGTCCTGACAAGCACCGTATGGGAAACTAAAAGCGGACCATCGGGGCGGTGGTATTACCGCGCAAGCCGTTTGGTGACGCTGGGGAAGGACCCCTCTGATGATTTTGTTTTGGAGTATTTCAACTCTACATGCGGGGTTTTTCAGACATCCTTGCGGGTGCCTCTGACTGCTTGGCTGAAAATGATTGATGGAAAAGCTACAAAGCTTAAAGAATTTTTTAAACAGAGTCAGACATCGATGGACATTATACTGGTGAAAAAGACTCTCACTTTTGCAGAGGACTCCGTATCCCACTCAACATAACAAGTCACACCCTCCTCACCAGATCATTTAAAACTAAGGGCCCCTCAAAGAAAAGCATTGTGTTTTCTACCTAGGTAAAAGGTCTTACGAAAATGTGTTATCTCTGTATCAAGATGATGTGTTTAAAAATGAATCTTGTGAAAAATACCAACGCTGTGAGAGACGTCAAAAAGACACTCATTTTAACCACAGTGTTTGTTCTCTACAAATGTTTAAAGATTGTTACAAAATGTAAAAAATAAAAAAGGTATGGAGACAAAATTAATTCAGGTAACTCTGTCTTTATTAGGAAAACAAAAATATAATACAAATGGTTTAAGAGGTCAAATGTAACCATCTTGGACTTAATATTCAAAACAAAATACTTTATCTGAATACATTTTCTTTTAAACGCACTTTTCGAAATTATTTATTTATTATTTCAATGGAACAATCCAGTTTCTGTTAACATCAATGCTTTTTTCTCTTTTCTTGTGTTACTAAGTTACTTTTAGACCCACTTTGGTGTGTGCAACACTTAACAACTGGTAGAATATGAAGTACTTTGTAAGGATTTTTGTTTTTGTTTTTAAATGGCGTTTTTTTTTGTTGTAAAAACACTTGTTCAGTTAAACAAGGTTTTTTCTTTTTCTGATAACCTTACATATTTTAGTTATTTTCTACTACCAAGATACTTTAAGATACACCTTGATGTACGCAACACTTAACAACGGATTTAATATGAAGTATTGGTAAGGAATGGGGTTTTCTTTAGGGGGTGTAAAACTTTAGAACTGGGTAAAATATTCATTAATTGTAATGAATTGAGTTTTCTTTTTTGATTTTCAACATTCTATTTGTACACAATGACTTTTTCCATATTTCTGACAAAACTATACTTTTTGACTTTTTCCGTAAAATCTTGACAAAACTATTACTTATTCTTAATTTTGACCTATTGCTGCGTGGTTGGAAATGATAGATGAAAAAGCTACAATGCTTAAAGAACTTTTTTAAAAAATTCTCAATTCTATAAATGACTCCCCCCATTCAACGCAATAAGTCCCACCCTCCACTCGGCAAATCATCTAAAACGAAGGTTCTTTCAGTAACCTTTTGAGAAAATTAAACATAAATCAGTCAAATTATCAAAACAGCCTTCAATGAAATAGCCTCAAAATCACAAACTGGTTGAAACTATACAGTAAATTGGAGAAATTACAGCACAGAGTTTTCTACTACGACACAGATAGTATAATCTATGTGATAAGACAGGGGAAGTCTCCAGTACTTTCATGGTAGTGGTCAGCTTTTTTAAATACAAAAGTGTATCTTTCAGTAACCTTTTGAGAGAATGTAAGCATAAATCTGTCAATTGTTCAAAACAGCCTTGTTTCACTGGAATAATATTAAGTCCAAGATGGTTACATTTGACCTCTTAAACCATTTGTATTATATTTTTGTTTTCCTAATAAAGACAGAGTCACCTGAATTAATTTTGTCTCCATACCTTTTTTATTTTTTACATTTTGTAACAATCTTTAAACATTTGTAGAGAACAAACACTGTGGTTAAAATGAGTGTCTTTATGACGTCTCTCACAGCGTTGGTATTTTTCACAAGATTCATTTTTAAACACATCATCTTGATACAGAGATAACACATTTTCGTAAGACCTTTTACCTAGGTAGAAAACACAATGCTTTTCTTTGAGGGGCCCTTAGTTTTAAATGATCTGGTGAGGAGGGTGTGACTTGTTATGTTGAGTGGGATACGGAGTCCTCTGCAAAAGTGAGAGTCTTTTTCACCAGTATAATGTCCATCGATGTCTGACTCTGTTTAAAAAATTCTTTAAGCTTTGTAGCTTTTCCATCAATCATTTTCAGCCAAGCAGTCAGAGGCACCCGCAAGGATGGCTGAAAAACCCCGCATGTAGAGTTGAAATACTCCAAAACAAAATCATCAGAGGGGTCCTTCCCCAGCGTCACCAAACGGCTTACCACCGCCCCGATGGTCCGCTTTTAGTTTCCCATACGGTGCTTGTCAGGACTCTTCTCACTTCTGGCGGCGGAGGAATATCTCCTTCTTCCTTCACATTGAGGGGCAGCGGTGAAAACTCTTCTTTGATCTCGCATGCTGTCTGCGTTTCTTTGCTTTTCTTTGCAAATATCTTGTACACCGCTGGTTCCACTATGGTTTCTCGATGCACTACTTCTTCCGATACAGTGGTTGCGTGGAGATCTCTGGAAGACACCAGAGTTAACACAGCCCAATCTGTTGAGGTCAGTGTTGCTTTAACACTGCGGGGTCCATACGTTTCTCCATTCTTCAGATTGTAGAAATGCAGTTCATTCGCCATATAGTTGAATACATAACCCCAAACATCGTCATTTTTCAGAGTCCATTCTTCATGAAGTTCTTCGGCTGGAGGCGTCTGAAACCGGCACAGATGCTGCATTCGTTTCTTGATTGGCGCTCCGGACTGATGGCTGTAGGTTGTCACAGGCGTCTCGCTGATTAAACCCATATCTAGGCATCTCTTGGCCATTTTTCTTTTTTGAAAGGTGACTTGGTGAGTGTAAATGACTGGCTTGTTATTTAGTTTGAGCGTATTTCTTTTTTCATCTATTTCCACTTCCTTACTTTTAAATGATCTGGTGAGGAGGGCGGGACTTGTTATGTTGAGGGGGCGGCGGAGCTCTCTGTAAAAGTGAGAGTCTTTATCAGTCAAACCTTTTTTTTTTGTTGCATACAGCAAAATTCTAATATTACACCCTCACATAACTTCATATGGGGCTTCCTTATAGTTGTGTGAAGTAGTTATAAAAAAGACAATATCATGGGAGGAATAGGATATTTATTATTTCCCACTTCAGAGAGACTTTCTTATAGTTAATAAAGTAATTAAACATTAGTCCAAAATCCATACAAACTAAAGAGAATATCCCTAGGTATCAGTATTAAAAACCTAAATAAGCTCTTTTTTAAATTAATATGAATACCCTCTTTGCAAACAGATACTTCCTTTTAGTTAACAGTTTCACAAAAACTTGAGAAGAAGCATGAGGAGCCCTCTGTAAAAGTGAGAGTCTTTACCAGTCAAACCTTTTTCGTTGCATACAGCATCATTCTAATATTACACCCTCACATAACTTCATAATGGGCTTCCTTATAGTTGTGTGAAGTAATTATAAAAAAGACAATATCATGGGAGGAATAGGATATTTATTATTTACCTCTTCAGAGAGACTTTCTTATAGTTAATAAAGTAATTACACATTAGTCCAAAATCCATACAAACTAAAGAGAATATCCCTAGGTATCAGTATTAAAAACCTAAATAAGCTCTTTTTAAATGAGTATAAATAACCTCTTGCAAAAAAAAACAGATACTTCCTTGTAGTTAACAGTTTCCCAAAAACTTGAAAAGAAACATTCTTAGCAAACACATATAATTTAAAACAAAACCCTGAATCAAATCTTGAGAGGACAATAACGTTTTTAGGTGTCTTAGTGAGTGAAAAATAATGGCGGTTTTATTTTGTCATCCTCTCGCCTTAACAAAATAACTTCGCCCCCTCGCTTCTCACCTCACAGAGGGGTGTCTTAACCAGGGGTGTCTTATCTCAAACCCCCCACATCAAAAAGCCAACTCCAACGTGTGTGTGTGTGTGTGTGTGTGTGTGTGTGTGTGTGTTAATTGTTCTTAGAGGTAGGGGGAGCAGCCTGCTTGACCAAAAGAGGGCGCGAGATAAGTTAGTGCACAGATCTCTGGCTGTAGACGTCTGACCAGCATTCGTTTCTTGGCTCTCCGAATGCTAAGTTTTCACATGCATCTCTTGGTCACTTTTCTTTTTGAAAGGTGACTTGGTAAGTGGAATTACTGTCTTTTATTTAGTTTTGAGCATATTTCTATTTTCATCTAATTCCACCTCCTACAATCTCCTAGCCAGAGGAGGGGGTGGAGAAAAGGGGGAGAGGCTGGGCTGGGAGGGGGGCGGGGGGTAGGCTGTCTCACTCACAGAGATACTTAGATTAACATCATAGGCTTATAACAATACCACACCAAAGGGCAAAACATCCAAGGCTAATTAGATGGCCCTGAGGGGACCAGACAGCATAACTTCAAAGAGACTACCTTAATCGGACACATCAAAGAATTAGACAACAAAACATGTCTCACTCATAAAAATACCTAGATTAACATCACAGGCTTATAACATACCACATCAAAGTGCAAAACATCTAAGGCTATTTAGATTAGATAACCCCCTGAGGGACCAGACAGCATAACTTCAAAGAGACTACCTTAATCGCACACATCAAAGAATTAGACAACAAACGCACTCCACAGGGGGGCTTTTCACACCTACCCGTTATAACACATCACCCCTCATATCAAAGGGTCTCAAACAATGGGAGGCGGGACATAGCTCTGATAAAAGGCTCTCGACCAATGGGAGGCGAGGGGAGGCGGGACTTAGCTCATTTGCATAATTGGGGGCGTGTCACCCGTCACTTTTTATGCATACTAATGTGATTGAAGCGGCATGGTAATAACTTCTTGGGTGGCTTTCTGGGTCAGCTGGGGACGAATCTGTCTGATGTTGTACAGCAGGGATCACCAACTACATTTGTCCAAGGGCCAAAATATATCCAATAGACACTATCGCGGGCCGGGGGGGGTTTACTGCATAAAGCTTAGCAGACTCTTCACGCTAACGAAGGATCACTTCTAGGCAGGGTTGGGAGGGTTACTTTGTAAATGTAATCAGTTACTGATTACTGAATACATGCTCTGAAAGTAATCAGAATACAGTTACAGTTACATGTCTTAAAAAGGTAACGTGTTCAGATTACTTTTAGAATACTTTCTTTTTCCATAACAGATGGGTATGTTTTGGTGAGCAGGAGACACTTGTTTTACTGTTTTAATGGCTTATCAAGGACTCAAACACAATATCTTGGTGTCATTCTGGACAGCTCCCTCTCATATGCACCCCACATAAAAAACATCACCCGGACTGCATTCTCCTACTGTAAACCTTTCCTTAGAATATGTTATGAATTGTAAGGTGTTCTTGGGTGCTTTGAAAGGCACCCCTAAATAGAATGAATTATCATTATTATTTATTATGATCTGAAACGATGTTATAACTTTTAAAACTTGTTCCAGTCACTTGTTCCATGCATTCAGCAGCAGCAGGCCATTCACTTTGATCCCGTTATAAATGTCATCATTTCGACAATAAAGAAATGCTACATCAACGTTATCTTGCACATTTTATCTAACCATCTCCGTTTCTAACTTTCAATATATTTTAAAAGAGATCTCTCTCTCTCTCATCTGCGTGCGGGGCCTCACAGACACGCTGCATCTCTCTCGCTCAACAGACATGCTGCAAAGCCGTGCAGTGTGCACACAGTTCTGCCGGTAATGAATATTACATTTTGTGAAGAAATAATTCCAATAATTATTCAGATGCGTGCGACGACCTGGGTCTCTGAGCGGGGAAAGGACAGAATTGATTGGGTGTCGTCAGCATAGCAGTGGTATGAAAAACCATGCGGGCTAATGACCGATCCGAGCGAGTTTGTGTACAGGGAGAAAAGGAGGGGACCAAGAACAGAGCCCTGAGGGACCCCTGTAGTTAATTGACAAGGGTCGGACTCGGACCCTCTCCAGGTTACCCTGTAGGTACGTTCTTTGAGGTATGAGGTGAGGAGGGAAAGTGCAGAGCCTGAAACTCCAAGTTCTTGGAGAGTGCGAAGGAGGATCTGATGGTTCACCGTGTCGAATGCAGCTGACAGGTCCAACATGATGATGACAGAGGAGAGGGATGCTGCTTTGGCAGTGTGCAGTTCCTCAGTGACAGCAAGGAGGGCCGTTTCTGTGGAGTGACCTGCCTTGAAACCAGACTGGTGCGGATCCAGAAGGTTGTTCTGATGGAGATAACAGGAGAGTTGTTTAAAGACAGCGCGTTCAAGTGTTTTAGACAGGAACGGGAGGAGAGAGACAGGCCTGTAGTTTATAACATCAGACGGGTTGAGAGTGGGTTTCTTTAGGAGAGGGTTTACTCTTGCCTCCTTGAGACTGTTTGGAAAGTGACCAGAAGTTAGAGCAGTGTTGATGAAATGTTGAGTGTTGATTTTTTTTGCTTATCCTCATGCCTGCAGTCTGCCCTACCGCCAGCAGAGGCCGCATCTCCACCACCCAAGATCGAGCCGCCTGACCTGTCATCTGTCCCCACTGAATATCATAACCTAGGAGAGGTGTTCAGTAAGCAGCGAGCTCTTTCTCTTCCTCCTCATCGACCCTACGACTATCCCATTGACCTCCTTCCCGGTGCCCCTCTGCCTTCCTCACGTCTGTTCAACCTGTCTCGCCCTGAGAGAAAATCCATGGAGAGTTACATCCATGACTCCCTAGCTGCCGGTGTCATTCGCCCATCGTCCTCCCCGGTCGGTGCTGGTTTTTTCTTCGTCTCCAAGAAGGACCGCTCACTGTGGCCCTGCATTGATTACAGGGGTCTTAATGCCATCACTGTAAAAAACAAATATCCACTACCCCTCATTAACTCTGCCTTTGAACCCCTCCAGGAAGCCACCATTTTTTCCAAACGGGACCTCCGCAATGCCTACCACCTCGTCAGAATCCGAGAAGGGGACGAGTGGATGACAGCCTTTAACACACCACTTGGTCACTTCGAGTATCTGGTGATGCCTTTTGGACTGACGAATGCGCAAGCAGTCTTTCAGTCGATGGTGAACGATGTGCTCCGTGACCTCCTCAACCTGTAGCCTGTATTATTAATAATAGCAGCATTGCAATAAATACATTGTGCGCGCATCGCGCATCTTCAAATAAAGGCAATGACAGGCACTTTAGAAAATAACAAAAAATAAACCACCATCATGTAGCCTGTATTAATAATAGCAGCATTGAAATACATGTCCTTCACTAGCATATTGGTGATTAGTGCAGTTATTTCACCTGCACGCATGTCATCACAACGACGTGGCCTCGAAGGAAAGTTGGTAATGGCTGGTGTCCTGCGTATTTCTCTGTAACCACTTTGGCGTGCTTCGCACTCAAATGCGAACGCATTGTTGAGGTTGACCTATGATATACCAACGTCTTTTCGCAGAGCTTGCATTTCACTTCCTTTGGACTTGTAAGTTCAAAGTAGTTCCACGAGGTACTCTTTTTACCTGCCGCTTTGCTCATCTTTAGTCGCACGTGTGAGGGAGAGGAGGGGGGGGGGCGGGGTCGGTGTGTAGCGTGCTGCAGCAGCAGTCTGCTCTGCACGCAGGCTTCCTCCAAGTTTACAGTAGAACAAACTGGTGGTGTGACCAATGGCCATTTACAATTATTAATACTATTACTATTATTAGCATTAGTCTATATTTTGGTTGAAACTAAGCCAGAAAAAAAAAAAATTAAACATAAATAATAAAAAAATATATATATAAATAAAATCGATTTTTAAAAATAATATTCGATTATGGAGACTGTAACGAATAATCGAATAATCGCTGGCATCCCTAGTATGTGCCCGTGCCAAGTCCTTCCACCAATCTCCCTCTGGCCTGCTTCGCCCGCTGCTGGTACCAAGTCGCCCTTGGTCGCATGTGGCCTTGGATTTTGTTACTGGACTTCCACTTTCACAAGGAAATACCATCATCCTAACTATTGTGGACAGATTTTCCAAGATGGTACACTTTGTTGCTCTTCCCAAACTTCCCACAGCCCGAGAGACTGCAGATCTTCTGGTCAACCATGTTGTTCGACTCCATGGGTTCCCCACCGACATCGTCTCTGACCGGGGTCCCCAGTTCATTTCCCACGTTTGGAAGGCCTTCTGTCAGACTCTGGGAGCATCGGTGAGTCTGTCATCTGGCTATCATCCTCAGACGAACGGGCAAACGGAACGGGCCAACCAGGATCTGGGGGCGGCTCTTCGCTGTGTGGCTTTCAGGAACCCTTCGTCAAGGTGCCCACATCTGCCATAGATCGAATATACCCACAACTCCCTGTCAAATGCAGCCACAGGTATTTCACCTTTTCATTGTGCCATGGGTTTTCAACCACCCCTGTTTCCTGCCCAGGAAGAGGAAGTTGCGGTTCCTTCCGTTCAAACCCACCTTCGTCGCTGTCGTAAGGTGTGGAAGGACACCCGAGCCGCCCTGCTCCGCTCCGCTGCCCGCAACCGACTCATCGCAGACCGCCACAGGACCCTGGCCCCCAACTACTTACCAGGTCAGAGTGTTTGGCTTTCCTTCAAAGATCTCCCACTCAAAACAGAGTCGAAGAAACTCACGCCACGTTATGTCGGCTCCTTCTTTATTAATAAGAATTTTTTGTACTGTCATATAGAATTTTATACCCGTTTACTTTATTCTCTTGTTTTTTTATAACTATAATGATCATATAAAGATGTGCCTTTACCTCACAGGTTGTAGAAAAAGCTTCTTATATTCGTTAGCATAGCTAGCTAACCAGATGCTAATAACAACAAAGTTATTGACTGTATGATCAGTATGACAGTAGTTACTACATTATTCAAAGGTTTACAGTAACTTTGGATAATAACACGGGATAAACGGAGCCTCTCTTTTCCTCTCTTCCTCTCCTGACAGCCCGTCTGTATCAGTCTCATGCAGCTCGCTGATCCAGTGAATGAGTGACCCGACACAGTAAATAATTAAAACTGCGGTCACAGACATGCACGCAGTTGTGGGCGGGCCTTCGCGTCCGTGCGCCTGTAGGGGAGGGTCGCTGGTCGTTCCGGCGTCAAGCAGATGCACACGTGTCCTCCGAAATGAGCCGTTCGTCATTTCTGAAACGTTCGCGTCCCGGACTCCCAGGTCTTCCGGCAGCGACCGGGAAACGTATGTGGGCTCGCCGCCTCGAAGGAAAACACATTTCTGTAACGGCCCGCCCACACAGCGGCGTGCGTTGAAGCTTCCAACGCTTCTGCCCATTCACTTTGAATGGGGTGACGTCACTTTTAGCCGAACTGCATTTTGGGAAGCGACGTGGAGCGTTGCTGGCATTGCTCACTTCAAAAGTTGAGCAATGTTCAACTTTTTACGCCTCGACTGAGGCGTCAGCCAATCGAATCATATGCCAGTACAAGCTCTAGCCAATCAAACCGTGTGCTTGTGTGTCTGGGGCGGGAGATTCATGTGATTGGTTGTTGGGCAAGCGTCAACGCACGCCGCTGTGTGGACGGGCCGTAAAGGCTCGTCGACGATCCATTATCACGGAGGCTGTCTGGAGGAGCCTTAACCGTGGCGCAGTGGGTTTTGCAGACGTTCTGCCCTTGACCGTTTGTTTACTCAATAAACGCATCTCCTCTGGATATTAGGCCATGTATGTTCCATACCAGTGGAGTTTGCTTTTTGTTGTTGTGTTTATTGATCAAAAAGCAAACCTTCAATACAGCTGTTATGTGGTCAAGGTAAGTAAAGTAATGATTGAAGCTGTGTATTGGTTAATATTAGCGTATGACTTAAAATGTAGTCTTAACATATGTATTGTACTGTATTACAGGATGAAAGTCATCAGATATAATTGTAAATAGCATGCTGTGTAATTTAAAAGATCCTGTTAGCAGGGCAGAGGTGTTTGTTCTCGGCATGAAAGAGGTCTCCATTCCATTTCTCGTAAGACATGTAGGAGATTAGGTAAGGTGTGGGTGAGAAGAGAAATGAAGACAGTTTGTATGTGAAATGAAAAAAAAAAGTATTTGTGCTTGAAATAGTTTATGCAATGAAACGGAATGATTGTTTTTGTCTGGGAAGTCAGATGTGTTTGCATTAGGTATAGAATATGTGGGAATGTGGATTGGTGCTGATAACGTCAGACCTTTTTGCTAACTGTGGAACAACCTGTGGAAATGACTGTAAAGTAATGGTCAGTAGGGTTAGGTGCAAGATGTCAGAGTTGGTTAGTGTTTGTTGTGGATGGAGTTGACAGTGTTGAAAGCAATGGTGTGCCTCTCGTTGTGTACACACACACAACCAAATCACATCAATACCAAGAAATTTCTGTCAGTGTTCTTTGTCAGTTACAGAAATGGAACTGTTGAAGGTTAGGACTGCTGTATGAAACTTTATGAAACATTGAACTGCTTCATGAGTACTGAAGTACATTGGCTTGACTTTGGTTTCTGACAGATATTGAGTTGTATTTGTGACATAAAAAGATTGTAAATATGTAAAGATTAGTAAGATGTTTATGTGATGACTTTGACACATTTAAACTCAATGAGGAAATGCAGTAGCATTCATGCTAGCTTACATGATGCCGTTGCCCATACTAAAACAGATACATGCCTATTGCACAGCTAGTAGGGCTGCACGATATTGAAAAAAACTGACATCGCGATTTCCCCCCCCCCCCCCTGCGGTATATATTGCGGTTTTTTTAACCTGTTAAGTCCCAAAGTTCTGGCGGGTCCTTTACTTTTTTTTTTCACGACACTGTGTCTCAGGGGATCTTAATATTTAAGAACCTATTAATGTGTTATACCAGATTAACGGATATAATCTCAGCTAACTGACGATACAAACCATTTTTATTTTAACAAAACACAAGTCTCATAAGAAGCATCTAAATGACCCCTGAGCGAAAAATGCTAACACACTTTGGCACAGAACTCAAGATAAAAGTACGCTTATTACTAGTTATCGTAGCTGCACATACAAGATATCCCATTAAAGCTGAGGTTCCACAGATTATTTAGGTATATAGTATCATCACTGAGTGATCCGAACTTGGACAGGGGAAGCAAACACAGACATCACAACACCTACCTTTACGTAGCTTCTGTGGTGGTTGTATTCTCCAGCCACCTCCCTTGTGTGTGTTTTCCCTTTCCCTGTCTGTGTGGGCGTGGTGCCTGTCACTCCTGGCTCCCGGCTCAAATCTCCACCTGCTGCAATCAGTCGAGCACCCTCCTCTGCGACACACCTGATTTCCATCAGCCATTAGGAATGGCATATCAGCAGAGGCTCCACAACCTGTCAGCGCCAGATCGTTGTTTAACCCCAGTGGTAAAACTCTCAGCCTTCTCAGCCTTCCTAGACATAGTTACGATTTCCGCTACACCTGAATATTATTCTTACTTGTTCTTCTTGTGCTCCAGGACTACTCTCCAGTGGATTACTCTCCGGTGGATTACTCTCCAGCGGATTACTCTCCAGTGGATACTCTCCAGCCGGATTACTCTCCATGCTCCTTCTCCTCCGAATAAAACCTTTGTAACCACACTGCCGTGTCCTGCGTTTGGGTCCTCTCAGATAACAATAACAGAACGATCTGGCCAGTATGGACCCAGCGGACACCGGCTACCAGGCCAAAACTACGGACGAACTCTGCCAAGCCCTGGCCAGTCAAGGCGCTCTCGTGGGGCATCATGATACAGTTCTCCGTGAGGCAATGGAGACTCTCCAGAACCTCTCCGTTAATGTGCAAAGGATCGGCACGCAGGTAGAACTGCTCACTTCACAGGCTTTTCCTCCGCAGCCCGCGGCACAGCCGACAGCCCCTCCCCCCCCCCCCCCTCCTGCCGCATTCCTCCATCAGCTACGAGAGGCTGTCATTCCCACACCTGAGCGATACGCTGGAGATTTGGGTAATTGTAGAGCCTTTTTGTTCCAGTGTACGTTAGTTTTTTAGCAGCAGCCTAGTACTTATCACACAGATGGGGCTAGGGTAGCATATGTAATGAGTCTGTTGAGGGGGAGGGCTTTATATTGGGCTACAGCTGTTAGGGAGAGCCATCCACAAATTTGCTGGTCATATGATATTTACATTTCCGAAATGAAAAAAGTTTTTGATCACCCTGTACGGGGGAGGCACGCTGCTAGGCGCCTTCTTTCTCTCCGGCAGGGCTCCCGTAGTGTAGCCGAATTTTCAGTCGAGTTTAGAACAGTGGCTTCCGACTCACGCTGGAATAACGAGTCACTACAGGATGCTTTTCTTCAGGGGCTGAACGAAGCAATTAAAGACGAGCTAGCGCCTAGGGATGATCCAGGTAGCTTGGATAATTTAATTGCCACAGCCATTAAGATTGATAATCGCCTCAGAGAGAGACGTAGGGATAGGACTAGCCGTCACTCCAATCCCAGCGACCTCTCACTTGATCCCCAAATTGGCACTGCCACTACCCCAATCCTCGGTTCTTTCCTGACTCCTTACTCAGTCTCATCCCATGGAGATGAGCCCATGCAAGTGGGAAGGGCCCGCCTCTCACCATCTGAGTGTGCTAGAAGGATCCATGCTGGGGAATGTGTTTATTGCAGCCAAACCAGTCATCTCGTTTCCTCCTGTCCTAGTCTGCCAAAAGGTCAGGCTCGTCAGTAGCTGTGGGGATTCTGGCGAGCCCTTCCTCCTCTCTCAACCCCCGACCCAGAACGCAGCTAGAAGCCATGCTTTGCTGCAACCAACAGTCCTTACCCCTGCTCGCCTTAGTGGACTCGGGGGCGGATGAGAATTTTTTGGACATTGACATTGCAGCTCAGGCAGGAATTTCCTGCGAAGTGTTAGATTCACCTCTTAGTGCTAATGCTCTAAATGGAAAATTCCTGGCCCAAGTCACTCACCGCACCAAGCCAGTAAACCTCATTCTGTCTGGAAACCATTGTGAGTTTATTCAGTTTCACCTAATTTCCTCACCTCAGGCCCCCATAGTGTTGGGCCATCCCTGGTTAAGAACACACAACCCCCAGATTGATTGGGTAACTGGCAAGATCATTAGTTGGAGTTCTTTTTGCTTATCCTCATGCCTGCAGTCTGCCCTACCGCCAGCAGAGGCCGGCTCTCCACCACTCAAGATCGAGCCGCCTGACCTGTCATCTGTTCCCACTGAATATCATCACCTAGGAGAGGTGTTCAGTAAACAGCGAGCTCTTTCTCTTCCTCCTCATCGACCCTACGACTGTCCCATTGACCTCCTTCCCGGGGCCCCTCTGCCTTCCTCACGTCTGTTCAACCTGTCTCGCCCTGAGAGAAAATCCATGGAGAATTACATCCATGACTCCCTGGCTGCCGGTGTCATTCGGCCATCCTCCTCCCCGGTCGGTGCTGGGTTTTTCTTCGTCTCCAAGAAGGACCGCTCACTGCGGCCCTGCATTGATTACAGGGGTCTCAATGCCATTACTGTAAAAAACAAATACCCACTACCCCTCATTAACTCCGCTTTTGAACCCCTCCAGGAAGCCACAATTTTTACCAAACTGGACCTCCGCAATGCCTACCACCTCGTCAGAATCCGAGAAGGGGACGAGTGGAAGACGGCCTTTAACACACCACTCGGTCAGTTCGAGTATCTGGTGATGCCTTTTGGACTGACGAATGCCCCTGCAGTCTTTCAGTCGATGGTGAACGATGTGCTACGTGACCTCCTCAACCGGTCAGTCTTTGTCTACCTGGATGACATCCTCATATTCTCTCGTAACAAGGAGGAGCACATTATCCATGTCAGGCAGGTGCTGCAGAGACTCCTGGAGAACAGACTCTTTGTAAAGGCGGAGAAATGCGAATTCCATGTAAACAGTCTCATTCCTGGGCTACATCGTTGAGGAAGGAAAGCTTAGGTCCGACCCTGAGAAGATCCAAGCGGTGGTGGGGTGGCCCAAACCAACCTCAGTCAAACTGCTTCAACAGTTTCTGGGTTTCGCCAATTTCTATCGGCGCTTCATCAGGGACTACAGCAGAGTGGCGGGTCCTTTAACCAGACTCACTTCCCCCACAACTGGCTTTTCCTGGAACCCAGAGTGCGATGCAGCCTTTTCAGAGCTAAAGAGACTCTTCACCACTGCCCCTGTGCTCATCCACCCTGATTCCTCTCGCCAGTTCGTTGTGGAGGTCGATGCCTCCAACACCGGGGTAGGAGCAGTTCTTTCCCAGCGCTCGGAACGAGACCAAAAATTGCATCCTTGTGCATTTTTCTCTCGCCGACTCACCCCAGCTGAGAAGAACTATGACATGGGTAACAGAGAGCTGCTGGCTGTCAAACTTGCCCTAGAGGAGTGGAGGCACTGGCTGGAGGGAGCTGAACTCCCTTTTATTGTATGGACGGACCACAAGAACCTGGCATACATCCAATCTGCCAAGCGCCTTAACTCCCGTCAGGCTCGATGGGCCCTGTATTTCGGCCGCTTCTCATTCACCCTCACCTACCGTCCAGGGTCACGGAACCTCAAGCCTGATGCCCTCTCTCGCCAGTTCGCTTCCGATGGACCAGCTGCCAGTCCAGACACTATCCTGCCTGCCTCCTGCGTGGTGGGGGCTGTTACCTTGGAGATTGAGTCATTGGTCAGGGAGGCCCAGCGAACACAGCCTAACCCAGGTAACTGCCCAGCTAATAGTCTTTTTGTGCCTACCCCTGTTCGCTCCAAGGTCCTGCAGTGGGCACACGCCTCTCGTTTCTCATGTCATCCTGGTGCCCATCGCACACTGTTCATTCTCAAACAACGGTTCTGGTGGCCTTCCATGGCTCAAGACACCAGGGCCTTTGTTGCTGCCTGTACAGTATGTGCCCGCGCCAAGTCCTCTCACCAGCCTCCCTCTGGCCTGCTTCGCCCACTGCCGGTACCTAGTCGCCCTTGGTCGCATGTGGCATTGGATTTTGTTACTGGACTTCCACTTTCACAAGGAAATACCATCATCCTAACTATTGTGGACAGATTCTCAAAGATGGTACACTTTGTGGCTCTTTCCAAGCTTCCCACTGCCCGAGAGACTGCAGATCTTCTGGTCAAACATGTAGTTCGACTTCATGGGATCCCCACCGACATCGTCTCTGACCGGGGCCCCCAGTTCATTTCCCACGTTTGGAAGGCCTTCTGTCAGGCTCTGGGAGCATCGGTGAGCCTGTCATCTGGCTATCATCCTCAGACGAACGGGCAAACGGAACGGGCCAACCAGGATCTGGGGTCGGCTCTTCGTTGTGTGACTTTCAGGAACCCTTCGTCATGGGTCCCACATCTGCCATGGATCGAGTATGCCCACAACTCCCTGCCAAGTGCAGCCACAGGTATTTCACCTTTTCATTGTGCCATGGGTTTCCAACCACCTCTGTTTCCAGCCCAGGAAGAGGAAGTTGCTGTTCCTTCCGTTCAGGCCCACCTTCGTCGCTGTCGTAAGGTGTGGAGTGACACCCGAGCAGCCCTGCTCCGCTCCGCTGACCGCAACCGCCTCATCACAGACCGCCACAGGACCCCGGCCCCCAACTACTTACCAGGTCAGAGTGTTTGGCTTTCTTCCAAAGATCTCCCACTCAAGACAGAGTCAAAAAAACTTACTCCACGGTATATCGGCCCCTTCATCATCGACTCCATTATTAATCCATCTGCAGTCAAACTCAAACTTCCCTCACACATGAAGGTTCATCCGACATTTCAAGTCTTTCTGTTGAAACCTGTAGCCAGCAGTCCTTTGTCTCCTCCAGTGAGTGTTCCCCCACCCCCCCGCATCATTAATAATCACCCAACCTACACCGTCAGGCGATTGTTGGACGTTCGTCGCCGTGGAAGGGGATTCCAATATCTGGTGGATTGGGAGGGCTATGGTCTAGAGGAGAGGTGTTGGGTTCCCCGGCGAGACATTGTGGGCACATCTATGATACGGGACTTCCACCGGGATAACCCTGGAAGACCTGGTAGACCGCCTGGAGGCGCCCCTTAAGGGGGGGGTACTGTGGTGGTTGTATTCTCCAGCCACCTCCCTTGTGTGTGTTTTCCCTTTCCCTGTCTGTGTGGGCGTGGTGCCTGTCACTCCTGGCTCCCGGCTCAAATCTCCACCTGCTGCAAACAGTTGAGCACCCTCCTCTACGACACACCTGATTTCCATCAGCCATTAGGAATGGCATATCAGCAGAGGCTCCACAACCTGTCAGTGCCAGATCGTTGTTTAACCCCAGTGGTAAAACTCTCAGCCTTCTCAGCCTTCCTAGAAATAGTTACGATTTCTGCTACACCTGAATATTATTCTTACTTGTTCTTCTTGTGCTCCAGGACTACTCTCCAGTGGATTACTCTCCGGTGGATTACTCTCCAGTGGATTACTCTCCAGTGGATACTCTCCAGCCGGATTACTCTCCATGCTCCTTCTCCTCCGAATAAAACCTTTGTAACCACACTGCCGTGTCCTGCGTTTGGGTCCTCTCAGATAACCATAACAGCTTCTAGGGGAGATGTCTCACCTTAGCTGTCAATTTGATCAAAAGACGTGTTCAATGGCATTAAAACGAGAAAAAACGCGGCTGAATCGGTTAATCCATAGGTTTTTAACGTCTCTGTATAAAAAAATTATTTCATTTACAATCCATAATTCCATTTTTATGTAAAAATCGCAGAGCAAAAGTTAGCTGCTAATGGTAGCCACCAGAGTGGCTGCTGCTTCCAGTCTTGGCTATGCGGCAGTCCAGCGTAGTCTAACACACACACATTACCAAATAAGGAGTGAGAGTGACGGGTAGCCAAAACCGAAAGCTGCATACACTCTGGTGGCTACCATTAGCAGCTAACTTTTGTGCTCCGATTTTTACATAAAAATGGAATTATGGAGTATAAACAATTGCTTCAAATCCACATATACATCATCAACCTATGGATCAACAGATTCAGCCGCGTTGTTTCTCGTTTTAATAACATTGAACACGTATTTTGATCAGATTGACAGCTACGGTGAGACAATCTCCCGTAAAAGGTACGTGTTGTGATGTCTGTGTTTGCTTCCCCTGTTGCGAGATCGGATCGCTTAGATACTATACTTAAATAATCTGTGGAGTCTCAGCTTTAATCGGATATATTGTATGTGCAGTTTCGATAAGTAATACGGGTATCTTTATCCGCGTGAGGTAGCATGGACATGCTTCATTAGCTTAACTAGCATTAGCACTGCACACCACCGCGTGTTCCAATGAAAAGCATACAACGTCAACACATTTCAGTATAACACAGCAATTGCTATATTACTCATGTTTGACAAAGTGGAGCAGGGTTCCTATTTACCGAAAAGTGGGTAGTTTAATGAGTCTGTTGACGACAAAACCTCCGCGCACACACACAGCCAAGGCAAGCTACCTGAATTAAGTCTCTCCCTAAACCGGCAATACCGGAAATGTGACATCCGGTTTGTCCTTCACAATAAAGTTTTTCAAAATAAAGGTACATTTAATATTGCCGTATCAAATTGATTCAAATGTCTTACACAACACATGTATCGAGACAATAAATGAACTGTTCATATAGCCGATCAACAGCGTGTATGTTACTCATTACAGGATAATCACATGACACTAAATCAGACAGGCTGTTCTCCTCTGTTTACATCCTGCTGGTTTAAATTATGTGTTCTATTGTATTGCATAGATAGATGTGTTACTGTTCTGCTTGTAGTGGAAAGACAGTTTGTAGTCGTAGATAGAAAAACAAAGATGGAAAACATTTCATCATACATTGCTTTGGACTTTTATATGTATTGGGTGTTTATGGTTCATGTGGGAAATTAATAAGCAGAGCTGTTGCTGGTAAATTTGTGTGCCATCATAATAGCAATGTGTATACAGCGTTTCGTGAGTAAAAAAAACTATATGCGAGTAGTTTGGAGTCATTTGAGACATGTAAATTGTCAAAAATGGTACATTCTCTGTTAGCTTACGTTCGCCCCGATTGAGCTAGCAACTATTTTATTCGCAATTTAACATGATATTGGATATGGGCTTAACTTGTCCTGGACTGGAATTTTTCCGATCTTTTCTCAAGGAGGTGTTTGTGAAAATGTGATTTAAAACACATGAATAACGCCGATTTTTCAAAATGGCCGACTTTCTGGGGGGTGGGGCTAATGGAAGCTATTTTGAAATATGTCCGCAATTCCATCAGTTATGTCTGTGGCAAGATTGGGGTAGTTTGGAGAAACTATGTGACCATCGCACAATAGCTACTGAGCTGGTGTACAGAAATGTACGTTTTTTTTGTACATTCTGGAAAAAGACGTGGGTTGTGACGTGCGTTCCAAGTTTTGCGTCTGAAAGTCATTTTAGCGATTTTGTGGCATTTAAATCGTCAAAATTGGTACATGTTCTGTTAGCTTACGAGCTCCCCGTTTGAGCAGTCGACTATTGATTCCCAATTTAGCATCACATTGGATATGGGCTGATCTTGTCCTGGTTTGGAATTTTTCCGATCACTTTCCTAGGAGAAGTATGCGAAAATGCGCTTAAAATGGACATATTTCAAAATGGCCGACTTCATGGGGGGCAGGGATAATGGAAGCCATTTTTAAATCTGTCCGCATTTCCATGAGGAATCTCTGTGCCAAGTTTCGGGTAGTTCGAAGACACTGTATTTGACTCCCGCACAATAGGGGGCGCTACTGAGCCATATGTGCGAAAACGTACGATTTTTTTGAACAGTCTGGAAAAGGTTGTGGGCTGTGACATGCTTTCCGAATTTAAAGACGAGATATAAACTAGTTGTGTTTTTGGCGCCCCCTATTGTCCGAAATGAATTTGTTGTTGTTGTGCCTATTCCCCAAGACACACTGAACCTATCCACCGAGATCTGTGATATTTGCATACATTTTGGATGAATTGTGAGCATTTGTGTAGGCCACACCCTTTTGCTAATACGTTTTGTGCTCATTTTGTACGGTAATGTGTCTGACCCTCCACTGAGGCTGTGCACGAACTTTTCTAAATTTGAACAGAGAATTACACAATTTCAAATCATCACTAAGATGATTCCATATTTGTACTCCCAAAACTGAAACACAACAAGAATTAACATGTATTCTTGCTTTACATGCTTTACAAACACATAGGCCTAAACCTCTTAAATTATAATGTCCTTCTATTAATTTAAACATATTTAGAATACAAACAGGCAGGCTTTTGCTCCCAACACGAAAAACTATTTCTAAAGTTTTACTATAAAATATATCAGCATATTTTAAGGTGCAAGACTTTATGAAATAATGGATTGGTTCAATCAAAACATTATTTGAGTAAGGTACAGTATTGCATTTTTCAAATAGAAAATGTAATAACAATAATTATGGAACTGAGAGAGGTGAGAGAGGGAGACCCACTTACCAATCGCAAGATGCAGCCCGTGTCCAAAGCACTGAAGCCTTGTCCAGTGATTCAGTTCCACAGCTTTTACAACATTGGATCCGTTATCAGTGGTGATGCACGTCTGATCCTCTTCCTTCAGACCCCAGTTGGACAAGGACTCTCTTAGTCCATGCGCAATATTCTCTCCCGTGTGGTCAGCAGGAAAGTATACAGTTTGCAGGCAATGACTCTTCAACTCAAAGTCGTCATTTATGAAGTGCACGGTGAGACTGAGATACGGCTCGGTCGTTCTGCTCGACCACAGATCAGTTGTTGTCGCATAGTACTCGACATTTTTCAGCTCCGTCTCAAGTTTATTCCTACATTGAGTGTACATTTCTGGGATGGCCACTTGACTAAAGTACGTGCGGGAGGGAATAGCATATCTTTTATCCAGCGTTCGGGTGAGTTTTTTAAACCCTTCGTTGCTCACAGTGTTAATTGAAACCATGTCTTTAGCGAGGTAGTGCGTTGTCGAGTTATTGTTAACCTTCTGATTGGTTAACAATGGTTGGTACATGTAGAGCACAGCACTTCTGATTGGTGTGGATGACTGACACACAAGAAGAAAAAAAGTAAAAAGTAAAAAAATCGCAGGCTTTGCGATTCGAAAATCGCATCATCTCGAATCGCGATTTCGATTTAAAATCGATTAATCGTTCAGCCCTAGCGTCCAGGCAGCTCCCGTTCGAGCATATGTCTTGAGTTGCACATAGCTCCAACGATCCATCACACACACACACAACTGGAAAAGCTGAACTTTACAACTTTACTTTTACACATCCTTATCCCCTGAAATACACTCCTAAACTGAGTGACAAAGGACAAAAAAGATGTCTCCCCTCCCCCACACTCACTCACAGTCAATCTCCAGGATTGATTGATGTTTTGAGAGTTAACTTGGCTTATTTGTTTGTGTATGTATTGGAGTTAAGTTGATCTGGTAAATGGTCTGTGACATGAGTATGTTTGTTTGATGTACTGATTTATTATTTGGAGTTAAAACAAATACAGACATTTTATGTTGAAAGTGAATTGATTTATTTTGTCTTTGTAAAATTCAGTAGCTAGGTCACCGGGCTATCCCTCTGTTTCTGTGTGTCTAAACAGTTTAATTTACTCATTCAGGGATAAGACCTACGCTACAGTAGAACCCCTGTTTTTAGAGATTTGGGTACGGAAGAAAAGAGAGGGTTTGGTTTTTTGACACTTTTTGAGTCCCCTTGGGGACTGGGGACACATATTTATGTATTAAAGACATCAAAAAGTGCATTTTGCATGATGGGAGACCTTTAATGCAAACAATATATTGTTCTTTTTAAAATGTAAATCCTGCACATGTTGCACATTTCTTCTCCACACTACCTCTTTAAAGAGCAGCACAGCTCTCCACATTTGTTATAATACTTTTAAAATAGTTTTTTAAATAGCTGTCATAACACATTCTGTGTCAGATAGAGAAACAGAAATAAGTCCCTCCAACTTTATTTGCTCCCCACAAAATGTGTATTGAAAATATATTGCATTAAGGACACTGATTAGTGAACTTGAGTTGGATGATGATGCAACAAAAAAGTGGAGTTTGGGCCATCCGGTAGCTGACCTTCCTGCTCTGAATCAGCGAAAAATAAGCTTGCAATTCAGCCTTTTGAAAAGTTGAATGCAGATACAAGCATGGACCAAGCAGCACAAAGTAGGGCTGGGCAAAATAGTGATATTCTATCGATATCGTGTTATGAGACTAGATATCATTAGATGTTCTATCATATTGTCTTTTCCTGGTTGTATATATGGATTTTTTAAATTTAACTGACTTGTTGCTTTTTTATTATTTGCTTTTCCCCACTTGGTCAATAACTTGGACAAATTGTGTTAATATTTTGTGAAAGCATCATTGATTAAACCTTCAATATTGTCACAATATCAAGCTATTTGGTAAAATAGCTAGGAATTGTTCTTCATATCACCCAGCCCTAGTTTAAAGCAATACATCTAAACTTAAATAGAAGAGGAGTGCAAGGAGGGAGGATAAGATGGTGACGGTAAACACAGAAAATATGGAATATGTTTGTAAATCAAACTGACATGGCAACATGCAGTTGATTGAAACACACAGCCACACTGACATCAAACTAAGGTGTAGGGATGGGACTCAAAAGTAAGACTATGAGGTGTTAGTTCTTACTTGGAGGTAAGGCTTGGTCAGTGGCAGCAGGAAAATGGTTTAGGTCATGGCTGGGTCGCAGGACTGGAAGATGGCCAACAGGAGGGGAGGAGCCTGAGCCTACATGACATCAGAGAGAAAGTACACCATAAATAACAAAAATGCTGGGGATACACTATACCACCTGGTTTTCAGTAATCAAGGAGACCAATACATATTTGCAAAGGGGCTGGAGGGAGGGCGGGTAGAGTGACAGAAAGAGAGAGTGTGTAGTGGGCCGTGTGACCACAGAAGAGTGTCTCTACTAACACAGTGACAGTAACACTTTTGCCGGTCTGTTATATATGTCCAATGTATACAATTCCAGTATACATTGCACTTCACTGCATTTCTATAAATTATGATAAACAAAACAGTACAAGCAAAAAGACTGGGTGTTTTGTCACTCTAGTGCAGGGGTAGCTTAGTCGCCCGCAGGGGGAAACGTGAGTCGCCCGCTGGGCATGTGCTAATAATAGCTCGCCAAGCAAATCCAAAACGTAAAAAATAAACAAAACAAAAAAGGAAATGTAATTAAAGGAATCTACCCTCTGCATAAACGAAACCTCAATCATAGCGAGCTCTATCTACTTACTCTATATCTATCTAACACCCCTCACCCCCCACCCCCACAATGAATATCGACCAATCACGTTCTTGCTTGATTTGCGGGACCAGCGTTGCAGTCAGGAAGAAAAGCAATGTGGAGCGGCAGCTCACCGCTGATTTTCCTTCTGGCAGAATCTACACAACACATCAGCTGCATTGAACAGCCTATCATGCCAGCCTATGCAACACATGAGGGGCAGAGTTTTACTCTGTGTGTTGCAACTTGCATATATATTTATTGCACTTGACGCACACGCATGACGTAATTTCCACTGGGGACATGTCCCCCGCTCTTTTCGTAATCCTGTTTGTGTCCCCCCACTTTACAAATATGTTTATTATTATTGTTTAACGCAAGCCATCATCGCCACGGAGGAGCACACAGCCTCTGTGAGCGAGGGAGAGCGAGAGAGCTAGGGAGGGAGGGAGAGCACACCTTTATTTATTTAATAAAGTAAGAAATCATTCCAATGTGTCCTATAGGACAGTAAAAAAAAACTGTTTAAAAGGAGAGTGATTAGTAAAATATCCATACCAGGGCTCGACATTATAATTGTAGCACTATTTATACACCCCGGGCCAGCATAACGTACTTTCCACTTGCCCGCTCGGGCCACTACAAATATTGTTTAAAAAAAAATGTTTCCTGTGGTATTGGTATTTTGACAATCAATTTTGTTAAATTGTTTCGTTTATTAACGCTATAACATAGCGTTTCGTGAGTCGCTTGTCGTTGTTGGGTGAAAAGCAAACAGCTGTTTGCTGCGGAGCGCAGCGCGAGCAGGCTCCCGTGAGCGCGCTCCTTCACTACAGATTCGAAAATTATAAAAGTAGGGTAGACATGTGGAGATTATCCGGCAGAACAAAACGTGCATTTATCAAACAGGTTTGTTTTCCACAGACCTTATTTCCAGCTATTTTCCAAAACCCTGTGGAGAAATCCCATTACTTTTTGTTGAGGGAACGAGCAGCTTACTTCCTGGTTTTAGGACACGTCACTGCACCTCTCATGATGATGCCAATATAAACAAGGTCTTCTGTCGGCTCTGTACATCAATGCCGACCTATGCTGACAAGCAAGTGAAGAGCAGAACATATAAAGGTATTGGCTATAGAGAAATGTCCCAGCAGTTTAGGATAATGAAGGATCTAATCTAATCTATAGCCATTACATCTCTAACTCCTATAATGACAGGAAGGCAGAAAGTGCATTATACAAATAATAATACTCATAATAGCAGACATTTTTTAACAATGACCACAATATCATTATTTTAATAAACCAAATATGAACAATTGAGGAAAATGAGGAAGAACTGATTGTTCAAATGTTGTAGTACAAGTAGTAAGTGCATAAATTACTATAGCAACAAATGTGTTAATTTTCTTCATTATTAGTCGATTTTTTTTTTTGGACGAATGCTCTGGGCCAGTGGTTACAATGGTGGGGCCAGTGACAATACAATTCCACCGGCCCGGAGGGCCAGTGGCTTTTTACCCTTAATGTCTACCCCTGCATACATAAAAAGAAAGAATGCTAACTAGGTAAGATAAGAATAAACAAGTTTAAATGTTTTGTTATTGGTTGTGAACTTGTGATCATATTCTAAAGATGTTTGGGTTATTGAAAAGTATACAGCTCCCTTTCATATGAGTGTTGAGAGCTGTATCCATAAATACATTTTGTGCTCAAAGTGCACCAGATTGATGCATTTCACTTCAACATTTAAAAAAAAATCATGACCCCGGACCCGATGTGAGGTCCACCCCCAAATAAAGCAGATTAAAATAATTAAATTGAATACATGTTCTTTTAGTAAACACTGAAAATGGGTCCCACAGACCCAAACCCACAAAGATGTGCTGTGGGATTTTCAGTGTGCTAAATTAATGACTGATTTGAAATGCCATTTTCTTAATGTCTTTCATTTTTTTTTGTAAAGCACTTTGAATTGCCTTGTGTTGAAAAGCGCTATATAAATAAACTTGCCTTGCCTAAATATATACACTGCAAAAAAACAAAAAAAAGAGTAAAAGTAGCCCCCGACTTGTTTTATTTTTTTAAAGTAGCCCTCACCCTAAAAAAGGTTAGTGACCCCTGCTCTAGTGCATTGAGATGTTTATTGCAACTACAGCAATATCTATCAGTGGTGTTGGTAGTATATTATTCCTGACGTGTAAACCAATCATGTGGTGCATTGTGGACACTGAATGTGACTAAAGACATAGATAGTCCGGCTGCATAAGAGCCTATGTAGTGAACCTTTATTGATTTATTATATCAACAAATGGGATAAAAAAAAGTGTTAAATATCACAGCTGATATTTGGTTTGTACTTAAACAGGGTATATGCAGGAATCCTGAAGTCAAATGTAATACTTTTTAAGACCCTTTCCATACATTTTAAGACCTCATCGCAACTTCGAGTTCTAACCGGTTACATTGGCGACACACTTTACCTCACATTTACTATATACAGTATTTATTGTAAGATAGCATAACTAAACAGCTTGTGATAACTCCTTATCATAATTCAGATCAAACAAAGCACAAGAGAATGAATTGTGTGACCAACCCAATGCAAGGTTTATTAGAAAAAGAAACCATTAGAAAGTATTTGATTTAGGCATTGTTCCCAAGAGATAAAACAGACCGACTACTGAAGCCTCCTCTCCACATGAACTTCAACCTAATGCAGTATGCTGCTTTTTTTGCTTCTGTAGACACACTTTGTGCTCTTTCATTCCAGTAAAACTCCTCAGAAACCATTAGTAACCAGTATTTGACCAATAAACAAAACAATTGATAACACTTTGAACAGTGGCGGCTGGTGGAAAATATTTTTGGTGGGGCTGTTGATATAGTGAGTAAAACTTTTTTTTTTGGGAGAAATGACCCCTTAAATTAGGACTTCTGGTGATGTAATGGCGCGTTTCCAGTGCAGCGCGGAGCTCGCTTTAATGCTGCGTTCAGACCGGACGCGATGCAAATATTCGCTTCGCTCTAAACGCTCCTATCGCATCGCTCTAGTCGCTGGAGTTTCACCGCGGCTGCCAGCTGTGTTTACTCGCATCATTCAAACAAGACGCACTGGCTATGGAGCTACAACTACAACAAAATGAACATATTTTACCGTTATTAAATTGTAATACACGTTTCTAAATGATGCCGACGTAACAACATACCGATACCGGTAAGTAAAAACCATGAATTAATGCTTTGACAAGTTTGCAGACAGACGGCAGGCAAAAAACCTTTTAGAATGCTTGTTTTCTGAATGGAGCTTGGCTAAGCTAACGTTATATATGCTCCGACCGTCCACACTCACAACAACGGCCTATACAGACATAAATAAACCAGCGACTGTATTCTCCATGACACAGACAGTCTGTGGTTTGTACTTGTTTAACTTTTGTCTAGTTTCTGAACAGATCGTATGTGTTCCCGGCTGTTTGAAGAGCAAGCATGGGAAACAAAAGATAGCATTTACCTGTTTGCATCCAGCTAGCCATGCCTTTCTGCTACGTGAGAAGCCTTGTTGATACGTTTTGTCTTTATCACGAGCTTGCTGTGATATATACAAATCGGGTTGGTACGGTCCAAGGTCTTTAAGTATCAATGTATCTCCCAAACTTCTCCTTTCGAAAGGATTGGAGAGTAGCTCTTGCACGGAATTGGGTGCGGACCGAGGTCCGGCGACTCCACCTGCACACCATTCTCATCCAACTATTGCGTCACCTTGGTCACTCACGAGTCTAAAAAACAACTCATGTCAACGCACGTAAGCAAAGTGGGCGCCAACGTGAGCGCCCTCGTGACCAAAATATTTGACGGCGCTGATTGGCTGAAATTATGTTTCGGCGGCACAATTTACTATAGAGAGGCGAAGTCACGCCCATCTACTTCCGGCCCATGGGACCCCGGAAGCGAAAAATAATACATTGAATTCAATGGAGAGAGAAAACGTATCTTTTGATCCCGTTTGAATTGTGCCACGAACTACACATATGATGTTTGTCAATCTTAAACAATCATTTCCATGTCAAAAAAGTCACATTTTGTCGTACAACTGTTGAAATATAAGACTATGAAAAATACGCGACTACAAAGACTACAAATCCCAAATCCCATTCTGGGTCGCGTAAGTGATGTCATAGGCGATAATGCTCCAAGTTGCTCCAAGTGGTTGGTTCACTTTTACAAGATGCCTGTGTGCTTTGTACCAGGTTGTAATCACACAAGTGATCACACTACTTGCTCGTTCTATCGCTTCCCGTCTGATGAAAGGACCAGGAGTCGCTGGATCAGACATATCAGGTAATATCATAGGTAATATACATGTTGTGCATGGAACATAGTCAAGTTAGCTACCTAGCTAGTAGCGATGAGTAGCGAGCACGTTAGTTAGCATTACATTACTTAGCCTTGTCAGTTTTAGTAGCCTTACCATGAAGTTATTATTTTATTACATGAAGTAAACCAAAATATTAAACAGTAAGAGTAGTCATGATGGTAAGTATTTTGTGAAACATTTGAAGAGTAGCCTACTGCACCCTCCACCGGGTGCTAAGGAAGCAGTTCAGGGAGAGTGGAAGGCAGGCAGGGGTGATCATTGTGATGACAGTGACAGTGACAGTGAGGGGGAGTCAATCTGTTTGTTGGAAAGACAGTCGTTGTGTGCTTACTGAGAGAAAATTGTTAGAAGAGATAATTATTCAAAGTGTTGTTACTTTAAAGTGTTGTTACTGACCTTTTTCTCTTTTTTTTCCCTTACCTCACCTGTAACAGCTGAGACGTTGAGGAACATGCACACTGACCTGCTCTGGCAACCTGACTTCCACTGTACGTAATAGTATTTGGTTATGGTATATTATTTATATACATCAAAGGCACAATGCACCCCCCAGAGACACACATGTATTGAGTGTGATATTTTGCATAGGTCATGTGAAATCATCTTTACACACTAGAAAACTGTAGGAGCGGCAACTTGTTTTGAAATTGAATTTTTAATATCTGATAAAGTTGATCTGTTTTCTTCTTCTCTCTTCCCAGCTCCATCCATCACCGCTCTGTTCCTGCAGGTCATGCTTGCTCATATTTTTTTACACAATTACAAATAAAGTCAATGTATTGTATGACATGAAGTTGTGCTTCATTCTGAGTCAATAATAAATTCATTCTGCCTTCAACTGCACAATGACTGTGGACTGCACCGACATCCATGTAGCTGCCTCCCAGTAAGATGAACCAAGCAAAGAGGGTCACCATCATGCCCAAGGACATCCAGCTGAGAGAGGGCTTAGACTGACTTGAGACCAGCACACCCAAACACAGCGGCTCTTTTAAGAGCCACCTACAGTTTCAAAGAGTTGCAATCCTACGTTATTATAATGATTAAACTGGTTCATGCATCACTTAGTTTACTGAACCGTGATGAATGAGAGAAACTAGTGAGGTAGTGGTTTACTGAAGTTACAAAGACATTAATATATGAGTAACAGGTCAGTGTAAACACACGCTTCTGTCAATTATGGATCAAACTATTTATATAAAAAATATGTCATAAAGTTCTCAAACAAGTATTCGGTATATTCCTTGATAGCTTTTGGAGAAGGTTGTTTTTAAGTTTACTAAAATCTATCGTTTCAACTGTTTCACTTTATAAAAAGGGAACAGGTGAGTAGAGCATCATTGAGTTTCTTATTCTGTCAGTAAATTATCCAAATGAAATGTTTTTCATTATTTTAGTCAACCCTAAAAAAATTGATTGTACCTTTTAATAATGACCTTACATGGTCGGCAAAGTTAAATTAACTTCAGAAAATCAAATCTGTTCTGAGAAAAAACTAATAAATGTTTAAAGATTCAGGAACTAGCCATCCCACTGACAAACAGTCTAGAGATTCAAAGGCGTAGTTGTAGTTCAGTCCAACGTTTCATTTGGATTCATTTCTCCAACAGTCACTATTTTCAAGAATATATATATTTTTCAAAGTCAACTTTATTGTCAATCTTACTCAGTTTGTGTTTATAGACAGAGAGATCAAAAAGACGTTTCCAACAATCCCAAATACGAAAAATAAAATTATATAATTTACAGATATGTATACAAATATATATATCCTATATACACCATCATGTATAATGAAGGAAATGTGGTAGATAACAAGTAAATAGAGTTACATACAGATCCATGTTACTGCAAAAGATGGAATAACTAAGAAGCACGCAGTATAATAATAATAACATGCAACAATTAAATAACTGCTCATCATCTCCACCACAATCCCAATCTGCTGTGTCCTGTTTTCCTCCCCTCTGCATAACACCCCATCACACATACGAAACACAACGCAGAGTCCGAGGGTGTTAAGAGTATGTTTATTTAAATGTCCTCCTCTCTACTGGCCAACACAGGGAGCATGCTGGGTGTAGAAGTTCTCCAGGAGGAGGAGATTGCCATGCCATGCAGGGTCTTTGGGGATGATGATCGCCTCCTTCGTGGTCCACACAACAAAGTAGCAGAGACTCCGGTCTGTGATGTGCAGCTGCCCTTGGACCTGGAGCCAGTATGGGTGATTGACCCACCCTCCTCACGGAGACAGAAGGATGGTAACTGGACTGCCTCCGCGATGGTCATGTTCCTCTGGCTGTGTGGACACTTCACCTCCAGCAGGGCAGATGGCTGCACAAGTCCATCGGGTGATGCTCCCAAAACACCGACTCACTCACAAAGAGACCAGACTCGAACACTGTCACCCGATAGGCCTGCACAAAAGCCTTCACCCCTTCGGCCTCGTTTACAACCCCCCAGTTGACAGTTAGCGATGTCTCTGGCCAGTGGGTTGTATGTCTCCTCTCGCTGTTGGTAAAGTTGAGACACTGGCTGGACTACTTTGGAAGTGCCAGGCTTCCTCCACTGGCACTCAACATCTGTGGAGCTGATCTGCCACATGGCAAATATTGCCAATGCTGCAGCGTGGCTGCATTTGTACATCCCCCGTGCCCAATCACAGACAGCGCTCTGCATCGCGCCATCGTCTCCCATGCAGATCTGTACAAATAAAGTAAGTACCATTTGTTAGCATGCTATAATAGATTGAATGAGCAATAATACAAGGATGGTCCGGATCTGGGGGTGGGAGGGTTTATTTTTCCATAGTGTTGTCCTCTTGTCTGATTGTTGTATTGGTTGTGATTGTACATTGTATTTTTCTAAATGTGTATGAATACATTTTTGAAAAACATTTGATCAACAATAAAAAAGGATTTGGTCAGGATCTAGACTCAGTGTGTAGTTTATTAATTAATCAATGCTCTCTACATTAGGAACACACATACCAGTGTACCAGAGGGAGTCACACACAGCTGTGCCTAGATAACCAAAACCCTTGAATCTACACACAGCAGATAAACTCAAATGACACAACGAGATGTAAAAGGAGATCACACATACAGTATAGTCGATATAAAACTGTCCGCTTCAATCTGAAGAGCAACTCAAACAAAACACGGGAGTGTACCTTGTTCTTGTGAACACTAATGTTATCCACAGCATCCACAGAGACCACGAAGTTCTTAAGGAGAAAACTAGTTACTAAAACAAAACACGTTAGTGTACCTTGTTAGCTAATGTTAGCTAGCTGACATTAACGTTACACATTGCACACATATTACTCACCGAAACCTTGTAAAGCCGGTCCCGCTGCTCTTACAGAACCGACGAACTCCCCTTTCGTGTATGTACAGCTCTCAACATGCCCAGTCTTGGAGTGATGTTCACCTCGTTTTATACTTTCCTCATTCTGAAAGAAACAGGTGAAATTTGCTAACGTGACGGCCGTCTTTGTGATGGTGACGCGTGTTGTGCGAGACCAGAGACCTGTAGTTCACTGAGCGGTTTCACACAAAAAAATGTGTAACTTCACAGTTTTACGACACATTTTTATTTTTTTGACTTTCAAAATGTTCTTTTAAATTGACAAACATCATATGTGTCATTCGTGGCACAATTCAAACGGGATCAAAAGATAACCTTTCTCTCTCCATTGACTTCAATGTATATTTTTCCGCTTCCGGGGTCCCATGGAGGCTCCCGGAAGAGGAGGGACTTCGCCTCTCTATTGAGACTTTTGCAACGTGCTGGTTGGTGCTGGTTGCTGCTGTTTGGCTCGGAGGCTCCGCCCGGAAATGATAAACTAATGCCATGGGCAAGGCCAGGCAGGAAACATGTGACTAATCAGTAACTTTGGACATCGTAACACAATTTTTAGATTTAGATTTTATTGTAGATTATACATTTTACTGATACCAATTGTATGATATTTACCTTGTTCATTACAAATAAAAATATAAAATATATATATATTTTTTAAATATTTTTTTTTTAATATAATATTTTTTTTATTATTTTTTTTTGTATGTGGGAAGAGGTGGGGCGGCGCCCCTATGGGCCGGCCGCCACTGACTTTGAACTATGAAATATATTAAACTTTGGTAAGCTTCAGCGGGGTAATGCCATATAGGAGCTCCCTCACAAATACCCAGGGGTTAAATTGGGCCGGGCTATCGTTCTTAATATAGACTATATTTAGGGTCGATAAGTGTTGACTTTACTTTAAAATAGTAGATCTGTGACCGGATATAGTTTTTTTTTGCTTAGTGAACGTGTGTCTCTTCCTTGGAGGAGCAGCATCGTCCGGACTCCACTGCTTCTCGGTGCAGAGAGTCTGCACTGCAGCGGTGTGTTTCAGCGACGTGCAGTCAGGGTAGGCACGGATTGGCCATCGGGGGAGTCGGAACTTAAACGCCGCGGCTTTCTGGCTAGCACTTAGCATGTGGGACCGGACAGCTTTGATCCCCATCGACAGTGGCGATTCTAGAGTCTGTGGGGGCCCCTCGAACCAGCTTTCATCACCATCAGTGGCATCCCCCCCAAAATGCCGTTTAATACTTTTTAATAGCCTTAATTTTCGCTAAATTGATTTATCAACTTTTAATACATTACATGTCACTTGTTAGATGCTTTTATCCAAAGCGACTTACATACTCAATACTGTGGACAATCCCCACAGGAGCAATTTTGGGGTGAAGTGTCTTGCCCAGGGACACAACGACATGCTGACTGCAGTGGGGTTTGAACCTGTGACCACCTGACCCAAACACCTACGCTCTATCCACTGCGCCACACGCCCCCCATTAATACTTTTTAAGACCCCGCGGACACCCTGTTAAATCGGTCATTCTGATCCATGTATTTTCTGTCTAGTATCCTCTGGCTCTTCAGTTGCAAAATGCTGTAATATATTCACAAGCTCTCTTACTGTGTTTGTCTGCCGGCTGGTGCTGATTAGGACTTTTCCTCTGAAAGCAGCTGCCTGTAAGATACTTTTTATCTACCCCTCAACATTGCCATTTATGGGTTATACAGTCTGGCAGAGTGACTTTTTTTGTTTGTTGACTTTTTCCTTTTTTTTTTTCTTAAGTTTGGTTTAGTTTCTAACCTTATGCTCCATTAAGGAGTCTACAACAAGTCACAGTATAACATTAATTTATTTTGCTTATGTCACAGAGAGGCACACACACAGTGGACGATGTTAGTAAGTGACTGAGACTGTGAAAGTCAAATGCATTGCTTGTTGTGTGAAAGTGAAGAAACATTTACATCCAGCTCGTAAGCCATGGCAGGATCAGCAGTGCAGTCTGGACGCGGAGAGTGTTGGTCTACTCTGCGCCGTCTGCAGCTGGGACTGCTGCGCGAGGCTACTGTGAGACTGACCACCTGTGAGTGCTTTGGGATTGCGGAGCGGCTCACGGCAGCACCCGCTACTTGTTGGGGACAGTGACTGCAGAACAATTCCTGCTTTCTCGTCAGAGTCTCCAACACAGCAGAAAAGTGTCCAATAACACCGCAGAAAGACGCTAGATGTGTTGCTAGTCACTTTTAACAAAATAAGTCACGTAGAGGATTCAGAAAGTGGCCAGATTTAGGGAAAAAACTGCAAAGTTGGCAACACTCAGCACTTCAAGCGCATAACGTCACATAGGGAGTAAGGCTGCCATCCATCACTAAGTAATACTTTACTACTTATTTGTGGACATTAGGTTTGGTTAGTTTATCATTTATTTCTTATATTGAATATGTTGATTTTATTTGAAACTTATTTAAATGTAAATCTGTACAAATTATACTAGCAATCCAAAAGTAAAGTGTAAATTAAAAATCATTTGATATCTTTACCTAATTGTTAGCTCTTTTCACACAAGGAATTTTTTTAAATATTTAAATGTGAAAAACTCGGTGCATAGCTCGCACATGGAAAAGAACCATCAACCTGTGGACTTTCTCAATGGCTGAAAGGGATGACTTTCTACCTTGCTCTTGAAATGATACGTTTTTTCCTTAAAAACAAACTGGATAGGTTTTGGGAAATCTGGAAAACCTTTTACGACTTCCTGGAGCATAATGGTCGACAACATGATTGAGGGAATGAAGACAATATTATTTGGGCTGTGTTTCTATTTTCTTTTCTTCTTTCTTTCTTTTTCTGTTTTGTTTGTTTTGCTGATAGTACGTCAAGTCTGTCTTGTTTATTCAGTGTCATTTCTATGCACAAAAACGAAAAACTCAAAAGCTTTTGATTATAGGTCCCCAATAATTACTGACATTAACGTGCATAAGGGGTGATCCCCCCTCATGTCAAAGTGAATTCCATGATACATGTTCTAATCAGAGTTACTTAATTATAAGATGAAAGTAAAACATTTGTTACAGTTTGTAAAGGCCTTGTTTAAATTAACTAAACATTTTGAATGTTATCTAGGGCACATTTAAATAAAAAAAGCTGTATATTAAAGTAATTGGATTTACCTATAGTGCAATGGCTCATTATGATCATATGCATTTACACTACACTGATTTCATTATGTTTTTTAAATGTATTTCAAATATGTTTATTTAAGTAGCGTAAACACTGAGTGAGAAGCTTGTGTTTGCATTGAGTGGGAAGTCAGCAGTAACGTAGCCTTGCAGTGTGTGCTCACTTTATTTGTCGTTGAATAACTCATTACAGCTGGACTCATTACATTGCAGTTGCAAACAAACAATAAGAAAATAGTTTTTTATCTCACCAATGTTGTTTATATCGCTGGGCCCTGGCACAGCTGGCTCTGCCTGCTGTCCTCTCCTGGCCTCCCTCAACCTCTCTGTCCTCCTCTCTCCTCCTGCCCCGCTCACCTCTTGGCCATCTGGCAAGAGGCTGCTATCAGGTACTGACTCAAAGGCACTTTCCTCATCTTCATCTTGGGAGGAGAACACCGTACTACCAGAGAGTCTGTTGCTGTCCACTGACGACAGGCGGGTATGGCTACAAAAGCAGCTCCTACCCTCATAGCCAGAGTTGCTGTAACATGATGTGCTGTAACAGGAAGTGCTGTAGCAGGATGTGTCGCAGAATTCACAGTCATTCTCACCTTGATGTCTGAGGGTGCTACAGCCAACTCTTATTCCTCCTCCATGACTGGAATCCCCCTCTTCGCTCTCCACTGTTGTATGTCCGCCTCCTCCTCTTCCTCCATCACCTTCCAGGAGCTGGTTTAGCTCAGAAAGGCGCTCAATTGAGAGGCTGCGTGGTAAGGAGCGACGACAGCAGGGGCCGGGACACTCTGGGACCTGGATCAGGAATATTTAGACAATTAAATGGCAAAAGCCTGAAGGGAGACCTATATGTCAATCATACTGCTATTTCTGTTGCAGTATTTGTTGTTCTTTTCTTAAAGGTAATTTTGAATATATAGGAGTGTGAAGTGAGCTGGTACATTATTTAAGTAGTTTTTCTTGGGCCCTACATCACACTCAATGAAGTATTTTGACCACTACTTTTACTAAAACGTACATGCTTGTTACTATGGAATAACTCTAGCACATATATTGGCTGTTCTACCATAACTCCATCACTGGCCATACCTGAGAGGGAGATAGGGTTGTATCATCCTCTTCCTCATCCTCCAGCCCCTCCTCCTCTTTGGAGGTTTTAAGTTTAGTGGAAGTGGTGTCTTGAGTGGTGCTTGTATTCTCTCCCTCCCTGACCTCCTCCTCCTCCTGGCTGGGAGCTCTGTGTTGGGCAGAGGGGAGACTGTGGAGGAGGTGGTGGATCCGAATGTAGTGAGATCTCGGTGTCTCCGGCTCTCCGCTGGCCAATGCGATCACCGTCTCCAACTCTGACACTGGAAGGGAGCAGGGGCGATTTTTGCGGCGCAAAGGAGTATTAGAGTTATAGTTTGAGAAGAGGGATTCACAGGTGCAGGGGAGGCAGCTTATTTCTCCGCCCTCTGTCACCTCCTGAGCAGCCCTTTGTTCTACATCGGCCTTTTGGGAAGTGATGCTTCCCTCCATGGGGTCCTCAATAGTAACAGCCCCATTGTTTGTTGATATTTCAACAGTATTTTCAGAGTCTGGCTTTGGCTGTATTTCCTCCCCAACATAATTTTCTTCTCCAGTCATATCCTCCTGAGCTTGTGGTGCAAACGCTTCTCTCTGCTCCCCCTCTTCTTCTTGTTGTTACCTCTCCTCCCTTTCTCCATCATCTCCACTGTTCCCTTCTTGCTGTTCAGCCAGTTCCCCCTGCTCCTTCTCCACTTGTGGCTCTGTAGACAGGGGCTCCTCCCTCACTGTGCTCTCTTCATCCACAGTTTCTTGATCTTCTGGCGTTGACTCAGCCTCCTCATCCTCAGCACGGACCTCCTCAGGTGTGGAGGCTTCCGCTGTGGATGCTGTTACCACCGTCATTTCAGGGTCAGGAGGGGCATCCAGGGGGAGATCAGGCATGTCAGGTCCCACACTTAATGTGTCATCTTCAGGAGCATCAGCAGCATGGTTGTCATTTGGTGTATTTCCCCCCTGAGGACAGGCTGTCTCTATGACCAGAGAAATCTCCTCATCATCTAAGGAAAATTGAGATGTTGGTTGTGTTGAGCATATTTTTGACATTTCTACCGTAAACAAGTCTGGGTCTTGACTAAACTCAGTTCTTCTTTTGCAAGTGGTGCAAATTAAAGTTTTGTGAGTTTAGAAGGCCGATTTACACTCTCGAGACCTTTAAATAGCTTTTGATACTTCTACATTCCACAAGAATGGCATCAACCAACACAAACTGAAGATTCACTACAGAGAGAAGTGTGACTTTGCAAGAGAAAGACAGTTGACTTGAAAGCTAAACACTCAAGCGGAGCAGAATTTATTATTTTTCACTGTTACATGGCATTATGCCTTATGTACCTGGGTGAATAGAAGAAGTCAACTCAAAGCGGAACTGCAGCTGGCCGCAGACATGGTCTGTTGGCAACCTGCGACCCAGCGAATAACTCACTACTCGATCCCTGCAAGAAATAAGACAGAAAAGTACAGAGAAAAAGAGATATGCAGGATTGATGTAAGATTGCTGGAAGAGACACGAAAAATAACAGATTTTGTTAAAAAAATACATAGCTACAGATGTAGCGAACTAATGTAAATATCCCAGCACTTGCCAGCTGGCGGTCAGTTGACAGCTGGAAGCCTAACTAATCATAATGGCTGTTTATTTTTATTTAGGCCTTGGTTCACACACAGTATTTTCCCTGGACTAACAGTAGTTGTTACTTCAGTCATGTTTGCAACGCATCAGTTGTGTTTGTCGTATCGCGTTAATTACATATTTTGAATCCATTATTTTCAGCGGAGAAAAACATTGTTACAACATACAATTTTACTCTTGAATATAATTATGTCTTTAGTCGTTTGTGAATGTCATTTTTACACTGTGCTATTGATAATGAATCAAATCAAATGGGTAAGGGTTAAGCAGTGTTTAAACAAAAAAGTAAGCGTAATCTTAGCTGCATTCATAAAGCCATGAACACAAGAATTAATGGATAATTGTAATTAAATATTGTATTGCCTTTTAATTATTTAAAAGAAGGACTTTCTCCACAATTGAAAAGTTTGAAAGTATGATCACTTTAGCAATATTTTGCTTATGAAAAACAATTTTAGAAAATGTTTGGGTGTTTGCACACTGTACAGTAGTTTGCTACTTTTAGCTTTTTAAGGGACATAAAACCTTGACTATTCACCAGCTTCTCTCTCACAGGGGAAGGACCTCCAGGCCTCCTTATTTTGTATAGCACGTCACCACTGGATTGAATCAAAATAAGACCCGTCAAGAAAACTCAAATTCCCAATGTTGTCCAAAAGAAAAATGAAGGCGAATTTCAAGCTCTCGTCCACTAGCTGTGACATCACGCACTCTAAGCCTTAACGAGCTATGCAATACACATTAATGTAAAAATCTGAGAAAGGCCTCTTTGTCAAGCTCCAAGCTAAATAAATATCTCACTAAGTGTAAAATATATCAAAAATCTGAAGAATAATTTTTATAGCTGAAGGTCTTGTGACCGTTTTAAAGTTGGAATGAAGTCTCTAGCTGAAAGTATGTGGAAGGAGTAGCATTTGGCGCACGGTGTAGGTAAAAGAGGATTTGAAGGTTCCTCCCATTGAGTTACATGTTAAATGCTGTTGCACAGCATTCACACTAATTATAGCCCTGATCACCTTAAGAGAGGTACCATTTATTATTGCATAACATTTTGGAAAAAAATCTATTTGACAGTAGTTATATTACACTTTCACTGCCGCCACTTCACATTTTGTTATTGTTTTATACAATGAGGGAAGGTAACTAAGTATATTTACTCAGGACCTGTAGTTAAGTAATGAAATTGAGGTACTTGCACTTTACTTGAGTATGTTCACATGCTTCTTCAAGTAAAATAACAATACAGTAAATACAAATACAGTTTTTAATATTTAAAAAAACTGTATTAGTTATATATTTGTTTTATTCATCAACACTAATAAGAGTAATATTTAGACTGATGACAAGCAAAGTCCTGCCACACATACATACAGTATTAATTGCATAACTGTATATGGTGTGTGAGTGTTTTACCCAATGGCATGTTTTTCCAGCAGCCTCTGGACAGGGAGCTTTCCAAGAAAACGCTTGATGATTGGCCGACTCTTGGCAATTGTATCCTTCACTTTGATCTCCAGTACATCAGTGGGCAGAGACACAAAGTTGAACCGCTGAAGAAACAGACAGAGAGGGTAGAGTCATAAAGATATGACCAATCAGGGTCATTGGATTAGTATGATATTTTTCTATGCACTACAGTTAGAAGATCACATCGGTCGGCCAGTACACTCAAAGCAGTCAATAGAGAAAATGATGCCCCAAACTTCTTTGCAATAATGCATATCTTTTGTATAAATGGACCCTGTTGTTTTTTTCTCCCAATATGATGATTTTTTTTCCCGCAGAAATATTTTTATTAGATTTTTTTAAAGACAACAACAAACATCAACACATTACACATTTACACATGTACCCCTTCCCTTTCCCCAGTCCCAAACAGACCTGAACAATATGTGCAAGGATATGACATCTCTGGAGTACAAAACAAAAAACAAGAGAGACAGTAGCTGGAAGTCTAGGACAATAGACAGAGTAAAGGAAACACAAATAAAACACATAAACACTCTTTTTTAACATAATACAAATGATAATACTAATAGAAAGTACAGTCAGAAATAGTGCACCATCATCATCATGACTTAAAGGGGACCTATCATGCAAAATGCACTTTTGTACGTCTTGTATACATGAATATGTGTCAGCAAACACAACCGTCTCTCTTTTCCTCCATACCCAAATCTCTAAAAACGGGGCTGGAACGGATCTGATACAGGCTGATCCAGATTTGAAAATAGTCTGACGTCAGTGACGAGGAGCTCCGCCTATATGGCCAACTCTACACCTATCAGGGGAATGAGAGGTTGCCGTGGCATGGTAACAGCATGGTACCATGACGCTCGTAACTCGGCCACCTCCTTTGCAGGGGGGCGTGGCTAGTTTGGTATTTTGAAAAAAAAAAAGTATAAATATACCTTATATTGGTATGATAGGTCTCCTTTAAGCTTCTTAAAGTGTTTTAGGAATGGTCCCCATACCTTATTGAACTTAGTACTTGAGCCACAGACTGAGTAGCACAACTTTTCAAGTGTAAGGCTTGACATTAGGTCATTTAGCCACTGAGCGTGGGTCGGCGGGACAGCATCTTTCCACCTAAGTAGTATCACTCGCCTGGCCAGCAGGGAGGCAAAGGACAGTGTGCGAGCCTTGGTTGGAGACAGGCGTGTATCATCCTCTCCAGTGGTGCCTAAGAGTGCAACTAGAGGGTTAGGGTCCAGCTTTTGATCAAGGATAACAGACAGCAGCCAGTTGCAGAGAAAGATGCTGAGACCCAGGTTGGTTAGTTTGCAAACCAGCTGCTGGGGGATGATTGTGTTGAATGCTAAGCTAAAGCAACGTCCTGACAAATTAGTTATTTGTGTCCAAGTGGGTGAGTGCTGGGTGGAGAGCAGAGGAGATTGCATACTCAGTGGGCCGCTTAGCTTGATATGCAAACTAAAATGGGTCCAGGGAGTGTGGACTAGCCTCTCGTAGTACTGATGGTGGAAGTCAGCACTACAGGGCGGTAGTCATTGAAGCAGGATGGAGACGAGTTCTTCGGCAAAGGTATGATGGTGGTTTCTTTGAAGCAGGATGAACTAACAGCCTGGCTCAGGGAGATGTTGAATATGTCTGTGAGGACATCTGTGAGCTCAGCTGCGCAGTCTTTTAGCCCACGACCAGGAATGTTGTCAGGTCCAGAAGCTTTTTCCGGGTGTTAATCCTGAACATGTGGACAGACAAATAGCCTGGTCGTTGGGGGGAGGAGTGTTTTTCTGCGCAGGTGTGTTTTTCCGTGCTTAAAAGCGTGCAAAGACGCCGTTGAGGTTGTTCAGCAGAGAGGTGTCTCTGTCACAGGTCTGTGGTAGTGGTTTGTAATCCGTGATTGTCCTAATACTCTGCCACAGGCTCAGTGTGTCTCTGCTGTCACTGAAGTGAGCTGTAATCCTCCAGGTGTACTGCTGCTTGGCTTTACGGATGCCACAGGAAAGATTGAGACCAGCTGGATATGTAGCCTGCAATTGTCTCTGTGTATCCCTAAGGTTTCTTCAATTTTCCCCCCATGAACTGTGGGGTTTCTTTGGAAGTTTTTCCTTGTCCGATGTTAGGGTCCAAAGACATAACATGTCACATTCGTATTCATATTCTTTACAAACTGTAAAGTCCAATGAGACAAATGTAACATTTGTGATATTGGGCTTTCAACATTGGGCTGGGTTTTTTCTGTAATATCATAATCTACTGTACTCTTGCTATTTGTTTTCAAAATGACCAACCCTTAAGGCTTTAGGACCCAATGTAGGAAGAAAAAAGCATGAGCTAGTAAAGAACAAGACTCAGACTTCGCTTAGACTAAAGTAAAGATCGAACGATTAATTGCCAGGTTTTTAAAACGGATAATTCTGCAGTAGCAATATGCCAAATCTGATTTATGGTAGCTAACATTTTAGGTAGGCCCAGTAGAACATTTGTATACATTTAATAAGGAAATACCTCTATCTGGTGCACTTTATTGAGTTGTATACAAACATGTTTTTAATTAATCTAGTAAATATTTCTGTATATTTTCAATATCTATGGGGGGATGCTTAACATCAAGCAGGCCGTCTTTTAGTTCCTAGTATGTGTCAAGCTCTGAGCTGCAGACTGACAGTGACTCTTTATTATATCCTCATTGACTGGCAAATTCCAACATCTTTCAGACCTCAGCATTGCCCCCTGCATGCTGCCGAGGTACATTTCCGACTGCAGCAATAAAACTGATGCACAATATCAGTTTCCCAACCTCTTACCACATAAAGAATACCACAGCTAATTTCATTTGGACATGTAAGTCAATCATAAATGACATGTCAACAACTGATGGACTTTTAAAAGCATTGTAATTTTTACACCTTTTATAAAATGCTATAACTTAAGACAAAATAAAAATCTTCTTAACAGAAAAATTAAACACTGCTGGTCTTCATCATCAACAAACAATTCATCACACCTTATCCAATTTAGCCCGCAAGAAGTAAATGGCACTAAGGTTATCGTGTATCTTTTGTAACGCACACTGAAGACAAATATAACCCTACATTAATAATTCCAAAAAATCTTTATAGCACAATTATGTAGAGAGTATATAGTTGCAAAGATTAATTCAATGAAAAGCATTTTAGACATCTGGTGAGCCATTGTTGTGATGGTTTATCTTTGCTATCATTTGGTCTTATGATGATAATGATAAAATGGCACTTTAAAGTGGACCTATCATGCTATATTTGAATAATATATTGTAGGGCCAGACCTATATAAAACATGTTTTTGAAGTTTTTTTTTCAAAATACCAAACAGATCATGCATTTTAGCCATGCCTCATTTCGCTCTATTTGCTCTATTCCAACCCTGTTTTTGCAAGGGCTGATTCTGTGACATAGCTTTAATGCAAATGAGCTGCAGCTGACCGCGGCCCCCTGCAGGAGAAGGGGGCCGTGCTCGAATCAGCCGCTAGGCTCTCAGAAGAGGGGGAGGAAAAGAGAGGCTCCGTCCTCCGTGTATTATTCTTATATGATTATATAGAGTTATTATTCATTTGTTTTAAAGTTCAATAAATAACAAAGAAGACTTCTCACCGGCACTTTTCTAATTTTGTCCGGAAGATTGAAATTTTAACGGACATGTTGACCGGCGGAAAAAAATCTAACTGAAACTCTGCCGCACGATCCCTTCGTCCCTTGGAAGAGGCGGAGAGGTGGGTGTTTGTCATCTGCTGGTGGACTACCGGAGAGAATTACACCAGGAGCAAACGCTTGCCTCTGGGAGGGAGAAAAAGAGCCAGAGCGTCCACAGCGGAGAATAAACAGAAGGGCAACCATGGCAACCATGCGCAGGAAGTCTTCTTTGTTGCTTTTGAGGCAGACTACAGCGCCACTTACAGGCCTGGCATATGTATGCCATGGCAGTGTCTCCCGCACTTGTGAACGGACACGTCTCGTGTGAACGGACACTATTCCGGGCTGACGTCAGCTCGGATGGAATATGTATCTGTATTTTCTGACGCTGCGTGAGTTCCCCGACGCACCGGGGACACATATTTATGTATAAAATACATCACAAAGTGCATTTTGCATGATAGGTCCCCTTTAAGTTGCAGAGTACTGGGTTGTGATGTTGACTGGGCTAGCATGCGTTGGAGGCCCATTAGACATACACAGTACATTAGTGCCAAGCAGTTCCACACAACATAGGAGCTGTTTGAAAAAGGAAAGTGGCTTTGAGCGGTTGCTACCAAGAGAACCAACAATATGTAAGATTTTAGGTCACCTAAAATGTTTTGCAGTTGTAACTTCAAAACAACTAAATATAAACACAAAGATGACAGCACCACCTGCCTAAGGCCTTGAGAACAGTGGCGGCACCAGGGTATGGCTGGGGTAGGCTACAGCCATACCAAGAAATGGCTTAGCCCCACCTTAGCCCCACCATGAAAAATGATGTTAAAGTAAGCAAAATAAAGTCCGCCAACTCGCGTGGAGTAAATTGCACAGACAGCAGTTAGTAAGATTGATTTCTGTAGCCACTTGTCTGGAAATACCGAAGACTAGAAACGGTTTTGAAAACTTTTGTCACGTAGTGATCGTCTTCTCAATAGAACATCTTTGATAAGATAATGTCTTCTGGCCAATCACAGTCACAATAACGACGTGGTGTTGTTGCAGGTAGTCCCGACGGAGAATACTTTTGCTGTAGTACATCTCTATATACATCGATACAACATTACCTGTTGATAGAAATCAACACGTAATGAAATAAGACCCCACGGTTTGATGATTGATAGGTGTGTGGGCTGTCTTTCATTTTGACACACAGAACAATCGGGGCTATCCACCCATATCCACAATGTAAAGTAATTCACACAGCCATCCATACACCATGCCCGACGATGATCTCCGCCATCAGTGAGCATGGACTGCTACAACGACCCAAATACATTCACCGAAGCTCCGGACGAAAGTTTGTTTACTCCCGGTCCGGTCATTCCATCTCATCCATCTGGTCTGCTGCGCGCACTGACACACCCCTTCCATTTCATCATCACAACAACCAACACATGCACTATACCTGCCTACGCCCCCTTCGCAAAGCACCCTAGCCTGTTCAAACTCAACCTCATCTTAAACTTGCTCTGTTTAACACCCAGTCTCTAAACAACAAGTGTCTCATTCTCAATAAATTCATCACTGAGAATAATCTGGACTTTCTCTGTATCACAGAAACTTGGCAAAAACCACAGGAATACTTCTCCCTCAACCAGACAACACCCCCAGGATACACATATATTGAAAAACCATGACCACGGCTCTCAGGGGGCCGGGCTCGAGGGCGAAGACCAGACAGCTCCGGAGGCCGGGCAGGACCCGGTGTCGGCAGAACAGGAACCGGAGCCAGTGGGACAGGCTTCGGCAGGAACCCCCACGGAAGAGGACCAGGAGTTGGCAGGACCCCCGGCGAGACAGGTGATGGCGGGACCCCCAGAGGAACAGGACATAAGATTGGCAGGACCCCCGACAGGAGAGTAGTCGGCGGGACCTCCAACGGGACTAGACATGGAGCTGGCAGGACCCCCAGCGGAACCTCCAACGGCACAGGACATAGGGTTGGCAGGACCCCCAGCAGAAGAGTAGTTGGCGGGACCCCCAACGGGACAGGACATAGGGTTGGCAGGACCCCCGGAAGGAGAGTAGTCGGCGGGACCCCCAACGGGACAGGACATGGGATTGGCAGGACCTCCGGCAGGAGAGTAGTCGGCGGGACCTCCAACGGGACTGGACATGGAGCTGGCAGGACCAACGGCACAGGACATAGGGTTGGCAGGACCCCCAGCAGAAGAGTAGTCGGCGGGACCCCCAACGGGACAGGACATGGGATTGACAGGACCCCCGGCAGGAGGGTAGTCGGCGGGACCTCCAACGGGAGTGGACATGGAGCTGGGGATTGGCAGGACCCCCGGCAGGAGAGTAGTCGGCGGGACCCCCAATGGGACAGGACGTAGGGTTGGCAGGACTCCCGGCAGGAGAGTAGTCGGCGGGACCTCCAACGGGACAGGACATCGAGCTGGCAGGACCCCCAGCGCAACCTCCATCGGCACAGGACACAGGGCTGGCAGGACCCCCAGCAGGGGAATCGTTGGCGCGGCCTCCAACGGCACGGGACATAGGGTTGGCAGTACCCCCGGTAGAAGAATCTGGGGCCGGAACCATGGCTGCTGGGGCCGGAACCATGGCTGCTGGGGCCGGAACCATGGCTGCTGGGCCAGAACCATGGCTGCTGGGGCTGGAACCATGGCTGCTGGGGCCAGAACTGGGGCCGGAACCATGGCTGCTGGGGCCAAAACTGGGGCCGGAACCATGGCTGCTGGGGCCAGAACTGGGGCTGGAACCATGGCTGCTGGGGCCAGGGCTAAGCCTGGACCTGCGACTCCTTCTCTTAGGAGCCTTTTGGAGGCTCCGTGGACCTCCAAAAGCCAGACGAGTTCCAGAGAATGACTCTTGGACAGGAGCAGGAACTGGGGCAGAAGCAAGGGTTGACTCCAGACGGAACACACCGATGCGTGTGGTATCATAATGGGAATTGGGAGGCAGAGAGCCAGCATGGCTGGGGCTAGCAGGCAGGGGATAACGCTGCTGAACTCCAGACGCTCCCCTCCACTTATCAGAACAGCCAGCCAAAGAAAAGGAAAAACTGAGTAATTCCAACTCAAACGGATCTGCTGGGTCCATCCTTGGTTAGTTCCTTCTGTCAGGGTTGAGAGAGGCAAGCAGGACCCAAATGCAGATTAACAGAAAATACCTAATACCTTTATTTCAAGGTTTAAATACATAACTCTTCCCAGTGAACACAGTCCAACAACAACAAGGAACTAACAAAGACTAACAGAAAACACAGAACCTAAATGCACACATGACTAATCAAACAAACAAGAGACAGGTGAGGAGGGAGGAGAAAACACAGGGGCAACAGGTGAACACAATCGGGTAAAAAGGGAGGGAAAACAGACAGACAGCAACAGCCAAAACAGGAGGTGAACACTTTTCAAAATAAAACAGGAAACCAAAGACAGAAAAAGACAAGACAAAACACAACGCAGACAGATCGTGACACTTTTACACCGATCATCTCCGTTGCCTCAAAACTAAAGGTCGCCAGCTCGAAAGACATGTTAAACGAACTGGTCTCACTATCCACAAAGACATTTATAGACTGCACCAACAGCAGTACAAAGATGCTCTCAACAGTGCATGCTCCTTCCACTACTCCTCTGTAATACAATCTGGTAGCAATAACCCAAAGTCCCTTTTTTCAACTATTAACAAGCTCCTCAACCCCATGGATAATATCTCCAACTCCTTCACCACCTCAAAGTGTGAATCCTTCCTCTCATTCCTCCAAAGCAAAATTGAAATAATACACAGCAACATAGCCAACTCCTCCGTCTCGTCCACCACCCATCCTTTTCCGGAACCTGTCTACCCTCCTCCTTCCAGGCACCCTTTTACAGCCTTCAGACAAATTACCTCACTGGACATAGTTGCCCAAGTCACCGGCATGAATACCTCAACTTCCATCCTGGACCCCATGCCCTCCACCCTTGTCAAGGCCTGCCTCCCCCAACTCACTCATCTTATCACCACAGTCATTAACTCCTCTCTGTCCACTGGACTCGTCCCCCCTGATCTGAAACTCGCTGCCGTCACTCCCATACTCAAAAAACCTGGTCTCAACCCTGATTCCCTCAATAACTACCGGCCCATCTCTAACCTCCCATTCCTGTCAAAAAAGCTGGAGCGAACTGTTGCCTCCCAACTAAAATCCCATCTGGACTGCAATAACCTTCATGAACCTTTTCAATCTGGTTTCCGTACTCGCCACAGCACAGAATCTGCCCTACTCAAGGTGACCAATAACATTCTCCTCTCTGCTGACTCTGGTTCCCTCTCAATTCTCATTCTCCTTGACCTAACAGCCGCATTTGACACAATTAACCATTCCATCCTCATCAGCCGCCTCTAGTCTTCCATTGGCATTACCGGTACTGCCCTCTCCTGGTTTAAATCCTATCTCTCTGACGGACATCAATTCATCTCCATTAACAACTCCAAATCCCCCATAGCCCCCGTCAATCATGGCGTCCCTCAGGGCCCTGTACTTGGTCCCCTTCTGTTCATCATCTACATCCTCCCAATTGGACACATTCTCCGTCAACACCAACTCCAGTTCCACTGTTATGCTGATGACACGCAGCTCTACCTCTCAACAAAATCAATTTCTCCAACCACACACGACTAGCTCAGCACCTGCCTCTGTCACAGTTCTGTCTAGGTTTGGGTGTTTTCACTGTTCTCTGTCATGTTTTCCTCCTGTCGTTAGTGTCCCTGTGTGTTCTCCTCCCTCCTCACCTGTGTCTCGTTAGCTAATTGTGTTCACCTGTGCCTCTTGTGTTTTTCTCCTCCCTCCTCACCTGTGTCTCGTTTGCCGATTGTGTTCACCTGTGTCTTGTAATTATCCCTCCCTGTATTTAGTCTTGTCTCGTGCTGTGTTCAGTGTCGGTGCTTCTTTTGTTGGTGACGGACTTCACCGGTGAGTGTTCTGTGTTTGTCTGTATTCGTTCCATTTAGCCTTGAAATAAAGGTTTATCAAAGTTATCTGCGCTTGGGTCCTGCTTCCTTCACTCAACCGTGACAGAAAGCACCGACCAGAGATGGACCCAGCAGATGACCCATTTGAGGTGGAATTACAGCATTTTTCATTTGCTTTGGCTTGCTGCTATGATTGGTGGAGGGGAGCGTCCAGTGTTCGGCAGAAGGAGGCCGCTCTGGTAGAGGCGCACCGGTTGGCTATGGAGAAACCGGACTTGGTGAAGTTCTTACCTGACTGGATGTTGAACTTCATCTGGGTGTGTGATTTCCAGCCTGCGGACTATAAACGTCTCGGTGTGTTCCGTCTGGAGTCAACCAGTGCTTCCGCCCCAGTTCCTGCTCCTGTCCAAGAGGCGTTTTCTGGAACTCGGCTGGCTTTTGGAGGTCCACGGAGCCTTCAGGCGGCTTCTAGGAGAAGGAGTCGCAAGTCCAGGCTAGCAATCCGAGCCCCAAGAGCCATAGTTCCGGCCCCAGTACAGGCCCCAGCAGCCATCATTCCGGCCCCAGTTCTGGCCCCAGCAGCCATGGTTCCAGCCTTAGCTCTGGCCCCAGCTGTCCTAGTCCCTTCTCTAGTCCCTTCTCCAGTCCCACCTCTAGTCACTTCTCAAGTCCCTCCTCGAGTCACTTCTCTAGTCCCTTCCCTCATCCCATCTCAAGTTCCCTCTCGAGTCTTTTCTCAAGTCCCCTCTCAGGTCCCCTCTCGAGTTCCCTCTCGAGTCTTTTCTCGAGTCCCCTCTCAAGTCAACTCTCCAGTGTCCTCTCGAGTCACCTCCCAAGTCAACTCTCCAGTGTCCTCTCGAGTCACCTCTCAAGTTTCCCCTCAGGTCTCCTCTCGAGTTCCCTCTCAAGTCCCCTCTCTAGTCCCCTCTCGAGTTCCCTCTCGAGTCACCTCTCAAGTTTCCCCTCAGGTCTCCTCTCGAGTTCCCTCTCAAGTCCCCTCTCAGGTCCCCTCTCAAGTCCCCTCTCAGGTCCCCTCTCGAGTTACCTCTCGAGTTCCTTCTCGAGTCCACTCTCCAGTTTCCTCTCAAGTTCCCTCTCAAGCCCTCTCTCGAGTCCCCACTCAAGCCCCTACTCATGTCCAGTTGGAGGTCCCGCAGACTAGTCTTCTGCCGGGGGTCCTGCCAACCCCATGTCCTGTACCGTTGGAGGTTCCGCTGGGGGTCCTGCCAACCTCATGTCCTGTCCAGTTGGAGGTCCCGCAGACTAGTCTTCTGCCGGGGGTCCTGCCAACCCCATGTCCCGTCCAGTTGGAGGTCCCGCAGACTAGCCCTCTGCCGGGGGTCCTGCCAACCCCATGTCTTGTCCAGTTGGAGGTCCCGCAGACTAGCCCTCTGCCGGGGGTCCTGCCAACCCCATGTCTTGTCCCGTTGGAGGCCCCGCCGACTACTCTCCTGCCGGGGGTCCTGCCAACCCTTTGTCCGGTCTCGTTGGAGGCCCCGCCGACTACTCTCCTGCCAGGGGTCCTGCCAACCCTGTGTCCTGTCCCGTTGGAGGCCCCGCCGACTACTCTCCTGCCGGGGGTCCTGCCAACCCTATGTCCTGTTCCGTTGGAGGCCCCGCCGACTACTCTCCTGCCGGGGGTCCTGCCAACCCGGTGTCCTGTCCCGTTGGAGGCCCCGCCGACTACTCTCCTGCCGGGGGTCCTGCCAACCCGGTGTCCTGTCCCGTTGGAGGCCCCGCCGACTACTCTCCTGCCGGGGGTCCTGCCAACCCTATGTCCTGTTCCGTTGGAGGCCCCGCCGACTACTCTCCTGCCGGGGGTCCTGCCAACCCTGTGTCCTGTCCCGTTGGAGGCCCCGCCGACTACTCTCCTGCCGGGGGTCCTGCCAACCCTATGTCCTGTTCCGTTGGAGGCCCCGCCGACTACTCTCCTGCCGGGGGTCCTGCCAACCCTGTGTCCTGTCCCGTTGGAGGCCCCGCCGACTACTCTCCTGCCGGGGGTCCTGCCAACCCTGTGTCCTGTCCCGGTGGAGGCCCCGCCGACTACTCTCCTGCCGGGGGTCCTGCCAACCCTATGTCCTGTCCCGTTGGAGGCCCCGCCGACTACTCTGCTGCCGGGGGTCCTGCCAACCCCATGTCCTGTCCCGTTGGAGGCCCCGCCGACTACTCTCCTGCCGGGGTTCCTGCCAACCCCATGTCCTGTTCCGTTGGAGGTCCCGCCGTCTACTCACCTGCCGGGGGTACTGCCAACCCTGTGTCCTGTGCCGTTGGAGGTCCCGCCGTCTACTCTCCTGCCGGGGGTACTGCCAACCTTTTGTCCTGTCTCGTCGGAGGTCCCGCCAACCGCTCTCCTGCTGGGGGTCCTGCCAACTGCTGGTCCTCTTCCGTGGGGGATCCTGCCGAAGCCTGTCCCGCCGGCTCCGGTTCCTGTCCGGCCGACACCGGGTCCTGCCCGGCCTCCGGAGCTGTCTGGTCTTCACCCTCGATCCCGACCCTCTGTGAGCCGCGGTCTTCGTCCGCGGGCCCGGCCCCCTGACTTTTCCTGCCGTGGTCTTCGCCCTCGATCCCGACCCTCTGTGAGCCGCGGTCTTCGTCCGCGGGCCCGGCCCCCTGACTCTTCCTGCCGCTGCCCTCGTCCTCGAGCCCGGCCCCCTGACTCTTCCTGCCGCTGCCCTCGTCCTCGAGCCCGGCCCCCTGACTCTTCCTGCCGCTGCCCTCGTCCTCGAGCCCGGCCCCCTGACTCTTCCTGCCGCTGCCTTCGCCCTCATGCTCGGCCCCCTGAGTTCGCCCGCTGTGGCCTTCGCCCCACCATGGACTCTGCCTTGCCCCCGGGCCGTCCGCCCGAGACCCCCACCATGGACTCTGCCTTGCCCCCAGGCCGTCCGCCCGAGTCCCCCTTCTCGGCTTCTGCCGTGCCCCCGGGCCGTCCGCCCGAGCTCCCTTCCTGGTCCCCTACTGGGCTCCTGGGCGGTCAGCTTAGTCCCGTCCTCCGGACCCCCTCCACCCACCCTGGTGGCCTAGGGATACGTCCCTCCTCCGGACCCCCTCCACCCACCCTGCTGGATATTTTTTGGATTTTTGTGTTGGGGTTTAGGGACGTCTGGAATCCGTCCCTTGAGGGGGGGGTTCTGTCACAGTTCTGTCTAGGTTTGGGTGTTTTCACTGTTCTCTGTCATGTTTTCCTCCTGTCGTTAGTGTCCCTGTGTGTTCTCCTCCCTCCTCACCTGTGTCTCGTTAGCTAATTGTGTTCACCTGTGCCTCTTGTGTTTTTCTCCTCCCTCCTCACCTGTGTCTCGTTTGCCGATTGTGTTCACCTGTGTCTTGTAATTATCCCTCCCTGTATTTAGTCTTGTCTCGTGCTGTGTTCAGTGTCGGTGCTTCTTTTGTTGGTGACGGACTTCACCGGTGAGTGTTCTGTGTTTGTCTGTATTCGTTCCATTTAGCCTTGAAATAAAGGTTTATCAAAGTTATCTGCGCTTGGGTCCTGCTTCCTTCACTCAACCGTGACAGCCTCACTGACTTTACAATTTGGATGCAAAACAGTTTTCTAAAACTTAACTGTGACGAATCGGAACTTATAATCATTGGCCCAAACTCACTTACCCGCTCAACCCAATATTTTTCTCTTACCATCGATGGCTCCATTGTCAACCCCTCCACTCACATCCGTAACCTTGGCATCATCCTCGACCCCACCCTCACTTTCCTCCCTCACGTCAACCAGGTCACAAAAACGCATTCTTCCATTTAAAGAACATCGCCCGCATTAGACCCTCCCTCTCATCGACCGCTGCTGAAACTCTGATCCATGCCTTTATAACATCCCGACTGGATTACTGCAACAGCATACCTTTTGGATCACCTGCATTCACACTAAAAAAACTTCAATATGTCCAAAACTCAGCTGCCCGCTTGCTCACCTCCACCTGACGCTCCGACCACATCACCCCTATCCTCCATGACCTCCACTGGCTCCCCATCAAACACCACATTGACTTTAAAATATTACTTTTCACTTTCAAAGCCCTCAACAACCTTGCCCCCCCCCTATCTCTGTGACCTCATCCAACGACACAACCCGACCCGTCGCCTCAGGTCTGCTGAAGCTAACCTACTGCAGCCCATCAGGACAAAGCTCCGGACCTGGGGTGGCCTTCGCAGCATTCTCCCCCACACTCTGGAACTCCCTCCCCAGCCACGTCAGATCCGCCAACACTCTCACATCATTCAAACAATCCCTCTAAACTCACCTTTTCACTCTTGCCTTCAACTCCTAATCAACTAACCCCTTGCCCGTATTCCTCCTAGCTTAGCACTTTCTACTTTTGTTGTTATTTAGTTTTACTTGCTTGTAAGCGCTTTGAGCACCAGGAAAAGCGCTTTATAAATGTAATGTATTATTATTATGTATGTAATTACATTGCAAATACTGACTTGAGCCCCACCACTGTATGGGTTAGCCCTACCATAGATTACCAACAAAAATACTCTGGCGCCGCCACTGCTTGAGAATATTCTACAACAGCCAATGTACAAGCGGTTTATTTGAACCAATGACTGCATTGGTTGCATCTTCACCTGAGGATTGAAACCAGATAACACATGAAAGAAGGACACTAATAGGACAGACGTCCAACAAGTCATTAAAGGAGGAAATTAAATCATGATCAACTTTAATTTTATTTGCCACAGAGTTGACATGATTTTCATGAATTACAATCATCCTCATACTCTACTTCTGAAACAGGAAAAGCACACAATACTCCCTTTGTTTTAATTGTTTTTTATCCACACTTATAAGCTGCATCTTATTGTTCCAGTAATTTAATATCTGTGCCACAGATTTTATATTAAAATATCAGTTCTTGAAAGGAAACTGCATAAAGAAATGGAAAACTAATTTGTTTTGCCAAAGCAAATTGAACGGACTACTTTCTGCAGATTGATTTGACTGCACATGGTTCCTCATCACTATCAAAGTGTCCTAAGCAATGGTCTGCTATCCCTATCAGCGGTCTGCTGTTGAGAAAGAGCAGACTGAATGTCCATATTGACCTATAAGAATCGAGTATTCAACTAAGCAGAGTAAAAATAATTAACCGTCCTTGCTGTCTATTATTAATCTTTCTAAATTAGAGATAATCCTTATCTTTAGACTACAGAACACACAGAAACATGTTTCTAACCTCCGTCTTGCACCCAAACCTAGCCTTCCCTTTTTCTACTCTTGCTTAATGACAGCAACTACCTTTAAGTTGCTGTAAAGCCTCACAGAGGATTGCATTTAGCACAGTGAAATACACATATGATACAGGAAACAGTATGGCTACAGATAATTAAGTGTAAATGTACATGAGTGTGTACCACCCTGTATGTGTATGTACCTCATTGCTCCATTGTGGGTTGACTGTGTTGCAGACCACTCCAGAGCGTTTCTCCTGGCCATGGTGTGGCAGCAAGGGGAAGATACTGTGCTTTCCAGGCTGGATAGAAAGTTTCAGGTAGGGGTCGGGATTGAAAAACATCCCCTTCTTCAAGCCAACTGCGTGGAGGTCTGGAAAGGGTAAACAGGACAGCAAAGGTAATTGTTATGGAATGGTTTTCCCTCAGTTTTTTTTACCAGTGACTTTCTAACAAAATTAATTAATAAACGATGTATTATTTTCTGTATTATAAGGTTATATTTCACACAGGCTCCGCCCTCTACTGGACTATATGGGTACTACTCTCTATCATGCTGTGCGTACTTTCACCTACTGAGTTACGTAAACGTAGCCGGCCAATCGGGGCGAGCCTACCTGAATGCGCGTGCAGGCCCACAGTATATAAGGCGGCTACACCCCCCGCCCACTATCCTTTTTCTCTTCAGACGAGCTGACAACCGAATGAGAGTTAAACAAACGAAGATTAGAACGAAAATGGACTCACCGTTATTGGAAGCTCGTGCATGCCCCACCTGCCCTGGTTTGATCGCGGGCGCGGATCCACATCGGTTTTGCTTTGAATGTCTGGGGGCCGACCACGCCATGGAGGGTGGCGGACATTCCCCGACCTGCAGTGCCTGTCGGGCGCTCCCGCGGCTCCGACGACAGCATCGCCTGGTCCATTTCCAGCAGGCACAATATGCCGTACCTGAGGCCGATTCTCAGGACCATGTGGAGGTGGACGGAGCGGTGCCATTTTTCTTCGCCCTTCCAACGGGCCGCGCTGCCCCATTTGCAGAGGAGGAAGAAGACGAGGACTTCTCACTATCGGGCGCTTCTGGCCACGAGGGTCCACTACGCCGATCTGTTCGCCAAGATTTCCCGCTGGTGATGGCCATGGCAGCGGAGCTTGTGGGCCTGACGCTTCCTCCTCCGCTACCACCCAGACCGGTGAGCCGACTCCGTCAGGGGTTTATGACTCTATGTGTCCCGGTGTGCCCCCCCCGGATGAGAGCCTGGCGGCCCATCTTCTTCCCCAGGCAGCAGGTTGGGCGGAGGTGAGAAGACCCCTGTCCCCGCTGCCTCGTGACCGTGAGGCGTTAGAGTACCTGGATAGGATATTCCGCCTCGGGGCACAGATGGCCACGGCGGCCAACAATCTGGGCGTGTTGGGGGCATCCTTAATTACCCCTCAACAGGACGACCCGAGCGATTATGCGGACCGCTGCATCGGACAGATTAATAATCTGGTTAATGGTGTGGCAGCTTCAAATGGTTGACATTAAACATTAAAAAGACCAGGCAGTTCAGGAGGATCAAATAAAAGCAGGCAGGCAGGCAGCTTTGCATGACATTCTTCTGGACGTGTTTCATTGTAGTGATAGTGAGGGTAGTCAATCGTTTTGTTGACAAGACAGTAGTGACGGCCATCTTGGTGACGTGTGTTGTTTTGCGAGACCAGAGATGTAGTTCATTGAGCGTTTCACACAAACAAATGTGTTACTTCACAGTTTTACGACATTTTTTTTTTTTTGACTTGCAAAATTATCTTATAAATTGACAAACATCATATGTGTAATTCGTGGCACAATTCAAAAGGGATCGAAAGATAATCTTTCTCTCTCCATTGACTTCAATACATAATTTTTTCAAAATAAGGTCCAATGGAGGTCCACCGGAAGGGGAGGGACTTCGCCACTCTATAGAGTCCAGTAGAGGGCGGAGCCTGTGTGAGATATAACGGTGGGTTACGTATTGTAACCCTAGTTATATAAGCACAGGCGGAGCCCTCTACTCGGGGCCCTGTATGTCCTATGCTCCTCGCTGAAGAGAAGTGTAGGATGACGGGAACGGGAGGCGTGGCCGCCTTGAGCTTGAGCATGCATTCGGGTAGGCCCGCCCCGGGGGCCGGCTACGGTTATAAATATCTCAGTGAGTGAATGCTCGGGTTGAGAGGTAGTACCCATAGAGCTGAAGGGCTCTGGAGCCCATGGTGGTTAAGCAGGAGGGTGGTGCAGTGAGGTGGATGGAAGCAGAAGATCTAAGAGTGCGGGAGGGTGTGTTGATGGGCAGGGAGTTTTTGCACCCATCAGTAAAACAATTTACGTTGACTGAATACTGGACTGCAATCGACACATTAATTGTTAAGAGTGAAAATTCATAATTTTAGATTTGACACAGTGTCTAAGAAGTTAATGTAAAAGAACAACAGATGCTGTTATCCTACCTGATAAGGAAAAGTTAATGAGTCTCCTGTTGCCCAGTCCATGGTTGACTTCAGGACTAACCTTTTCCCTTCACTATATCTGTAAAGCGTCTTTGAGCACCTGTAAAAGCGCTAACAAATTAAATATATTATTATTATTATTATTATTAACCACTGGCTTTAATACCTGATGACAAAGACAGATGACAAGAGTTAAGAAATGTCCTCACATGAAAAGAACATGAAAAGACATTCAACTTTCCATTGCCGTAAGATTATATTTTAATGAGACCCAACAGGAAAGTGGGTCAATGTAGCTAAATAAGATACAAGTTGCAAATAACAGTAAATAAGTTACAAGTACAGTAACAGTAAAAACGAAAAATAAAAAATAAATTACCAATACATTTAAGATCGATTTTGAGTATAAAAGTGACAATTTGCTCGCTGTTCTCATCATCCCAAAAACAGAAATATGTCAGAAATTAAATATATTTAATAATCATTTTATGTCCCAAAACGTTGTGTTTGCCTAACATTCAGTCTCAGTTCAACACAGCCTTTCATAAAGCTCCACTTTCAGTCAGTCTGACAATGTCCTGCAATCGATACTCTGTCTTTATTATCCTGACATTAATTCTACAGCCAGGAAGGGAAGAGGTATAGAGGATGGGAGAGGGCAGAGGAGCTGATGGATAGAGGAGGAAGTTGAGTTGAATGCTGTTGCGATGTGTCAGCTCCAACATACAGTGAAAATAGTTTGTTGGATTTAACTTGAATACTGAACAAGGTAAAATATGGGCAGGCAAAAACAAAAGCAATTATGTTAAAAATATCTTTGAGGTAACCTCATTCATTATTAAAGTCACAGGGGTACCTGTCTTAAATGTAACGAATTATTCCTGGATTTATTTAACCATTGTAAATACGAACATTTTAGAATATAACTATAAAATAATATCAAGTATTCTTTCAGCCTTACCACTTAAAGCTGTAAACATAATTACATGTCCATAAGATAGCACTAAAGGAAAGGTCATGGCATTACTAAAAACGAGGGGTTACGTAAGGTAACCCTTGTTATATAAGCACAGGCGGAGCCCTCTACTCGGGGCCCTGTATGTCCTATGCTCCTCGCTGAAGAGAAGTGTAGGATGACGGGAACGGGAGGCGTGGCCGCCTTGAGCTTGAGCATGCATTCGGGTAGGCCCGCCCCGGGGGCCGGCTACGGTTATAAATATCTCAGTGAGTGAATGCTCGGGTTGAGAGGTAGTACCCATAGAGCTGAAGGGCTCTGGAGCCCATGGTGGTTAAGCAGGAGGGTGGTGCAGTGAGGTGGATGGAAGCAGAAGATCTAAGAGTGCGGGAGGGTGTGTTGATGGGCAGGGAGTTTTTGCACCCATCAGTAAAACAATTTACGTTGACTGAATACTGGACTGCAATCGACACATTAATTGTTAAGAGTGAAAATTCATAATTTTAGATTTGACACAGTGTCTAAGAAGTTAATGTAAAAGAACAACAGATGCTGTTATCCTACCTGATAAGGAAAAGTTAATGAGTCTCCTGTTGCCCAGTCCATGGTTGACTTCAGGACTAACCACTGGCTTTAATACCTGATGACAAAGACAGATGACAAGAGTTAAGAAATGTCCTCACATGAAAAGAACATGAAAAGACATTCAACTTTCCATTGCCGTAAGATTATATTTTAATGAGACCCAACAGGAAAGTGGGTCAATGTAGCTAAATAAGATACAAGTTGCAAATAACAGTAAATAAGTTACAAGTACAGTAACAGTAAAAACGAAAAATAAAAAATAAATTACCAATACATTTAAGATCGATTTTGAGTATAAAAGTGACAATTTGCTCGCTGTTCTCATCATCCCAAAAACAGAAATATGTCAGAAATTAAATATATTTAATAATCATTTTATGTCCCAAAACGTTGTGTTTGCCTAACATTCAGTCTCAGTTCAACACAGCCTTTCATAAAGCTCCACTTTCAGTCAGTCTGACAATGTCCTGCAATCGATACTCTGTCTTTATTATCCTGACATTAATTCTACAGCCAGGAAGGGAAGAGGTATAGAGGATGGGAGAGGGCAGAGGAGCTGATGGATAGAGGAGGAAGTTGAGTTGAATGCTGTTGCGATGTGTCAGCTCCAACATACAGTGAAAATAGTTTGTTGGATTTAACTTGAATACTGAACAAGGTAAAATATGGGCAGGCAAAAACAAAAGCAATTATGTTAAAAATATCTTTGAGGTAACCTCATTCATTATTAAAGTCACAGGGGTACCTGTCTTAAATGTAACGAATTATTCCTGGATTTATTTAACCATTGTAAATACGAACATTTTAGAATATAACTATAAAATAATATCAAGTATTCTTTCAGCCTTACCACTTAAAGCTGTAAACATAATTACATGTCCATAAGATAGCACTAAAGGAAAGGTCATGGCATTACTAAAAACGAGGGGTTACGTAAGGTAACCCTTGTTATATAAACACAGGGCGGAGCCCTCTACTGGACTCTATGGGTACTCCCCTCGATCCTATCATGCAAGCATTCATCCACTGAGACTTTCTAGACGTAGCCGGCCCCAGGGCCAAGGCCGGATTAGTACCTCCAGGGGCCCCTGGGTACTGAGCGCTCATGGGCCCCCCCCCAACCCACGTACCAACAAGTAACACCACGCCTACCCAATCATACCAACATGACCAATATTTAGAATTTTCAGTCAATCTGGCATGTCAAATCGCACACCTATTTGTCAAAAGCAGGGACTCAGCCACATAGTTCAACCAAAGTAGGTCTAGCCTTTTGCCCTTTTAGTAAAAAATCACAAGACAAAGATACAATGGATAAGATCCCAAGACAGTGTATGGCTCAGGAATACCTAGGTAATAACACTCAAAACCTCAGAGCAGCACCCCACTTAATGCCAAAATATGACTGGCTGGCTGTAAAAGTACACAAGGAGTTTTATTAGTTACGAACGTGCCGGGCAGCGCGGTCCCGTGGGTTAGATGCGCGTTCATAATGCTGAGGAAAATAACTCTCAGAATAATGTTATTAGCACATTTTACAACTTGAGGACCTAATGTTTTTAATAAGGGCTGTTCATACTGGGTTGTTTAAAAAAAAATTATCCAACGATTTACAGACCACTCTTTCCCAATGTAAATCAATGGGACAAGTGTTTCCGTGTCCAGCAACCTAACGGAGGTGTAGTACTGCCGTTTGGCCACAACGAATATTCTCATCAGAGTCCGGCGCACTTCCGGGGGCTTGAGTGAGACCTACAGTACAGAGACGGTTTAGAAAATATATTAATTTGACCCTTTAGAAAAGTTGTGTTATTTATGGCGAAGAGTGAGTGTCATTTAAAACAATGTATGATGAGTGAGGTTGTAATTTTTTTTTTTTTTCATCTTGTCACTGAGGGCCCTCATTGCTCAAGGGCCCCTGGGCACTTGCCCAGGTTGCCCATATAGTTAATCTGGCCTTGCCCAGGGCGGGCCTACCTGAATGCACGTGCATCTCACCGCATAAAAGCAGGCCTCGCCTCCTTACTGTCATCCTTTACTTCTCTTCAGCAAGCAGCATAGTACAGACAGGGCCCCTGAGTAGAGGGCTCCGCCTGTGTTTATATAACAAGGGTTACCATACGTAACCCGTCGTTATATCTCTCACAGGCTACGCCCTCTACTGGACTCTATGGGTACAGTGGGCGGAGCCCCGATGTATACAAGCGCTGTCGTCCCACAACAACACTGTTCCATCTCACTGTTTCTGACCGGCTTTCTGGTTAGCAGCCGCTGCGCCTCACTCACCTCTCCATCGGTCGTAAGCGTGGAGAGAAAAGAGGCTGCGGCTGACAGAGCACACCCTGACGCGCTTACCCCGCGGAGGTGTGCTATGACGTGGAGGACTCCCCCACAGATAATGTAGTTAATAAATGTATTCTTTGATATGGTTTAGCCTGTCTCAGGCTACAACATGGTTAAGTTTATGAATATTATTACCAGCCTCCTTAGGCTTTTCAATCACAATCGTTCAACTGGAATAAAAACAATATTGTTAACATGAAAATATGATTTTATGTTCGTTGTTTAGAGTTATCCTAAGGCAGGGGTGGGGAACCTCCGGCCCCCGGGCCCTATACGGCCCGCGAGACCATTTGGTACGGCCCTCGAGGTAATTTATAAACACACGCAAAAAAGAAAAAAATGAAAGAAATCTAGACCGCAAAATAATGAAACAAGCGAGTGCATGTTTTTCCTGGCCAAGGTCAGGGTCCTTGAACATAACACGAGCCTAACGTGTCATCACGTGGTATATGTCTCATCTGACAGGCGTGTAGTGCTGACGGAGAGCACCAGAACACCGCTCCGGCACTTCCAACAATTGCAGTAGCCTACCCACAAGGAGCCGTACGCATGCCGCAGTTTTTGTGTGTCTGTGTCTTTAGTTGAAAGCCCAGTGGCGATCTGTTCATGACTGTGATACTGATCATACAGTCAATAACTTTGTTGTTTTTAGCATCTGGTTAGCTAGCTATGCTAACGAAAAGCTTTTTCTCCAACCAGTGAGGTAAAGGCACATCTTTATATGATCATTATTATAAAAAAATAAGATAAGTAAACAGGTATAAAATACTATATGACAGTACAAAAAAGTTGTTATTAATAAACAAGAATACAGTTTGAAAGGGGTGTGCTTTGTAAAATGTCCATAAAGAAAAATTAAATCTGTTTACAGTTCTGTTTCATATAGGTGTTGAGAGATGTATCCATAGAGCTCCTAATGTTGCTCTCAAAGTGCACCAGATTGATGCTTTTAACTTCAACATTTAAAAAAAAATCTTCCCCCCGGACCCCCCTAGAGGAGGTTAGATCCCCCCCCCCACTTAAATCATGTCCACATGGATAGGAAACTAAATACATTTGCACACATCTTGTGTCCATATCTGTTTTGGTGTTCATGCCACAACCGTGCACGTGCATGCATCATCATGGTAAGATATCTGGATTAAGAGGTTGCTTTTTCTTTGCACAGCATGAAAGAAAGGCCAAATGAATGGGCTGTGATTTTAGTTTTTTTAAGCAGAGGTCAATAATTTGTACGGCCCTCGGAGGATGTTGAAAAAATGTAAATGACCCTTGAGAGGAAAAAGGTTCCCCACCCCTGTTCTAAGGCTTTACTCATTGGGAACTCGGTATGAGATAGAGCACACTGCTGTTCAAATCTGCCTGTTTTACACACTTTGACCAACAGGGGGTTTGTGTTCAAATGAAGCCCATGATGAAGCCTCATGAGATGAACCCTTTTGCGAACCAATTGGCTGGAAAGCTTCAAAGCTTCATAAGGCTTCATCTCGCCATCACTAGTTAAGAGCATTCCATGGAATATAACAAAAAGTGTTTCTGAAATAAATTACATACCCCACCTTTAATAAAAACTTAAGCCAACAAAAAATAAACAAAATAACAAAACCTGACATGAGTGAAAAGCGATCCTTTCAGAGCTGAGGCTTGGCTCGACCATTCGGGGAAACAAAAGAGACGAACTGACACAGGACAGGGGAGAGACAGGACTATTAAAACATGAGGTGAGTGGAACAGGTGGAAACAATCAGGAGCGGGGCAAACACTGATGAAGGCGGGAAAAACACACAAGGGGAGGAAGAAACAAAATAGAGGTAAATACAAAATAAAACAGGAAATGACAGACAAAATACATAAACATAACTAACACATTTGACGAGACACAACAAACGCACTATTGGAGTGCCATCAGATTGCAGAAAAACCTCATAAAGACAACTTGGATTTTATAAGGAAATCTGGACAATGTTTTGGATGCCTAGCTAAAGGATACGTGAGTAAAGACTGCAAAAAGAGAATGGCATGCCACACATGTTCAGAAAGACACCCAAACATGCTCCACATTCACAAAAAAGACAATGTTTCCAAGCATGCACGTGCAAAAAGCCGAGAAGTGGCCAGGTCAGACAAAACAGTAGTTTCAAATGCACTGGTGAGCTTAAACCAGGAGATGGGCCGGAGATAAATGTGTTCTTGCTATTCTTCCGGTCTGCATCAAAGCAAAGAAAGGAAGCAAGCATGTGGAAACCTACGCCTTTGTGGACCCTGGGAGCCCAGCAACATTTTGCACAGAGTCTTTAGCAAGGCAGCTAAACCTGCAGGGAAAAGGAGCGCAACTTGTCCTAACAACATTGAACTCAACCAAACAAGTGAAAAGTTCTCTGCTAAGAGATTTGGAGGACTGTGGAATCAAAGAAGATAAGTGTATTAGCTTAAAAAAGGTTTTCACACAAAAGAGCATCCCAGTAACAAAGGATCATATTCCTTTTCAGAAAGACATTGAAAAATGGCCACACCTTCAGGAAGTAGAGCTGCCGAGCATCGCTGATGAGATAGGACTCCTAATTGGAAATTACGTGTATGAAGCTTTTGAGCCATGGAAAGTAATTCACAGTCAGAACAAAGGCCTTGTACATTGTGCCTTTCTGATGGGAAAGGAGTTAACTGCTGCTGTACTAGCTGTAAACATGGACAGACTGCTCAGAAAGGAGCTCCAGTTAGAACTACAAGAATCAGTGTTTTGGACCGACAGCACTGCAGTCAAGTACATAAAAAATGAGGCCCTACGTCTAAAGACCTTCGTGGCTAATAGGGTCGCTAATTATAACAACCCTATGAAGAAACAAAGGTGGAGCAATGGCAGTACATCAACACCACAGAAAATCCAGCTGACTGTGTCTCTCGTGGTATTACAGCAGAGCAGTTTGTGGCCAGACAGAGTTGGATGGAAGGACCAGCGATCCTATAAGACCCAGATTACAAATGGTCTGAAAAACAGGACAGTGTGAAACTCTCTGAGGAGGATAATGAGGTGTGAAAAACTGTCTTTGTGCACCGTACAGATGTTGTTGAAGGCATGGACGCATTGGACAAGCTAATGCGCTACTATTCAAGCTGGCATCGTCTGAAAAGAGCCATCGCATGGATGCTCAAAGATAAGATAAGGTCTCCTGATTCTGAGTAAAAGACGTCAAGAATTGGAGGTCTGTGCTCACAAAGACGACGAAGACTCAAATAGGCAACGGGCCAAAAAGAAAAAAGAGAAACAAATCAGAGATGGAAATCATCTGCTACTGTCAACATTGCAGGTTCCTGGCAGAGATCTCTGCTCTAAAAAAGGAAAAAACACTAGTCAAAGGTAACAGTCCCATCCGTAGACTAAACCCAGTGCTGCAGGATGGCGTTCTGAGAGTTGGAGGTCGACTCAGTAAATCTGCAATGTTTCTGTGTATCCCGGACATTTAACTGTTAGCTGTCCTCAATGCATAACAGTTTTAATGTTATTCAGGGTTACCAGGGGCACGAACTTCTGACCGGTGTTCCCTCTTGGTGTAGTCCGTGGGGGAGTGCTTAAGTGTGGGTACACAGGTTCGCCTGGTGCACAAGGTTATGGAGGTGGGGGTCTTGCTGGTGCTCAAGTGTCCATATACGTCACCCCATATTCACATAACTTTTACCCGCCTTAAGAGACACTATTTTGGGGTACAATTTATCCATTTTCACCCCTTTTTTTCTGGTTCTTCCAAAAGTTAACTTAGACCTTTTCCGACTCTGGAGTAATGTAACGGGAGTTGTCAGGGGACTATATCCTCCTTAAGAGACACTATTTTGGGGTACAATTTATCCATTTTCACCCCTTTTTTTTGGTTCTTCCAAAAGATAACGTAGAGACTTTTTCTGCCTCTGGAGGAATGTAAGGAAAAGGTCTGCCTTATGGACAGAGTTAACATGGGATTTGTCCTTCAAATGTACAAATGTCCGCGCAATGGAAATGTGACGTCAACTTATAATGCAAAGTCCCTGCCACCGACAGGACACATTTGACCAACTGTACCTACATACATTCAACACTTGGGGATGCTCTATGCATGTGTCTTGATAGCGCAGAGTGAAGCAGGTAGGACCCAAACGCAGATAACACTTGATAATACCTTTATTTCAAGGTCTCTTATCTAATACATAAACTTTAACAAACAAAACACTCTACGGTGAACCAGGTCACAAACAAAAGAAGCACCAACACTGAACACAGGACGAGACAAGACTAAATACAGGGAGGGATAATTACAAGACAAGACACAGCCGGGCAGGGGAGGAGAAACACAAGGGCCACAGGTGAACACAATCAGCTAACGAGACACAGGTGAGGAAACTAACGACAGGAGGAAAAACACAGGGAAAAGGACCAGACAATAACCCAGGAGGAAAACATGACATAGAGCAGTGAAAACACCCAAACCTAGACATAGACCCGTGACCTGACATGACAACCGTGACATAACCCCCCCCTCAAGGGACGGATTCAAGACGTCCCTAAACCCCAAAACAAAAATCCAATAAAGTCCAGCAGGGTGGGTGGAGGGGGTCCGGAGGACGGGACTAAGCTGACCGCCCAGGAGCCCAGTAGGGGACCAGGAAGGGATCTCGGGCGGACGGCCCGGGGGCAAGGCAGAGTCTAAGGTGGGGAACTCGGGCGGACGGCCCGGGGGCAAGGCAGAGTCCAAGGTGGGGGTCTCGGGCGGACGGCCCGGGGGCAAGGCAGAGTCCATGGTGGGGAACTCGGGCGGACGACCCGGGGGCAAGGCAGAGTCCAAGGTGGGGGTCTCGGGCGGACGGCCCGGGGGCAAGGCCACAGCGGGCGAACTCAGGGGGCCGAGCATGAGGGCTTGAGAGGGAACTTGAGAGGAAACTGGAGAGTGGACTCGAGAAGGAACTCGAGAGGTGACTCGAGAGGTAACTCGAGAGGGGACCTGAGAGGGGACTTGAGAGGGAACTCGAGAGGAGACCTGAGGGGAAACTTGAGAGGTGACTCGAGAGGACACTGGAGAGTTGACTTGGGAGGTGACTCGAGAGGACACTGGAGAGTTGACTTGAGAGGTGACTCGAGAGGACACTGGAGAGTTGACTTGAGAGGTGACTCGAGAGGACACTGGAGAGTTGACTTGAGAAGGAACTCGAGAGGTGACTCGAGAGGTAACTCGAGAGGGGACCTGAGAGGGGACTTGAGAGGGAACTCGAGAGGAGACCTGAGGGGAAACTTGAGAGGTGACTCGAGAGGACACTGGAGAGTTGACTTGGGAGGTGACTCGAGAGGACACTGGAGAGTTGACTCGAGAGATAACTCGAGAGAGGACCTGAGAAGGGACTTGAGAGGGAACTCGAGAGGAGACTCGAGAGGTAACTCGAGAGGAGACCTGAGAGGGGACTCGAGAGGTGACTCGAGAGGTAACTCGAGAGGGGACCTGAGAGTGGACTTGAGAGGGAACTCGAGAGGTGACTCGGGAGGGGACTTGAGAAGGGACTCGAGAGAGGGCTTGAGAGGGAACTCGAGAGGAAACTGGAGAGGGGACCTGAGAGGGGACTTGAGAAGTGTCTGGAGGGGAAACTTGAGAGAGTTGGTTCGCCAACAGAACACGGGGTGCTGGAGTCGGCCGGTACGCCGACAGGACACGAGGAGCTGGTGTAGGCTGGGGAGCCAACAAGAGACGAGGTGCTGGAGTCGGCCGGTACCCCGACAGGACACGGGGAGCTGGTGTTGGCTGAGGAGCCAACAAGACACGGGGAACTGGCGTCGGCCGGTATGCCGACAGGACACGGGGAGCTGGTGTTGGCTGGGGAGCCAACAAGAGACGAGGTGCTGGGGTCAGCCGGTACGCCGACAGGACACGGGGAGCTGGCGTCGGCCGGTATGCCGACAGGACACGGGGAGCTGGCGTCGGCCGGTATGCCGACAGGACACGGGGAGCTGGCGTTGGCCGGTAAGCCAGTCCTGGAGCCGAAACTGGAGTCGGGACCAGGGGTACTGGAGCCGGTACTGGAGCCAGAACCATGGCTGCTGGGGCCGGAGCCATGGCTCTTGGGGCTCGGGCTGCTAGCTTGGCCTTGCGACTCCTTTTAGCAGCCGCCTGAATACTCCGTGGACCTCCATAAGCCAGACGAGTACCCGAGAACGGATCCTGGACAGGAGCAGGAAATGGGGAAGAAGCCGGGGCTGACTCCAGACGGAACCCACCAAGGCGTATGGTGCCAGGTTGGGAATCGGGAGGCAGGGAGCTAGCATGCCTGGGGCTAGCAGGCCGGGAATCACGCACCGTGAGGATCTTTGAAATCCAGCCAGGTAAGAACTTCACCAAACCTGGTTTCTCTCTAGCCATTTGGCGCGCCTCCGACAACACAGCCTCTCGCTGCTGAAATCCGGGTGCTCTCTTCCATCGATCCGAGCAGTTAGCCAAAAAAAAGGAAAAATGCAATAACTCCCACTCGAACGGATCTGCTGGGCCCATTTCTGGTTGGTGCTTTCTGATAGCGCAGAGTGAAGCAGGTAGGACCCAAACGCAGATAACACTTGATAATACCTTTATTTCAAGGTCTCTTATCTAATACATAAACTTTAACAAACAAAACACTCTACGGTGAACCAGGTCACAAACAAAAGAAGCACCAACACTGAACACAGGACGAGACAAGACTAAATACAGGGAGGGATAATTACAAGACAAGACACAGCCGGGCAGGGGAGGAGAAACACAAGGGCCACAGGTGAACACAATCAGCTAACGAGACACAGGTGAGGAAACTAACGACAGGAGGAAAAACACAGGGAAAAGGACCAGACAATAACCCAGGAGGAAAACATGACATAGAGCAGTGAAAACACCCAAACCTAGACATAGACCCGTGACCTGACATGACAACCGTGACATGTCTGTGTCAACCCCGTGGATCATGAACATCACATCTGGGGTCCACGAAGCTGACACCCTGCTAACAGCAGTGATACCCGCATAAAAGCACTGATCTGAGGGTAAAATAATCATCATTCTGTATATAAATATGCTATGTCAATATCCTGGACATTTCCTTTTAAATGTGGGGTCCACGAAGCTGACACCCTGCTAACAGCAGTGACTCTGCTGCCCTTATGTTCTTGTACATTTCATGAGTCAAAAACAGGCCCTGGAAATGATTTCTAACCATTATTACCGTTATGGAGGGGCTGCAGGAACACTTTACCCAGCTTTCACACCCTCATTCCGGGGTAATAAAGCCATGTTCATCAGCCTGGAGCTCTGCCTGGGACCGTGGGACCCTGTGCATCAGCCTGGAGCTCTGCCTGGGACCGTGGGACCCTGTGCATCAGCCTGGAGCTCTGCCTGGGACCGTGGGACCCTGTGCATCAGCCTGGAGCTCTGCCTGGGACCGTGGGACCCTGTGCATCAGCCTGGAGCTCTGCCTGGGACCGTGGGACCCTGTGCATCAGCCTGGAGCTCTGCCTGGGACCGTGGGACCCTGTGCATCAGCCTGGAGCTCTGCCTGGGACCGTGGGACCCTCTGCATCAGCCTGGAGCTCTGCCTGGGACCGTGGGACCCTGCTTACAGCAGTGAGTCTGCTGCCAGCATTACAAACATATTAATCAGGCATTTTAACACTTTTTCCCCATGAAAATGATTTTTATTCACTATCATGGGGCTATGTAAATCAAATTCCGGGTAATTAGGAGCACAATTGTACCTTTTACTATTTAAATGTATTTGTATTATATATTTTTGGTCTATTAAAATGACATTTCTGGGTGACTTTGTCAGTTTATGGAGCTTAGCCCACAATTCCCGGAGGTTCCAGGCCGAATTTGGGAGCTCATAGGCGGCCTGCCATGCGCCCCCATCCGTGGAAAGCAAAAAAAAGTAAAGAAAACGGTCAATTATATCTTAAAATAATCAAATATTAAGTTTAAAATAATTCTCGAAAAAACGACTGAGCGCCAACGGAGGAGGGGCTCAAAATAGCTCAAGTCTTCGGCGCTTCCGGCGGAAGCCCCGGACACATTTTCACTCCCCCGTTGCAATTTACAACGGAGAAGGGATTCGAGACCTCCCTTCCTCCGTCAAATAAATCTATTCATGTTTTCCGAGCTACCATCTGCACGAAATCGGAAACCCGGTTTTTGAGAGCAAAAAAACGGCTGTTTCACATCATGGAGGAATGTGTCCGTTACATGAGTGCTTTGGCTCGGATACAATTGTTGCCTGGAGGACCCCAATCATGGTTCTTAAAAAATCTAAGTGAAAGTGCCTCTGGAGGAATACAAGGGGAGATGTCACGGAATTATGAGGCACTATTTTCGGATACATTTTATCCATTTTCACCCCTTCCTCTGGTTCTTCCAACCAGGGGCTCTCTGAGCGGGTACAAATAGGTGGTTTTCCCGGTGTATTTCATGGATGTCTGACATAGCCTGTTTGCTCATGTCAGGGAGAGATGCTGGAGCACTTTACCCGCCTTGTAAACCCTTCTTCCTGGGTAAAACATTCAATGTATTTCCGCCTGCTTTCCATCAGCACCTGACAGCCTGTTTGCTCATATCAGGGAGAGATGCTGGAGCTGCTTCGTCCGTGGTTTGGGGCTCTTTGAGCGGGTACAAATAAGTGGTTTTCCCGGTGTATTTCATGGATGTCTGACATAGCCTGTTTGCTCATGTCAGGGAGAGATGCTGGAGCACTTTACCCGCCTTGTAAACCCTTCTTCCTGGGTAAAACAATCAATGTATTTCCGCCTGCTTTCCATCAGCACCTGACAGCCTGTTTGCTCATATCAGGGAGAGATGCTGGAGCTGCTTCGTCCGTGGATTGGGGCTCTTTGAGCGGGTACAAATAGGTGGTTTTCCCGGTGTATTTCATGGATGTCTGACATAGCCTGTTTGCTCATGTCAGGGAGAGATGCTGGAGCACTTTACCCGCCTTGTAAACCCTTCTTCCTGGGTAAAACAATCAATGTATTTCCGCCTGCTTTCCATCAGCACCTGACAGCCTGTTTGCTCATATCAGGGAGAGATGCTGGAGCTGCTTCGTCCGTGGTTTGGGGCTCTTTGAGCGGGTACAAATAGGTGGTTTTCCCGGTGTATTTCATGGATGTCTGACATAGCTTGTGATAGCCTCTATTTACAATACTTTCCCCCCCCTTTCAAACAAGTATTCCGGGGTTTGAAAAGTCAGGTGCTGCACCACCTGTGCTCTGGGTCTGTATTCACAACCCTTTTCCCGACATTTCAAACAGTTTTCCGCACGTTTTAAACACTTATTTGCAATGTCTATTTCATGGACACCACTCTATGTATTAATGTCCGTGATATGGACATGTTATTCTGTACACACCACGGACAATGATGTCCACTCAGTGGACTCTGCGGGGAAAGCTCGTCAGTCTCCGGGTCTTTTTCCACGTGGAAGGCCCCTGCACTGGCTATCTATGTAGCACCCCAGCTTATTTTTATTTTGCCCTGGGGCCGAACTGCATGCCTGTACACTTGGAGTACCGCGACCTGTAGTTAATGTCCACACAGTGGACACACATGTCCCTAAGGTATGTTAGGGAAGAATGTCTGTTTGATGTGATAGTGGTACATCTCTTGCTTGCACAACGTCATCCTGCTACTGGGTTTGTAAATCCTCCAGTCTCTGCCCGTTGCATTGCTACCCAACACGAGCCCACCTGTTATTCCCGTCCCTGTGTGGTCAGACTCGCCAAGTTCTGGTTGGACTTCCCACACTTTGACAATGCTTGTGGGTAATATCCCACTTAAAAATACTGTATCGATTATTATAGTTATTTTTTGTTCCGATTGACTCCAATGTGGTTTGTTTCACTAGTTTATTCTTCAATGTTATAATGGGCTTCCTGATGTTAATGTAGGGAATGAGACACCGGAAGATAATCTAAGCTGTTAAGCTTTGAGCCATAGCACTCAGTCATGGTTTGTATTTTGGGTGTAACTCCAAGTATGGTCACATTAACCTGTTAAGCCCCAAAGACCCCTTCTGCGGGTTTTTTTTTTTTTTTTTCACGACACTGTCTCAGGGCTTCTTAATATTAACTATGAATGTGTCATACCCTCCTAACGGGAAGAAACTCAGCTAACTGATGATACGAACCATTTTTACCGAAACAAAACACAAGTCTCACAAGAAGGGTCTAAATGAGCCCTGAGTGAAAAATGCAAAAGCACTTAGCACAGAACTCTAGCTATACCGATCGATATACTTATTGGATCTGCACAAACAATCTTAGCTAACATCCTGAGATTCCACAGATTATAGAATTATAAGTATCATCACTGAGTGATTAGAACTTGTGACAGGGGAAGCAAATACAGACAACACACAACGTAGCTTTAGCTAGCAAAACACGGAGATATGCTCACCTTTAGCTGTTATTCTGATCAAAAGTTGTGTTCAGCGGCATTAAAACGAGAGAAAAACGCGGCTGAAGGTTAATCCATACATTAATCCAATGTGTCTGTCATTTTTTAGCCTGAGACCTGGAAAACAGGCTCGGGGCTTAACAGGTTAAGGTTTATGGCATGTGTTTTTTTAGTTTTTTTTTCCAGTGTTATTTTTATTATTTGTTATTTTGTTTTGCTTTTTTTCTGCTTGATAATAATTTGCTGCATCTTACCAGCTCATGTGAATACCACCCTATAGTTTCCTCAGATCATTCCCCTGTATCTGTTGACATCCACTTCCCTCTTAGTGTATCTCCCTGTACGGTATGGCCGTTCAGCTCTCACTTGCTGTCATGTATCGAATGTAATGATTTTGTGGCTTTGCAGCTTCGACTCTATATTGAATTTAATGACACGCCCAACGTTAGCAGTGGTACTTTGTGGAAGGCTCTTAAGGCCTACGTTCAGAGGCAAGTCATTGCATATGTTTCACAACTAAGAAAGGTGGAAAAGGCTCGGCTTTTGGAAATTGCAGATGAACTTCCAAACGAAACAACACTTTTTTGAACAGGGGGACAAGGCTAGGAGGCTCCTAGCTCAGCAGGCTCGTGTAGTCAGCGCTTCAAGATTAATTCCAAAAGTGAAGTCGATTGAGGGCAGTTTAGTCTCCGACCCGATTGAAATGAATAGATCCTTCTTTGAAAACCACAATAGCCTGTACACATCCAAATGCCCTACAATTTTTACAACAAACCCCAACCCTCTTGACTCATTAGCTTACCTCTAAATGTATTGCCTGAATTAAGCTTTTGTATACCGCCCCTCCGTATCTGTACACAGTAATGGCGTTTAATCGTCTACTTTCCCTCTCCAAAGGGGGACACGACAAGGATGCCCACTTTCCCCCCTGTTGTTCAACCAAGCCATCGAGCCTCTAATTATCTGGTTCAGATGCCATGATGGGTTTGAGGGCATCTCTCGTCACGGCCATGTCTATAAACTTTCGCTTTATGCTGACGACCTCCTCCTATACATTTTCAAGCCGGTGTCCTCCCTTCCTCCTATATTGTCAATCCTTGACCAATTTGGGCATTTGTTAGGGTATAAACAAAACCTCCAAAAGAGCAAATTATTATTTGTAGCAATACATCTTTTTTTCACCAGTCTCGACAGAGAAGTTAATGCGTTAATCTGGAATGACAAGCCTGCTTGTCTAAAAATATCTATTTTTCAGCTTCCAAAGTCAGAAGGTGGTCTATCACTCGCATTCAAAACTTATGCTCCCACTACTGGGCCGGTAATATTAATAGTCTCCTCCACTAGGCTTGCTGCAAGACTCCTGCCCACCCTGGGTTCATACTGAGACTTCCTTCTCCTCTGGTTCCTTACACTCTGTGATTTGCTCTCAGCTTCCCACGGTAACCAGCAAAATCTCAGACAACCCAGTGGTCACTAGTACTTTTAAGATCTGGCTCCAATTCAGAAAACAACTTGACCTACACAGGGCTTCAACTCACACACTGATTTTAAATAATCACTTGTTCTCTCTACCCTGCTCTGACCCTCCTTCCGCATTTGGGCAACCAACAGTCTTATTATACTGTCAATCTATCAACCCTGTATAGGTTTATGTGCCGGCAAAACCTGACAATCTCACAAAACGCTTGGTACAGTCACTGAACCTACAATATGGGGACATTAATTAAGAATAATTATAAATCATCTAAATATTCTCTTTGGTCCAAATTATACGGTTTTTTGTTTCGGTTTTTTTAATACTTCCTAACAGCATTATATTATTACGTATCAGATTAATCAACAGTATTGTACAGGTTAGATGCTACATCCAATAACATAATACAGAAAGTGAAACATATATTACAAACGATTATCAACCTGCTGTGTTTCATAATTTGCTGTATAGTAATCCAAGATGCTGCTCGAAAAATGAAAGCAAAAGCAGAAGACTCAATTAGTTGTAACAAGTGTATATTTAAGGAAAGAGAAAGTTATGGACAGAGTGACTATTTATGGTTACCCAGGCTTTCCAGCTGAGCCTCGTCCTCCTCCCGCTCCTTCTCTCAGTACGACAGGGAGACACATGCCGTCCATCACACCCATACACATCAAGGGCTTTGTCCTCTCTGTCTAAAGTGAAAAACAGAAATCTCCCTCCACTGCTTTCCTGTCCGTCTATCTCCTCAATAATTTTCTTCTCCTTTTTTTGCTTTTGTTGTCTGAGCCTCAAGCAGTTTGGTCTTCTGCATTCCCCCCGCTATACGTCCAAAAACCTCAATGACTTACCTAGGGTGGACTCGATTCTCCTATCTCTATCTCCCACCTTCCCTGCCTGTGGCGGTTATTTTTATTCATTTGTCCTAGTACATATCAAGTTCTGGATCCATCATCATTTCCAGGGGGCTACAGCAGCAGAATGGGAAGGCAAACACTGAAACCCAATCACCTAGGTTCACAACCACTTGATAACAGGGTCTGACTGATATAGGCTTTAGAAACGGGGTTTGACTAGAAATGTCAGCCCAGAGAGTCACATATATAGAGGCCATAGGTGTGAATATTAGAGGTTGTGAAAGAGATGCCTAAAGGAATAAGAGGAATACTACTGTAGAGTGGCAAATAACCATGCACAAATCACCAGGTCAGAACGATTAAACAGATTGACTGATTGCTTTTCTTATTGAGCAGATATGGTTTGCTTGGTGATGATGTTTTATCATATATGCCTGTCAATGGACAGAGCATAATATGAACTGCTGGGTTTGTTTTTCAATTTAAATACCCAAGGAAGATAACAAATGGAGGAACATACAGTTATTCAAAGCCATACAGACAGATGGACAATGCATACCTTATTTTTTGCGCGCCCACGACAAGTGCATGCACTCTTCAAAACAGATGTACTGTATACACAAACTCCTTCTTTTGTAGCTGTACATTTAGTTGTATGATACAACTTGATCTAAGAACTCCCTCAGTTTTTAATATCATAAAAAATCAGATTTCCTAATTAAGTCTAGTATATTTTATATTTTTACAACACATCACGTAGTACTGCAAGGTGAAGTTTAAAAATGGTCTCAATATAATGAAATGGCATGTACATTCAGGACTAATATAATAGATGCACCCAACTACAACCTACTTTGCATCTCTGCAGCATTTCTTGAACTCTGGCTTTAACAAATACAGCTGAAGTTCCATGTCAAGCAGCATCTACAAAATGTGGCAACTTGAAATCCAAGCTGAAACAGCCTGTAGTTCTTCCTTGCATCCAAAAACGTCACTGTCGCATCAAAGGGCAAGATGTCTACTGGATGGAGGGATAACAACAACTAGCTCTGCGGATTATTTGCTTGACTACATTAAAGGTCACCTATCATGCTATTTTTAGGCAATAGCATAGGTCTTAGATATATAAAAAACATGTCTATGAAGTGTTTTGGTCAAACAGATCACCCATTCTAGCCATGCCTCATATCCCTCTATTTCTCTTCCTGTTCCAAAAGTGCTGATTCTGGGTATAAACAGGTCTCTCTTGAGAATGAGAACCTGTGTCTCAATGAGATGTTCACCTGTATAAATAAAGGCTAAAATAGATACAAAATAAAGCATTTTTTTAAACTGAAAACTTAATAAAATAAGAGGGGGCGGAGCTCATGACGGCTCATGCGGGGACCTGGCAGATTTTTTACAACGTCTCGTGAGTAAGGTGCAGTACCGGAGTCCAACAGAGAGGCAGCAGCTGCGGGACAGTAGACTGCGTACTGCGAAACCTTCCCTTCCTTGAAGAAGAAGAAGTGATCCTTCTTGTGAAGAGTGTGCTTTGTGTGCTCCACACCACAGCAGCAGCCCCGCTGCGACAGAGTCCAACAGAGAGGCAGGAGCTGCGGGACAGTAGCCTAGAAGCAGGGTTGGGATGTAACGGAATATATGTAACGGCGTTACGTAATCAGAATACAAAAAATCAAGCAGGCTAACTGTATTCAGCTGGCGTTACATTTGAAAAACGAGTAATCTGATTACAGTTACTTTCGTAAACCTGAAGTGAATACATTTTGGAATACTTATTGGAATTATTGGTGGAAAAGTTTCCTCACAAAATGTAATATTCATTACCGGCAGAACTGTGTGCACACTGCACAGCGCTGCAGTGTGTCTGTGAGCAAGAGAGAGATGCAGCGTGTCTGTGAGGCCCCGCCCCCGCACGCAGATGAGAGAGAGAGAGATCTCTTTTAAAATATATTGAAAGTTGAAAATTGAAAGAAACAGAGATGGTTAGATAAAATGTGCAAGATAACGTTGATGTAGCATTTCTTTATTGTCGAAATGATGACATTTATAACGGGATCAAATCAAAGTGAATGGCCTGCTGCTGCTGAATGCATGGGGCAAGTGACTGGAAAAAGTTTTAAAAGTTATTGCATCGTTTCAGATAATAATAATAAATAATAATGATAATTCATTCTATTTAGGGGCACTTTTCAAAGCACCCAAGGACACCTTACAATTCATAACATATTCTAAGGAAAGGTTTACAGTAGGAGAATGCAGTCCGGGTGATGTTTGTTATGTGGGGTGCATATGAGAGAGCTGTCCAGAATGACACCAAGATGTTGTGTTTGAGTTCTTGATAAGCCATTAAAACAGTAAAACAAGTGTCTCCTGTTTACCAAAACATACCCATCTGTTATGGAAAAATAAAGTATTCTAAAAGTAACCTGAACACGTAACTGTAACTGTATTCTGATTACTTTCAGAGCATGTATTCAGTAATCAGTAACTGATTACATTTACAAAGTAACCCTCCCAACCCTGCCTAGAAGTGATCCTTCGTTAGCGTGAAGAGTCTGCTAAGCTTTATGCAGTACCTGTACCCCCGCCGGCCCGCGATAGTGTCTATTGGATACATTTTGGCCCTTGGACAAATGTAGTTGGTGATCCCTGACGTACAGGGTACCCCTTGAAAGTCAGTTTTCAACGGGCAGGGCATCCCATAGACCTTCATAGACCTCCCATAGCGTTGATAATAGACGCCACGAGAATGCTCCCCGGCAAATGCTACCCCGACGGTTGGTTGTTATTGTCAATATTAATATAATAATTATTTATTTTTTTAATAGTCACACTCGATTTCGCCGATTTTCTTGTTGCCCCAGCTGGTCGACACCTCTTTTAGCAGAAACAAAGGCTACATCAATGTATTATAGTGGCGAGCCGTGACTTTTATATCCTCTGACCACTCCCCCTTCCCTCGAAAAAAAAGAAGAGTTATTACGTCACAGCGTATACTTCAGCGGAATATCAAAACAGCGGCCCGGGGTGCAAAACGCATCAATGACAGCGACCCTCTACCACACAAAACAACACCATTTATATAAACACCTATCATGAGGGCACCCACAGCCAAGTAATAATTACAAATGAATTAAGTCTGCACGGCGGCCCACATTGAAAATGACTTAGGCCTACCTTTGATGATCAAATCACTCAAACACAAAAGTCCATCCTCCTGTCCTTTTGGATGAAGCACTTGCGGGTCATTCAGCTGATCCTTTGCCACTCCAGTTTATCATTGTAACTCAATCTTGAAAATGACTAATAATTTCGCAACGATGAACGAACTTATGCTAATCATGAATCTATCGATCATAAATCTATCGATTAGATTTATGATTCGAAAATAATAAAAGTAGGGTAGACATGTGGATATTATCCGGCTGAACAAAACGTGCATTTATCTAACAGGTTCGTTTTCCACAGACCTTATTTCCAGCTATTTTCCAAAACCCTATGGAGAAATCCCATTGCTATTGTGTCGAGGGAATCCGAGCGAAGCTTACTTCCGGGTTTTAGGACGCGTCACTGCACCACTTGCATAGACTTCACAGCGGGCGGAACTTGTCATAAAGTCCTCGAAAATAAAGCCCGCCCATTTAGAGGGAAGATATGATTGGTCAATTGTACGGTCATTTGATATTACTCTCTCATTGAGTTACTATAGCTGGCCCTCTGTGAATGTAGAGAGGGACCAAGAAGCTCTCCCGTCTTCACAGTAACTCGCAGAGACGGCATTTAACCCTTCACATTCCAACAGAAACTGAACAGGCAGATTCGAAGGATTTATTTCTTTGGAAATATTATTTTAAATACAATTAAATCAAGTTATTTTGGTAAAAATAATGAAAAACGTAACAACCAAAAATTATAAAAAATAATATTTAAAAAAAAATGTTTTTTTTTTATGTTTTCAAATATTATTTTTTAGAATATCTTAGGCCCTCACAGAGGGCCTAGAGGGCCCTGACGGCTCGCCACTAATGTATTAAATCTAGGGCTGTCAAGTTGCGTTAACGCCACTAATTATATTAACACCACTAATTATTTTAACGCGATTAACGCATGTGTATTTTTTGTCCTCGGCCGGCCCGTAGTTTCAGAGCGCATCGAGTTTAAAATACCATCTACAAGCTGATGCTGACAGCCTCGCTCCTGCCGCCCGCTTGTGGCAGACCACACTTCCACGCTCACCGGTAGGCCCGGACAGGCCATCGGGAGGACCGGGAGGGTGTGTGTATGTGTGGCACGAGCGAGGCACACCTTACGTGTTGTTGTTGTTAGCATCTGGTGCTAGCTAGCTGCGCTAACGGATATAAGGAGCTGTTTCAATGAAAACAGAGAAGCGACATTTCGCCGACAACTGCGCGGAGCAATTGACTTTATGCAGGTAGCCAGACAGTGGGACATTGTACGAAAAGTCAGCACACTCAGCACTGATAGTGTGCGCAACATGATTGCAGCGTCCAGGCAGCTCCCGTTCGAGCATATATGCCTTGAGCTGCACATAGCTCCAACGATCCATCACAGTGTCTCCACACACACACACAAACACACACTTTGTATGAGAGGTTCCAGGTTGAATTGAGGCGAATATTTGTAATGTTCAGAGGTTGTTGTGTTTAATATTCATGAGAATATTTGTCATTGTTCAAATGATAATAAACAAACATAAAGCATATTTGTCCACTCATATGTTGATAAGAGTATTAAAAACCTGAAAAATATCCCTCTAGAACAGATAAAAAATGTGCGATTAATTTGCGATTAATCGCGATTAATTATGGACAATCATGCGATTAATCGCGATTAAATATTTTAATCGACTGACAGCCCTAAATCGATGTTAATCCATGTGTGGCTGTGGAATTAATGGACGTGCCGTTGTGCGATTGCGCAACGCAATAATTTACAAACTCTTCAACTACAACCCTAATTATATTTAAAAACATTTTAGAAGGCCTCACGAAATACTTTAATGTAAATGTAAATTTAAATGTGAAGGGATGTGTGTAATGTGGTGATTATTATTCACCCGCGGATCTATGGGTTGGGGTATTGTTGTGCACAGATATTATAGTTAACCGGACTTCCTGTTGATGTGAAATCCGAAAACATTTTTAAAAAATAAAATACTTTATTCCGAGTGTGCTTGCTTTTCTCTTTGAAGGTCATCACATAACGGCATTGTAATACACGGTTCGGCTGTATTAAATATTACATATCTGCCGTAGTTCGCTATTTATAGAGCCATGATGAGAAGACTTCTAGACAAACAGGAATAACTGCCGCCGAAACTGAATATGTGACGTGGATCATAAATATATCAGCAATCAAACAAAACCGTCTCCTTGCAGTATCAATACTAATTCGGCTGACTTTTATATTTGATACAATCGGTATATTGGTATATGTACACCATAAAGGTGCACAGCTGATAGAAAAGGACACCTGGTGGTTAAAGCACGTTATTGAAATGTATTATTTTTATTATTAGATATTAATAGGAGTCCCTGTTCACTTCTGCCCCCATTCTTATCCAGCCGGACTCAAGCAAGCAGTTTGTTGTTGAGGTAGATGCATCTGACATCGGGGTCGGCTCTGTTCTGTCCCAGACTGCAGGGACAGACAATAAGCTTCACCCTTGTGCTTTTTTCTGTCGTCGTCTTTCTCCTGCTGAGAGAAATTATGATGTGGGAAACAGAGAACTTCTGGCGGTGAAGATGGCATTGGAGGAGTGGCGACACTGGCTTGAGGGCACTGAACAGCCTTTTCTTGTTTGGACTGACCACAAGAACCTCGAGTACATCCAGTCAGCCAAACGACTAAACTCCCGGCAAGCCAGATGGGCCCTCTTTTTTGGTCGTTTCAATTTCTCCCTGACTTATCGCCCTGGTTCAAAGAATGCTAAGCCCGATGCCCTGTCCAGATCGTTTCATTCTGAGGGTCCTGTAACCTCCTTGGACTCTATTCTCCCCCGGAGTTATGTGGTGGGTGCCCTCACCTGGGAAAATTAGTAACTCGATTCGGGAGGCGCTTTTGGAGCAACCTGACCCTGGTAGCGGTCCGCCTAATTGTCAGTTTGTCCCCAACTCAGTCCGTTCCCAAGTTCTGCAGTGGGTCCACAGCTCCCGTTTTGCCAATCACCCAGGTGCCAACCGCACACTCTCCCTCCTTCAGTAAAGGACACAAAGGAGGATGTTTCAGCCTGTTCTACATGTGCTAGGAGCAAAGCCTCTCATCAGAGACCTGCAGGATTGCTTCAGCCCCTTCCAATCCCTAGTCGACCCTGATCACACATAGCACTGGACTTTGTCACCGGCCTACCTCCCTGTCAAGGAAACAATACTGTTCTAACCATTAGTGACCGTTTCTCCAAATGTGCCCATTGTGAAGCTCTGCCCAAGCTCCCCTCAGCCCTGGAGACCTCCCAACTTCTCACCCAGCATGTTTTCCGCCTGCATGGAATCCCGGCTGACATCGTCTCCGACCGAGGCCCTCAGTTCACCTCTCAGGTCTGGAAGAATTTCTGTCTTTCACTTGGTGCATCTGTCAGTCTAACCTCTGGTTACCATCCCCAGTCAAACGGTCAAATTGAAAGGGCCAATCAAGACCTGGAATCTACTCTCCGCTGTGTTGCCAGTCGCAATCAATCTACCTGGAGCTCCCTTCTACCCTGGGTTGAGTACTCCTTCAATTCACTCACGTCTTCAGCTACTGGTCTCTCACCTTTTGAAGTCTCCTTAGGGTACCAACCTCCCCTGTTTCCTGAGGAGGAGAGTGAATTAGCAGTTCCTTCCGTCCAGCAGCACATGCGACGGTGCCGTTAGATTTGGAGGGACACTCGCTCAGAACTCCTCCGGACTTCTGCCAGAAACCAACGGTCAGCCAACCGTCACAGACATGCCGCTCCACCTTACACCTCTGTCCAGTATCCGTCTGCCTACTCCTCTGCCTGCCACGTCCAGCCACCAACCCCTCGTCTGTGTTCCTCCGTGCTTCCACGCACACCAGCTCAAGTCTGTCAACTCTCGCCTGCTCTGGATCCCCGGCTCTCCTCTCCAGTGTATCCCCCGTGCATCCACGCACACCAGCTCCAACCGGTAAACTCTCGCCAGCTCTGAATCCTCGGCTCACCTCGCCAGCGTACCTCCGTGCATCTCCGCACCTCTGCTGGTGAAAACCCTGGCCCAGGATTAAGTGGACATCTAATCCCTCTTTTTGTCTTCTGAAAGGTTTTTTGGTTAATAAACCTTTTTTACCTCATAAACTCTGTCTCCTCCTCCAGTTCAGCATTGTGAGTTCAATCCCGTAACACAGAGTTTTACTCTGTGTGTGTTGCAACTTGCATATATATTTATTGCACTTGACGCACACACACGCATGGCGTAATTTCCACTGGGGACAGGGGGGACATGTCCCCCCCACTTTTCGAAATCCCGTCTGTGTCCCCCCACATTACGAATATGTTTATTATTATTTTTTAACGCAAGCCGCCATCGCCACGGAGGACCACACAGCCTCTGTGAGCGAGCGAGACAAAGAGAGAGCGAGAGAGCTAGGGAGAGCACACCACTATCTATTTCAACTAAAATTCAACGAGGTCCAGTTAGAGAAAATCTCCCCATGCAAAGGTCCAGAACATCAAAATGTCTAACTTGCTTTATGAATTAGTGTGATATATATTGAAGTAGCCTGTAGCTTTATCAACGTCTGCATGTAATCAACATGCCATGACTGCCAATCAAATAAAGAAAGTACGATTCAAAAACAACAATATTTATTGTCAATTAACATTGAACTATACAGATATAAAGTAAATACTGTGGATATGTGTAATGTTCCTCTCGGGCTGCATTTAAAAATAAAATAGAGAAAATAAATAAATTAGCTTTTGAAAATATGTGCATCTTAAAGTGCCTAATTTTAGATAAATAAAATAAAGTGTAGCAGCAGCTTGAGTTTCCCTTTTTCTTTGTTAACCGTTTCACATTTCACACTTAACAGTTAACATTTTCAGACGATTATAGAACAATATCAGTCTTTGCACATCATAACAATTGAACAGTTTTAAAGTTTCTCTTTCTTTCCCTCTTATATTGCAGTCTCTCACTCACTTTTTTTTTAATTCAGTGTGAGAATTGAGCTTGAGCTTGTCCTGCCAGGAGTTTGTAAATCTGGGCTGAAATTGTGTCAGGGCCATTATGGTTAGGGGCGTTTTGGCACTTTTAATGAGCACCACAGTCTATGAACAAATGACACACTGGTTTGTAACTTTCTGAGAGAATTTAAGCACAATTTAAGCTCAAAACAGCCTGTTTCACTGAAATAGCCTCAAAATCACAAACTGACATTAAGAGTCAGATGCTTGACGAAATGTAATAAAACAGAGTGCTTTCATGGTAGTGGACAGCTTTTAAACACAAAAGTGTATCTTTCAGTAACTTTCTGAGAGAATTTAAGCTCAAAACAGCCTTGTTTCACTGAAATAGCCTCAAAATCACAAACTGACATTAAGAGTCAGATGCTTGACGAAATTTAATAAAACAGAGTGCTTTCATGGTAGTGGACAGCTTTTAAACACAAAAGTGTATCTTTCAGTAACTTTCTGAGAGAATTTAAGCTGCAAACAGCCTTGTTTCACGGAAATAGCCTCAAAATCACACACTGCCATTAAGAGTCAGAATTTAAGCATAAATCTGTCAAATGCTCAAAACAGCCTTCTTTCACTGAAATAGCCTCAAAATCACAAACTGACATTAAGAGTCAGATGCTTGACGAAATCTAATAAAACAGAGTGCTTTCATGGTAGTGGTCAGCTTTTAAACACAAAAGTGTATCTTTCAGTAACTTTCTGAGAGAATTTAAGCATAAATCTGTCAAATGCTCACAACAGCCTTGTTTCACTGAAATAGCCTCAAAATCACAAACTGACATTAAGAGTCAGATGCTTGACGAAATCTAATAAAACAGAGTGCTTTCATGGTAGTGGTCAGCTTTTAAACACAAAAGTGTATCTTTCAGTAACTTTCTGAGAGAATTTAAGCTCAAAACAGCCTGTTTCACTGAAATAGCCTCAAAATCACAAACTGACATTAAGAGTCAGATGTTTGACGAAATCTAATAAAACATAGTGCTTTCATGGTAGTGGTCAGCTTTTAAACACAAAAGTGTATCTTTCAGTAACTTTCTGAGAGAATTTAAGCATAAATCTGTCAAATGCTCACAACAGCCTTGTTTCACTGAATTAGCCTCAAAATCACAAACTGACATTAAGAGTCAGATGCTTGACGAAATCTAATAAAACAGAGTGCTTTCATGGTAGTGGTCAGCTTTTAAACACAAAAGTGTATCTTTCAGTAACTTTCCGAGAGAATTTAAGCTCAAAACAGCCTGTTTCACTGAAATAGCCTCAAAATCACACACTGCCAATAAGAGTCTTAATTTAAGCATAAATCTGTCAAATGCTAAAAACAGCTTTGTTTCACTGAAATAGCCTCAAAATCACAAACTGACATTAAGAGTCAGATGCTTGACGAAATCTAATAAAACAGAGTGCTTTCATGGTAGTGGTCAGCTTTTAAACACAAAAGTGTATCTTTCAGTAACTTTCTGAGAGAATTTAAGCATAAATCTGTCAAATGCTCACAACAGCCTTGTTTCACTGAAATAGCCTCAAAATCACAAACTGACATTAAGAGTCAGATGCTTGACGAAATCTAATAAAACAGAGTGCTTTCATGGTAGTGGTCAGCTTTTAAACACAAAAGTGTATCTTTCAGTAACTTTCTGAGAGAATTTAAGCTCAAAACAGCCTGTTTCACTGAAATAGCCTCAAAATCACAAACTGACATTAAGAGTCAGATGTTTGACGAAATCTAATAAAACAGAGTGCTTTCATGGTAGTGGTCAGCTTTTAAACACAAAAGTGTATCTTTCAGTAACTTTCTGAGAGAATTTAAGCATAAATCTGTCAAATGCTCACAACAGCCTTGTTTCACTGAATTAGCCTCAAAATCACAAACTGACATTAAGAGTCAGATGCTTGACGAAATCTAATAAAACAGAGTGCTTTCATGGTAGTGGTCAGCTTTTAAACACAAAAGTGTATCTTTCAGTAACTTTCCGAGAGAATTTAAGCTCAAAACAGCCTGTTTCACTGAAATAGCCTCAAAATCACACACTGCCAATAAGAGTCTTAATTTAAGCATAAATCTGTCAAATGCTAAAAACAGCTTTGTTTCACTGAAATAGCCACAAAATCACAAACTGACATTAAGAGACAGATGCTTGATGAAATCTAATAAAACCGAGTGCTTTCATGGTAGTGGTCTGCTTTTAAACACAAAAGTGTATCTTTCAGTAACTTTCTGAGAGAATTTAAGCATAAATCTGTCAAATGCTCACAACAGCCTTGTTTCACTGAATTAGCCTCAAAATCACAAACTGACATTAAGAGTCAGATGCTTGACGAAATCTAATAAAACAGAGTGCTTTCATGGTAGTGGTCAGCTTTTAAACACAAAAGTGTATCTTTCAGTAACTTTCCGAGTGAATTTAAGCTCAAAACAGCCTGTTTCACTGAAATAGCTTCAAAATCACAAACTGACATTAAGAGTCAGATGCTTGACCAAATCTTATAAAACAGAATGCTTTCATGGTAGTGGACAGCTTTTAAACACAAAAGTGTATCTTTCAGTAACTTTCCGAGAGAATTTAAGCTCAAAACAGTCTGTTTCACTGAAATAGCCTCAAAATCACAAACTGACATTAAGAGTCAGATGTTTGACGAAATCTAATAAAACAGAGTGCTTTCATGGTAGTGGTCAGCTTTTAAACACAAAAGTGTATCTTTCAGTAACTTTCTGAGAGAATTTAAGCATAAATCTGTCAAATGCTCACAACAGCCTTGTTTCACTGAATTAGCCTCAAAATCAAAAACTGACATTAAGAGTCAGATGCTTGACGAAATCTAATAAAACAGAGTGCTTTCATGGTAGTGGTCAGCTTTTAAACACAAAAGTGTATCTTTCAGTAACTTTCCGAGAGAATTTAAGCTCAAAACAGCCTGTTTCACTGAAATAGCCTCAAAATCACACACTGCCAATAAGAGTCTTAATTTAAGCATAAATCTGTCAAATGCTAAAAACAGCTTTGTTTCACTGAAATAGCCACAAAATCACAAACTGACATTAAGAGACAGATGCTTGATGAAATCTAATAAAACCGAGTGCTTTCATGGTAGTGGTCTGCTTTTAAACACAAAAGTGTATCTTTCAGTAACTTTCTGAGAGAATTTAAGCATAAATCTGTCAAATGCTCACAACAGCCTTGTTTCACTGAATTAGCCTCAAAATCACAAACTGACATTAAGAGTCAGATGCTTGACGAAATCTAATAAAACAGAGTGCTTTCATGGTAGTGGTCAGCTTTTAAACACAAAAGTGTATCTTTCAGTAACTTTCCGAGTGAATTTAAGCTCAAAACAGCCTGTTTCACTGAAATAGCTTCAAAATCACAAACTGACATTAAGAGTCAGATGCTTGACCAAATCTTATAAAACAGAATGCTTTCATGGTAGTGGACAGCTTTTAAACACAAAAGTGTATCTTTCAGTAACTTTCCGAGAGAATTTAAGCTCAAAACAGTCTGTTTCACTGAAATAGCCTCAAAATCACAAACTGACATTAAGAGTCAGATGTTTGACGAAATCTAATAAAACAGAGTGCTTTCATGGTAGTGGTCAGCTTTTAAACACAAAAGTGTATCTTTCAGTAACTTTCTGAGAGAATTTAAGCATAAATCTGTCAAATGCTCACAACAGCCTTGTTTCACTGAATTAGCCTCAAAATCAAAAACTGACATTAAGAGTCAGATGCTTGACGAAATCTAATAAAACAGAGTGCTTTCATGGTAGTGGTCAGCTTTTAAACACAAAAGTGTATCTTTCAGTAACTTTCTGAGAGAATTTAAGCTCAAAACAGCCTTGTTTCACTGAAATAGCCTCAAAATCACAAACTGACATTAAGAGTCAGATGTTTGACGAAATCTAATAAAACAGAGTGCTTTCATGGTAGTGGTCAGCTTTTAAACACAAAAGTGTATCTTTCAGTAACTTTCTGAGAGAATTTAAGCATAAATCTGTCAAATGCTCAAAACAGCCTTGTTTCACTGAAATAGCCTCAAAATCACACACTGCCATTAAGAGTCAGAATTTAAGCATAAATCTGTCAAATGCTCACAATAGCCTTGTTTCACTGAATTAGCCTCAAAATCACAAACTGACATTAAGAGTCAGATGCTTGACAAAATCTAATAAAACAGAGTGCTTTCATGGTAGTGGTCAGCTTTTAAACACAAAAGTGTATCTTTCAGTAACTTTCCGAGAGAATTTAAGCTCAAAACAGCCTGTTTCACTGAAATAGCCTCAAAATCACAAACTGACATTAAGAGTCAGATGTTTGACGAAATGTAATAAAACAGAGTAATTTCATGGTAGTAGTCTGCTTTTAAACCCAAAAGTGTATCTTTCAGTAACTTTCTGAGAGAATTTAAGCATAAATCTGTCAAATGCTCACAACAGCCTTGTTTCACTGAATTAGCCTCAAAATCACAAACTAACATTAAGAGTCAGATGCTTGACGAAATCTAATAAAACAGAGTGCTTTCATGGTAGTGGTCAGCTTTTAAACACAAAAGTGTATCTTTCAGTAACCTTCAGAGAGAATGTAAGCTCAAAACAGCCTGTTTCACTGAAATAGCCTCAAAATCACAAACTGACATTAAGAGTCAGATGCTTGACGAAATCTAATAAAACAGAATGCTTTCATGGTAGTGGTCAGCTTTTAAACACAAAAGTGTATCTTTCAGTAACTTTCTGAGAGAATTTAAGCTCAAAACAGCCTGTTTCACTGAAATAGCCTCAAAATCACAAACTGACATTAAGAGTCAGATGTTTGACGAAATCTAATAAAACAGAGTGCTTTCATGGTAGTGGTCAGCTTTTAAACACAAAAGTGTATCTTTCAGTAACTTTCTGAGAGAATTTAAGCATAAATCTGTCAAATGCTCACAACAGCCTTGTTTCACTGAATTAGCCTCAAAATCACAAACTGACATTAAGAGTCAGATGCTTGACGAAATCTAATAAAACAGAGTGCTTTCATGGTAGTGGTCAGCTTTTAAACACAAAAGTGTATCTTTCAGTAACTTTCCGAGAGAATTTAAGCTCAAAACAGCCTGTTTCACTGAAATAGCCTCAAAATCACACACTGCCAATAAGAGTCTTAATTTAAGCATAAATCTGTCAAATGCTAAAAACAGCTTTGTTTCACTGAAATAGCCACAAAATCACAAACTGACATTAAGAGACAGATGCTTGATGAAATCTAATAAAACCGAGTGCTTTCATGGTAGTGGTCTGCTTTTAAACACAAAAGTGTATCTTTCAGTAACTTTCTGAGAGAATTTAAGCATAAATCTGTCAAATGCTCACAACAGCCTTGTTTCACTGATGAGCCTCAAAATCACCAAACTGACAGTTAAGAGTCAGATGCTTGACGAAATCTAATAAAACAGAGTGCTTTCAATGGTAGTGGTCCAGCTTTTTAAACACAAAAGTGTATCTTTCAGTAACTTTCCGAGTGAATTAAGCTCAAAACAGCCTGTTTCACTGAATAGCTTCAAAATCACAAACTGACATTAGAGTCAGATGCTTGACCAAATCTTATAAAACAGAATGCTTTCATGGTAGTGGACAGCTTTTAAACACAAAAGTGTATCTTCAGTAACTTTCCGAGAGAATTTAAGCTCAAAACAGTCTGTTTCACTGAATAGCCTCAAAATCCAAAACGACATTAAGAGTCAGATTTTGACGAAATCTAATAAACCAGAGTGCTTTCATGGTAGTGGTCAGCTTTTTTAAACACAAAAGTGTATCTTTCAGTAACTTTCTGAGAGAATTTAAGCATAAATCTGTCAAATGCTCACAACAGC